>CM065052.1:42258968-42651468 GCA_032883995.1 Coronaproctus castanopsis
CATAATCGTCGTTTTAGATGTATTAGCAAATCTGTCGCTAACTTCTTTGACTAGTGTAGTTGTATATTATCTGTTAAATTAGAGACCTTCCTGCCACCGATGGAAATACCGTCGTTCCCTTTTGTGCAAACCTTTCCTCGTGATATACTCTCCGTAAATATTGAATAGTTGACGATATATCTCCTTGTCGGACACCACGTTCCAGGGAAATGAATTGATAAGGATATGTAATATGTTACGGAAAGAGAAATAATAGGAACATTCGAAGAATTTTGTAATATGCGTCGGCAATAAGGTCGATATCTGCAGCGTGTGAGCAGTGGGAAGAGATAGTCAGGTTCATTTAGTGAAGAAGGTTTTTTCCGAATCGTAGTCCGCGTATGGAGATTGTGAATGAACGAATTCGGTTAACTGGCATCTGTACATTAAGAAATATTGAATTTTTAAAAATCGATTATTAAAATTATTAAAGTAAGCGTTATAATTTTTTATTCACCTCGTTCTAAGCGTATTATAATTCGAGCTTTATTAAGTCCTCTTATAATGTTAGCGAAATTTTTTTTTATGTTTATATAACATTATATACATTTCTCGTATGTTATTATCTCTAATACATAGCTAGTTTGAGATAACTTTTATTTTTTTTCGGTGGGTATTTAATGTGCTAACAATCTGTTTTACATGTATTATAAACCTATCGTACTATGTAAATAAAGTTCTTTCTTCAGGTCAATGCCGTAAACGTGCGCGCACTATTTTCTAGTAAATTCATTTTATTTATAAATTATTTTCTTATCGTAAAAAATAATTCACCTACAACGCGCATGTAATAGTACCGGTATGTTTACCTTAAATAAATGACGTATCGATAAATCGATATTAAATTACATTTCGGTAGGAAAAAATATCGATACGATTTTTAGATTTCAATAATAACAAACGAGCCAGCTGCTCTTATCAAAAATTTGGAATAAAATCGCCTATTAAGAAATCGATTATTTTTCGATTTAGGTCACGCACGCAAGTATATTTTTTATATATATATATGTACATATATGTGTATTACACGTATAATATGTTATTGAAGGATATTAATACACGATACTAACGTATAATCAGGTATAGAGTGACTGTTAGTTCCATAGCGATATAATATTTATTTTCATCGCAGTTCGACGATAATATTTCTATCGAATAATAAATGCAGAATTAATTATCGATTTACGTTCAGATGGAATATCGCGATTTATTTCTTATCTAATGTTTACATCAGCGCCGAATATTGAATTATTTTTATTACTATTATCTTATCCGTTTGGCTGTTAGTGTGTGTTCTTCGTTCGATGCATATGAAAAATTAATGTTTCTTCCTCAATATCTATATATACATATATATAGTTGGAAATATCTTGATTAGCTCCTTGAGGTTGTCTGCAGAAATCTACTACGTCTAGATTTTATACATTTAACGGAGTCAAACTTCCCGACTACATTACAATGAAATCGTTATTCTAAATTTCGCCGCAATCTCACTAGTCGTCTTGGTCTATGAAAACATGCTGGATATAAAAGGATTGTGCTTAATGGTTAGAATGTTGAATTATATTAGAAATCGGAAACCTGTAAAAGTTAGGGAAAGAAAAGAACATATGATCTAAGGAAGATACAAAAATATCATAATACCGAAATCGAAGCATGGAAATCAGACAGATGTGTACATATTGCCGCGTATGATGAACGAGATACCAGAAGAAATATTTAACGAAAGGGTGGAGAGGAAACTAAAACGTGAATTAAAAAAATGTTTACAAAATAAGGAAAATGTGGATAAAATACTATAAGAATAATGAAATGACGAGGATTATGAAATACAGATATAGAATGATACAATGCGGATGCCAGGGTTCTACTGTCGACTGGAAAATTAAAATTTGGTGTAAATGCCTATATGTGGATGATTAGAGTGGAAATATATTGTTTGCAAATTGAAAGGTAATATAAATTAAAACTACTCTAACAGATGTATAAATGTATTCTATGTGTACGTGCGTGTGTGTATGTGTGTGTATGTGTGAGCATGGTACTGATCAGTACTTAAGCTCGCTTTGGGAGTTAAGTTAGAGAGTATGTGAGAGTGTAAATGAGTTATAAGAAATTTATATTAAGCGTAAATGTATAATATTAAATCATAAGAAATGTAATTACCCGTCGACAAGCGAAAGCTTGACGAGATAAGTAGTATTAAAACAATTGTATTATGTCGTATGAGTGTTGTTGTGTGTATATATGAGGCGTGACTATGAGTGTATATATCGTTATAAAATTTATCACAAATATGTAAGTGAAATTTCGTACGCGCGATACCGCAGCAAATTCTAAAGTTTTCTACAAATCGTAATTTAGGTTGCTTTCCCATCGGCATTGGAAATCTCTCGGTTAGCTCCTCTAGTTTGTATGCCGAAAGCTAGTACGTCTAGATTTCTGGCGCAAGTTCCGTATAAAGTTAGTTGTCGATGCTTTTTCCTTCTTCGGTGCTATAGTTGGTACCCGATGGTGCGACGCCCTTTAGCCCATATAGAATACCGAACATATAGATATTTATCACCCGTACAGAAAATGAAACAGACCGCTGCGGCTAAATAATTCCTACTAATTTTTTCTTTGCCTACTGCTGGCCAACTCGCGAATCGAATTAGTTTGATCTTCGTGCTTTCTAAATGTTAGCGAGCTCGATGGAGATGGTAGTAGCAACTTGAAGATACTTAATACGTACCGCTTTACTACGTGTTATTTCATTTTGCGTATTATTACGATTATATTATTACGCGAATGAAAATTACTTTATTATTATTATTAAATCCTCCTATATAACATTTTCCTAATGATTAGCGAATTGTATATTTTTTATTAATTACGATTTATAAATACTTAAATAAAAATAAATTAAAAATAAGAAAACGGAATTATATAACGCGTTTCAATTCGCCAAAAAAAAAAAAAATAAAAAAAAAATAGTATAAATAAAAGAAATTTTTTTCTGCCGCGTTTAACAAACATGGCGGTCAGCAGGTTTGTCGACGGTGAATCTCTAAACGATAGTTATAACGAATGATAAATGATTTTTTAACGGGTTTATTCTGTTAAGGCGGTGGTACACATAATGATAATAATCGTAACGTATTCTCTCGTCGCCATTGTATAGTTTCTGACCTGTACCATTATCACGTTTAAAGGCCTAACTGACACACCTACTACGACTTTAGCACAGGTGAGTTGGAATGTTGTTCAGCCAATCCAGTTCTGTATTACCAGAGACAATTCAACCAATCTATTTTTGTCTTTCTTTTTTTCTCTAAACCCGGCTCGATCATCATCACGATTTTCACTATCATGGTTATTATTATTATTATTATTATTACTTACAGAATTTTACAATAGGGCTATTGTCGTTATGTCAACGTGTCCATATTTTAATATAGATCGAACGTTTGTCCGAACGATAATATAGTAGTTACTATCCTACCTAAACTAAACCCCCCTGTACTAAAGCTACTAAAGAAGGCCCACAATCTCCGAGATAAGATAAATGAAACCTCCGGTAGAAAAATACAAAAGACACGTCTCTATACATCTTCGTTTCAACATTGTTCTCGCTTTATATTCTTCCTCGATTTACCACGATACTCCCACGATATAAGTCGCAGCGGTTTTCAGGTGGAGGAACTACTTCTTCTAGGCGAAGTCGTTAGTAATGGCTGTTTTCTTTCTTAAATGACTTTTCATTGTTTTCATATGCGTGCACTTTTGTATACGGTACGTCACGCTTTTCCTGTTATTTTTCCTGCCCTGGACTTTGTTCAGCGTCGTTCATTGTTTATATACATATGTATATAACTTCTTGTAATAATGACTTCTTTTATATCCGGACTCTTCATATTTTTTCCTCTCTTTTTCTTTGCCATTATATCCTGGTATTTAAAATTGCCGTACGCTTAAACAATTGATTGCGCAAGATTTAAAATCGTTTTCCTCAATTGTAGCACGACCGCTAAATACTTCTTTAGAATTTAAACAGTTGCCGCGTCCTAAAGAAAGCGCAATAACGCAAGAACAGACTAGCTAACGGTTATTTTATTAATAAAAAAAAATACCCGACGAGAAATAAATTGTTCCTGTCCGGAGATTTACTTAACGTGATCTCACTTGCGCACTTAAATCTGCATCTCCCTTCCTACTTATATATGTAAATATTTCTAATATTATCGCGTGGAAGGCAGTGGCAAACACCACCGCGCACAACACCATATGCGTTTTAGTGAGAATACAAAAAAAAAACACACACGCGAGGCTGCATTGTTACGTGACGACAAAGCGATTATAATCAGTTCTCCCCGTGTGTCTATCTACGCTAACGCCATATTATAATTGTCTTGTACATTATTTACACACCATATATAAGAAAAAATATGATAGGTAAGTAGTCGCCTACCTCCGATACGGAGACCGCATTTAATGATGATATATATATGTTATACATGATAAGGCTATCGGGATATATTCAGACTTCGTAATATGTTTTTAGAAGTAACTCCTATATATATTTAACGATTTGTATTTTCCAATTATATGACTAAATTTAATTTTAGTAAACATTAAACGATATATTATTTCAAACTGTTTTTTTTCTGTTTTATTTTTTTAATTTGAAAAATACGGAATGTAGCGAATTAAAAAAAAAAAAATAAATAAACAACATAAAAGTAGTTAAAATCACTAACATTTTTTCTTTATGAAAAATCGCAAAGCTTTTCGTCTATTAAGTCATTATTAAGCGATATAAAAAAATTAAATCAAAAAATATATACGATTTATAAAAATATAAAATGTAAAAAAATATTATTATTACTTTAGATATACAAAAAGTGATATTTTTTACGTTTTACATTTTTATAAATCGTACATATTTTTATATTCTATTTGTTTATATATAGATATATATATATATATATATATATATGGTTTAACATCCGAAAATCGTTGTTATTTTTCACAAAGAAAAATTTTTATTGATTTTAACTGGCTTTTTTGTTTTTTATTTTTGGATTTTAAACTTATTATATTTAAGGCATTGTTATATTTGTGTCGCGCGCCTTAAACATATTTACGTTTAAAAGTGTAATAATTTTCATAAGGAAATCAGAGAGAATAAAAATTATAATTTTTGACGGTCGAATAGAATGCGCAATATGCACAAATTATAATATTTCGTTACCTTGTTAATAACACGCAGTTATCTATTCAACGTCTTCTGGAATGTTCAGCTTCATTCAGTCACTGAGACCAGAAACTAGCACATCTGGATGTTCCTCACACGTTCGTTTTAATCGTATTCTTTATAATTTTTAAATGCTCTATATAGAGCTATTCTCACGAGCTTTTACGCGCTGTCTACTCGATTTTCTACATACTTACAGACGCGTATCCTTATATAATACACACCGTTCATACACCTTCTGAAAGGTTTCCTAATAGAATCGAAGCTTTTATGATTAATTATCGTATAAAAATTCTTAATTAATATTTTTTTCAATAAATTATACTTTATATAGGTCGAATAGATACGACAATCTTCTTATTTAATACACACACACTTATGTGTGTATACATACATGTGACAGGCTTCGAAAATATTCAGCAGAATGGCACCGAATAGAAATGTGATTTTAGAAATGAATATTGAAAAAGAAATAACAAAGTGAGTAACGAGATTCGTAATTTTCAGTTAATAACGAAAAATTATGAGGTACACAAAAACTGACGAACATTTATACCGCTAGCCGCACTCGAGGGAATACATAAAAGGATTAGACTACCTAGGCTCGCGTGGCCGGAAAAATAAAGTCTATCACGCCGAATACGTCTTCTAAAATGGACACGTGTAAAAGTTATGTACGACCTGTAGCATCGTACGATACTGAAACGCAATATATTTCGAAGGATTAGGCAGAATTGATAACATTAGTATCGAAAATGTTCTACGTAAAATATTGTCGCTTTTATCTGGAAATTTCGTCGATTCATTCAAATTATTCGCTAACTTTTGTATATCATTAAGCCGCTGGTTATATAAGACAGAGAGACGTATATCCCATTCCACTAATGATCTGTCACCTATACTTTTCTGATTAGGTCGAGAATTTGCAATGATCATTTTTTTATAATGTGGTGCATAACTCACTCTTAGGGAATACTAGCACTCGGGGTAAATGAACGATGACAGCTTGACGATTCCATTCGCAATTTGGTGCTCATTATCAAGGAACACATCCAGGGTGATTTATTTCAGTCTATGAAAGCAACGTGTCTCTCGCAACGTAAAATTATAAGCGGTTAAATGAAAAAAAATTATAATTATGCATTTGATATAATTCTTCGATGTACTGTCGGTATTAGGTGAATATTAATAGTTCTTTACGAAAATAATTACTCGGTATCGAAGAACTGTTTTTCTATAAATATGTACAGTTTATTCAGATTGATCAGTTCTTTAAATATTAACAAGTTAATAATTTCGCAGTTCATTTTAAAAAATATATAAATATTTTATTTTTATTATGAATTTATTAATTAAAACATTTTCCTTTCCATTATTTCAAATAATTAATGCGTCGTTTAATAACGATATTATTTGCAAGTTCATTTTCCAGATTAAGACACCAGATTCTTCTTCCGTTAGCAATGTTTATTTCGAATCTTTATACATATATATATATATATATATATATATATATATATATATATATATATAAAATTTACCAACATTTTGATACAATTAATTTAAACAAAAGGGAGTTAAAATCACTAAAACTTTTTTATGTATAAAATCATAAAGCTTTTCTTTCGAAAGAAAAATCGGTACAAGAAACGGTTTACTCCGAAAATTGATTGACTCCACCTGGGTGCAGGTCCAAATGTATTAAGAACATCAGCTTTAGCTCTGTGTTATTCCGCAGGTGAATATGCTAGTGCAATATGGCGGAATTCAGCACATGTAAAATGAATTGATGTAGCACTACACGAAACCGATCGTATAGTTACAGTATGTTTGAATCCCACACCGATCCATAAAATAGAAATATTACCCGGCATATCACCACCAAATATAAGACGGGAAGTGATGGCTGGAAAGGAAAAAACAAAACAAGAACAAGAACAAGACATAAGACATGCAAAAGATGCGGCAATAAGTCGACTCAAGTCAAGAAAGAGTTTCCTTAAAACAGCAAACGCTCTGATACAAACGCCGAAAATCATGGAAAGGAAGGCTGAAAGAAAACCGATTAAAATTATGGGAACAACCGAACGAACATATACTTCCCGGTAATAAATTGCCGTGGTCAACGTGGAAAACTCTAAATAGAATAAGAACTCTGACAGAACAGCAAAGAACATGAAATGATGGAAAATTACAGATAATGACATGTGATTGTTGAATGGTACATATTATAACTTGCTCATTGCTGCCAGTGCGATGCGGGATGGAAGATATGACAAGAATAGACGTAATCTCGGACGAGCCAGTCCAGATAGTGAAATAAAAAAGGAATATAAATGACCGACACGATAAGAAGAAGAATAAAGCTTTTCGCAGTTCCATTATCAACTGAACTGAAAAAAATAATATATAAAATTTATAAAAATATAAAAAAAATTTTAAACAATTTATATATACAATTTACAAAAATTATCAAAGTAAAAAAAAAAAAAACAGTAAAAATTAATCTGATAACGAATGTGGTAAACAACACAATGCACAGAATCAGGGCCTTTGTTTACTGCATCCGCTATCGGATTACTTTGATTTTTTTTCACTTTGATCATTTTCGTAAATTGTACATGTAAATTATGTAGTACTTTTTATATTTTGTATAAATTTCATATATTTTTATATTAATTTTTTTTATGTTCGGTTGATGATGACTTAACAGTCAAAGAAGCTTTGTGATTTTTTATTTTTAGTTCAGTTTTTAAAACTACATTCCAAACTTTTCAAATTATTATTTACGTGTTAAGATTGTAGCCTTTGATCCTTTAATACTAGTAAAAAAAAAAAGATTCTTCCCTACTGCATGTCTGTATAAAACTGACTATAATAAAAATCATCAATATCAACGTACGATTGATAATTAAATAATAATAATAATTTTGTCTGCAAATTAGATCGTCGAAATCGTTTATAGGTTATTTTCCTAACCCTCTCGCTAGAGGACCGGAGGTTGTACACGGACTTTCCAAAATAGAGTCGGAGCGTGTAAGATACCCTTCTTATGTTTGCACTAAGCCAAAGTACAACCTCGCGACACGTACCCACTGTTATTATTAACGCAATGGCATCCAGCAGCGAACGCAATCTGGGTTGTATTGTTCCGATTAAAATTGTTTTCTCACTTCGGAAAAACAGTGGTAAACGTTTCGCGACTAAACCCTATTATTATCGGATGGGGAAAGAGTGTGAAAAATTAATAGCTTAGTCATAAATATATATATATATATAATACAATAAGCAAAGCCAATTGTTAAACCCTTCGACAACAGCTTTTCAACGATTGTAGAAACGTGTTTTGGACCATCTCTTCGGAAGTGAAAAGTGAAGAAAAGGAAAAAGAAGTAAACGACTTCTAACAAAAATTTCTTGAAAGTTATTATTTTATGCTAAAAATAATATCAACGCAAAACTTCTACGTCACGTAATACGGCATACATACTAACACAGAGACACACGCGTCGCTGTATCAGCTCTAAAGAACACAAAGTCAAAGAATCCGTTCGCTAATCGTATACAATTACCTTTATCAATTACCGCAGGATATAGTATCCCTATTATGGTTTCCAGATCATAAAGGAACCGTAGGAAACGAACCGGTGGATATGACAGCCCATATCGTAATGTATTCCCCAACAACCTATAAGAACCCGCAATCTCTAGTGCTAAACACAGCCTTTAAATACTTCATTAACGAAGTGGAATTTAGAATTATTTATTTATTTATTCACGCGTATGCCTATTATTTCATTTGTTCTGATTCCTAAAAAGCAATATCCTAAAGAATGTGGTGACTACAGAACAATCAGCTTGATGAATCATATACTGAAAATTTTTCTGAGAATTATTTACCGTAGAATTAAAAGGAAATGCGAGCAAGATTTATAGGCAACACATTTTGGCTTCCGCCCTGGTTATGGAACCAGAAAAGCATTGGCGGCATTAAGAATAACTCTACAGAAGTCCGGAGAGAAGAATAAAGACGTCTTTATGTGTTTCATCGATTACGAAAAGGCGTTCGACAATCTAAAGCACGATAGACTGATGATAATGCTACGAAATATGGGCGTTGATAGCAGATATTTGAGGATTATAATATATCTATATTGGAACCTGAGTTAATACTTGGCAAAAATGAGCCAAAAGTTAAATTTGAAATTAAACGAGGCGTACGACAGGGTTGTGTATTATCCCCGTTGTTATTTAACTTATATGCCGATCAGATTGTCCGGCAAGCCATAATAAAGCAAACGTACGGAATTAAGATTAACGGAAAAATTATTAATAATATCCGATACGCTGATGATACGGTCATACTAGCAGACAGCCATCAAGGCCTACAGCGACTGCTGCAAAAATTTGATGACGTTGGCAAAACCTACGGTCTAAATATAAATACAAGGAAAACTAAGTGGATGTTGATTAGTAAACAACAAAATTAAAAGCCCTGTAATAACCGTAAATAATGAAATTATTTGAAAAGTGAATAGATTTAAATATCCGGGTTGTTATGTCACTAGTAGTCTCGATGCGGATAGCACGGTTACTCACGAGTAGCCTTCAATAATATGAAATAATTATTATATGATCCATCGCTTAGTCTGAAGATAAGATATAGTTCGATGTTACATGCAGCCAATTTTGTTATATGGTATTGACGCTATGCCTCTAAATAAAAAACATTTGAACCGATACGAAGCTGTGGAAATGTGGACACATAGGAGGATGCTGAGGATAGCTTGGACAGCAAAAATATCCAACAAAGATGTCTTAAGAGAAGACGGATCGACAATTACGAAATAATATCATAAAGAGAAATGTGTCACAGTTTGGCCATATCGTTAGAGGTGCAAAGTATGAAATTTTACAGATTATTATACAAGGACAGATAGAAGGAATAAGAAGTCCGGGAATAAGGAGGACAGATTGGCTGAATCAAAAAATGGACCGGCGCATCTTCAATACAACAATTAATGGCAGATGCGAGACAACGTAAATTCTAGTTGGCACATTGCTGACCGACTACGCACTCTTGAGTATGGCACATAGAAGAAGAAGAATACCTATTATTATGTATATATAATTGTACACGCTAAATACAGGAGGGGTTCGCCAAGGGTGCGTACTTTCGCACTGCTGTTGTCAATCTTTAAGGAAGCCTTTGATGAAAATAGGGGTAAAATCAAAGTGTGCACGATTAATAACATACGGTATGTAGACGATAGTTTTATTATAGCAAATAGCCGTAGATAAACTTGCTACCCACAGCAAAGCTTTCTGACTCTCGATCAACAAACTTCAAACAAAAGTGCTGGTGTTTTCAAAGAAACCGAGAAAATGCTCGACATGCTTAAACGATACAGAGTTGCAGTAGCTTTCAACTATCGAATACTTAGGCACCAACCTTGAGTAATAAAGAAGCTCTTAATAAAGTGAATAAAAAACTTCCGGAATAATTAATCTATATTCGAGAAAGGAAGCTGCGAAACTTAGGACGTATTCAGAGTGACTTGGGTATGAAATATAAAAAGTAAAACCGCCGGCAAGAGATCAGTGGGCCAAAATTCCGGATTGGAGACCTATAATTACTAAGAACTGCTATGTCGAAAGAGATTGTAACCAAGTTAACGGCCGCCCTTCGTAATGGAGATGGCGGACGAGGAAGAAGAATATGTAGTTAGTTATCCAGAACGTGTCATCGTATCGTTCTGTAATGTCCATTTTAACGTCACCCAGATTAGCTCATCCGTCTTCGTAGTGTGTGTCCTATTCCCATTATATAGTTTTCTCGTTATTTAGAGCAAAAATGACGGTTACACTATACTTCGGTAATGTATGATATCGTTAATAAGAGTAGAACATATAATCCTCGTTGTCGTTTGTCGTACAAGATGAGGATTTTCCTAAAACGACTCTAAATGCAACTTTGTAATACATACATATTATTATATATATATGTGTGTGTTGTTACGTTATGTCCAACATTACCGTTGCTTCTGCTACTACTACAACTACTGATCAATTGTTAAGAACTGTGAGGAGGATAACAAAAAAAAAAAAGTATTCTTCAATCCTCTTTAAAATATGATGCGATGCGAAACCCGTACTAATAGTTTACAACTTCAGTCAAGGGATTCCGGCTACTATCTTGAAAAGTATCTCACGACAAGCCTAACCAAAATCGACGTTTATTTCCAGGCTACTTACTTCGCACCTATCTCGTGGGACGTATATATATAATATATATATATATACATATATAATGTATCTTTGAATGCGTCTTGTCCAGACTAGTGAACCTCCCCTGATATTAAAGGGCACTTTAATACTGAAGGCCATTCTTACTTTCCCATTTTCGCCGGTAGGCTTCCTAATAATAATCGGTTTACCTCTTATTTTCGAGTCGGATATAATACGATTATCCGCACATTTTTCTTTTCTCGCATTATTTTTTTGAACTCTATAACCACACAAACACACATACACATATATACATACATATATATATATATATATATATATATATATATATATATATTGTATGTGTATGTAATTTTCGATTTCATAGAGAATTTTCAATTTTAACGATTAGCTTATGCAATCTGCTTTCTATTCGAAAACATCCCCGTTACCACATCCCCTATAAGTGGACTAAACGCGCACGCACACGTATAATATGTGCCTGTGTGATGTGACGTAAAATTCTATTAGCGCGACTAGAACGCACGCAGAATAATGAACGTTATTCCTTCGAATAGGCGTAGTGGGCTTTTCCTTGAAAGCCGTTTACATCTGAATCTTCTTCCGAGCTTTGCATTTAAGAGGCGGAATTGTTTCTTATTATTATTTAAGTTCTTCCTGGCCGTCCGACTTAAATTACGACTAAATTAATTTTTGTAAAAACGCGAAAAAGTGTCAAATATACCATCATCATCATTGCTATTAAGAGCCTAGCTCTTGTTTTTGTAGCTTAATCCGCTATTCTTTTCCATGTTTGCCTATTTTGAGCTACGTTCTTAATATCTTGATAATTCATCTGCGGTTCTTTTTTATCTGGTCAATCCATCTCGAGATCTTCGTCTTCCCTTTTAATTTCCCTTTAATCGTTGCAGTCATGAAGGTGTTATGTCGTCGTGTTCCAAAAATCGATTTATTCTTTGTTACAGCTTTCCTTCTTCTTCTATCATTTGTAGTATTTCCACGTTTTCTTCTGTGTCCGTGAGAGGTGCATTAAACGGCGCCAACTCCACATTTCGAAGGCTTCCAAACGGTCCTTTTTGTTATCACCAATAACAAAATGTTTTTTTTCACGAAAGCTTGTTTGGCGATTGCTATTCTTGATTTTATTTCGATATCACTATATACCGACTAAACGAAATCGTACATAAACAAGTTATCTCGTAGTCGATAAAAAAAAGGTAGGAACATTTTCAGAAGAGCTAATTAATCGTGAAGTTTTATCGGCGATATAAACTGTTAGCTGTAACAGAATTTAAGACAATAATCGCTACGGCCGAACAGTCGGCGTACATTTGTGAAACATCTTGTACTAAAATTTTACCTTGTCAAAACTTCTGATTCGAAAGTTTTAAACGGTACGTATATATATATATATATATATATATATATATATATATATATATATATATCGAAGCATTACAACTCTTATAAGAGGCAGATAGGAATAAAATACAAAACGTAGACTGCTCGATTACAATTTACTTCATTCGCTCGAGCGAAATCTGTATTATATTTCTGGAGCTATTAAATTTATTTTTATACGTTAATCTTATTTTGTGTCCAGTAAGTTAATAAAATAATTAATAGGCGACTTTATTTTTTTTTTTATTGTATTTAGGATTTGAAGGTACCTGAGGTTAAAATACGAACATACAGCTGAGAAGACTAGATAAACGCTCTAATCCGACGGGATATTAATTTGCTACATAATAGCGACCAAGCCGGGGGGGGGGATCAATCGGCTGGCTCCCAGCGCCGTAATCGTTAGCTGGTAGTGATAGTATGGAATGTTAGCGATCGTTCCACAAGCCTCATTTTATTACGCCACCCATCTCGATTGTTTAATAGTGATCCCGTCTAGATGGAAATTTATCTGAAAGCGAACAAAAGAACCCCGTGCTGGACATACAATTCTGAACATGTTTTCTTCGAATGTCCTTCATTAATAACATTACGTTACGAACTATACCTTAAATTACTGCGCTCATCATGTAACCGTGCTCCGTGCAATGCATTGTATATTTTTTCATCTTGAGAATTTACAATTATTTCCAGACGTAGCGATAGAGAAGTTGTCCACCTTTATAGAAATTCCAGTTAGTTTATACGTACAGCATCACGTTAGGTAAGTTCTAAGGCATGCTCGTTATGAAAATTTAAAGGGAAAAAAAATAGATTTCTTTAGGTATTTCTCGATGAGTAGCACTTTTTAGTACGGATGGAGTTTGTTAATTTCTTTTTTGGGAGGAAAATTTTGATTCGCCTATATAAACTTCCAAAACTAACAACACGATGTAGAGTAGAACACGCGCTTAAAAGAAAATAAGCCCAGCGTGAGTTAATTGGTCTTTTGATCTTTCACAGAACAAATAGCAATAATAACCGAGATAACCAACACACGAAAGGGACCTCCTATAATAAGCCCCAACAAAAAATAAAACAACGAAAGGGGACTGCGGTCTTATAGACGCACGCGTCGGGGGTTTAAAACCGCGAATATGGAACTCTTTTTAATATATTCGTCATCATCGTGTCACTACTTGGAATATCTAACGGCATTATTACTATCATCAATATTGATATTCTCTTTCCGGCTACTATTATTTCCGGATAATACGCTGTTACTTTTAAGGTCGTTATTACCTTTACTATATTTTCTGGTCGACGATCGACAGCGAAAGTACACGCCAAAATCAATCCTCTTCTCCCGAGGGGTACAAAAAACTACTAACGTATAAAAACCATGACGCGTGTCTTCTACAAAGGAAAAAATAATCTAACTGCTTTTTCCAAATTAACTGGCGCCGTTATTGGACAATCACGTGCACACACACACACACACACACATATATATATATATATATATATATATATATATATATATATGTGAGTAGGCATATACGTAAAGTATAAAGAGTCGTCAAAAATCGAATGTAAAAATAGGAAACGAATACCCCGAAATTCGTCTTTTGTCCTATTAACTGAAATTATCAAAACCTTAAAAACAGAATAACAATTAAAATAAATTTTTATTCAAACGAAAAACAAATACCAGAAGTACTTGTAAGAAGGGATAACCCGAAAATAAAAAATAAAATTGACTTACAATTAAACAGAAAGAGACAAAAGCGAAAAATAGTAGAAAATAGTATCTTGATTTCCGAGGATGGGCCGAATAACGACTTGCCGCAAATGGTAAGATAATTATTATTAATCTAAATTAACACGCCGTGTGCAGCAACTAAGGTTAAAGACACGAAGGAGAAGAAGTTAAATAAAGGAGTAGAGACGAGACATGCGTAAGAACATGATTAGGTTAGTTAGAGAGGAGTATTCATCTTTGAAGAGAAAGGAAGTGAGGATTGAAGATTGTTTGACAATCTGAGTGAGGAGTAAAAAGGACACAGTCGATGAGAATATATCAGACGGAAAGTTTGATATGCTACACACGGCGCACTAAGGAGGCGGAGTTCTTTTGATTAGGTATGAATAGGCTTGTATGACCGCAGTCGACTGATGACAGTGTCATCTCTGTGATTCGGAAGCGAATTATTCCATGGGTAAACGGAAAAGCGTATTTAATGAGGAGGTGTGAGTGCCACCCTGGCAGTTTTTCTGTGGCTGCGTTTTCAACGCTTCTCCACGGATAGATTTGCCATTATCGGCGTATACCACCTGTATTATCAAGCGTCGGGATGTCGGATGTGTATATTAAGTATCATATTTTGAACCAAAAACATGCTGGTACAGAACCACGGTCCTTACCCGGAAAAATAATATATTCGTCGTCTATTTTCACTGTTAGGTATATCTCGTATATATAAAATCGTAGATAGAATATTAAATCGAACAACATCCAGAAATGAAATCGCGCAAATTTCAAATCTATTTTCAACAACCTTAGTCGATCTGCGAATCTCTTTTTAGTGTTTTGCGAATATCATTAAACTCCCGAAAGGTATTATACACACATTCTTACAAAATTATATCATCGTCCGTTATTTTTATATCGTATCCGTTTCTGCGACTAATATATCAGACATTTTTAAAGTTTCTAATTCGTTATTGCGCACAAAAATTGCATCGATCTTCTTGCGCCATTTTCAATTTAAGTTGTACTCGTTCTTATTCCGTTTAAGATGCTGCGCCGTAAAGTAAAATTTCGGTTCCTGTTGGAAGAGATTTTAGTTAAATTACTAGTTCGAGTTCTCCAAGCTTTGTCTTTCACACTTCGCCGAATCTTCCACCAACTCCAATTGTTGCTCAAAGGCTAGTTCTCGATTTCAATTCCCCATTAGCGAGTCCCCCTGTATAATTGTTGTGTAATGGGTAGCGTTTATTATTCATCTTTGTCGCGTCGCTACATTATGTCTAAACGTTACAATTCCACCATATAACTTTGGCAGCGATGTTGCTTTTAAGCAGCTCGGGAAACTACTCGGACCAACATTAATTACAGTTCTCGGTCGAGGTTTTATCTAAACGAATATTGAAATTACTAATCCCCGATTTAAAAAAGTTGTGTTACGTATATACTTTCTATTATCTCTTTTTTTTAACAAAAAAAAAAAGTAAATGTGTTTTCCCTATTCTAATTACTATATTTTAGCCAAGAAATCAGAAATTAAAAAACACTGACCCTGTTAATTTCGGTATATATATATATATATATATATATATATATATATATATATATATACATAGATAGATAGATAGATATATACCTATGTTTAAATGTACGTACAGAAAAAAGTATATATATATATATATATACGAAATAATGTCGCAAAAGATGAAAAGATATCATCTCGATGACAAATTTTACAGCCAGCTCGAAATGAAGAAACAACGCTTTAATAAACTTTGTGCTTTTTAATTCACTTTTTAATTACAATTTTTGCTTTTTCACACACACATGTGCGTTTACATGTATATATATATATATATATATATATATATATATGTATAATATACACAATGGCGTTTGTATCTGTTTATGTTACATTTATAACACTGGTTTATCATTCGTTGTCTGCTTTTCGATTTAATAATTTTTCTACGTGTAGTTCATTTTTTGAATTTCGGTGTTGCCTGTCATCGCATCCGGCGTGTACAAATTTTGTTACGGAACGCTCTATTATTAGATGATAAAACTTTTATACAATTTTGTATTTAAATCTTTTCGGTTTTATTAAAAGGAGATTATTTTTAATTTTTTTTTTAAATTTTCTAATTTTTTAATTTTTTTTTTCTAATATATAATTCGTCTTCCATCATCGAATACGAGTGTAAGACGATTATTAAATTATGCTGCGTTCGTACATACAAATAGATTTCTCGTCTTTGTTTTTAATCATGTTTATTTTCATTCGAAGAAGAAGGAGAAAGAAGATCTTTAAATAATACGCAGCGTATTCTATGAACCGCTGGATGCTTTTCAACGGTTTCCTTAAAACTGCTTCTTCTTCATTATTCGCCATCGTCTCCATCGCGAAATCAACATTGCGATGACTTTTCTTGACATGGCAGACCTGAACATTTGACGGATGGTGGAACCAAGGATGAAAATCCTTTAACTCTGAGGTTTGAGGACAGCCTCTTCATCTTTTTGCCTAAGAGCTTTCCTTTCATAATGTGACGCGGAATTTCGTATTTATGCCCTCTCATGATGTGGTCTTAATATCGTATTTTCCTTTCTTTAATCAAATTTGATAATTCTGAGCGCTTCAATTTCATTCTATTAAGAACTTTTCCGTTAGTAATTTTTAGCATCTATGAAATTTTTTAGCATGCCTCGGTACGAATATAATTCAAAGGCCTTTATTATTTTTTCTAACACAGCAACACTGAAGGATTGAGCAGACCTTAGCATTCTAAAATCCCCAACTTATAATTCCCTTTTGGCGAGCAGGTTTTTCCATTTTAATGATCATTATTTCTTTTCTAGAGTTGTAACTATCATCAAGCAGGATACCCATATATTTAATAGTTTCGACTTCCTCAAGTTCTGTCCTACTGTACTGTATTAGAGCGAACAATAATAAAATATAATAGAAGAAGTAGAGAGTAGAAAAATATGTATTTTATGAAATAGTTATACAGAAAAACAATGTAATAATAATCAAATCAAATCAAATAATAATAATAATAACCCCCCCCCGGGGTACCTTTGTACCTTCCGGGATCCGGAGCTGCAACCGGAATGTGGCGCGTCCACAGGTGGCGGCGGCTAGTGGAATGGCCTACACATATATAGGTTAGCTGTGAATAAGACATGAATAACACAAGGCTTTTGATAAATGAGGGTTGCTATCCAAGTTGGTAATGCCCTTTTTGGTCTCCGCAAGTGGGAAGTCTCTTTACAAAAAAAACTTCACATACTTGCATATCCTCGGATTTGTAGAGACTCTATCACGTCTACTACCCAAGGGGCAATACCCTTTTTAATTTCCTCAAGTG
Source organism: Coronaproctus castanopsis (assembly GCA_032883995.1). NCBI lineage: Eukaryota > Metazoa > Arthropoda > Insecta > Hemiptera > Monophlebidae > Coronaproctus > Coronaproctus castanopsis. The sequence continues at coordinate 42,276,991 of CM065052.1, forward strand.
TGATTTAAGTTATGACAGGATGGTTGATGTCATTCAACAGTGACACTCTGAACTACCTCTCCAATTCAAACTGGTGGGCAAGATCTAGGGTTGTGCGGTAGTTTAATCTGCGAGGTTCATCGATATGATCTAATAAATCTACCGCCAGCTGGTTAGGGTGACCCTCTAACCTGTGCAAATAACCTTTACTGCTATCTCGAACCACTTCGTGCACATTTGCACGAGCGCCGTATTAATTTTATAAATAACAATACAATAAATCTTATTGTTACCGTTTATTTAACTGCATTTATAATTGAATTAAAATATAATTTCCTATCTTAAATTATTCACAAGCCAATTCAAATAAAATCGAATCAAATTTATTGTGTTATATATAGTATATTACAATCATTATATTCACTATTTCTGTAATTACAACTAATGAAAATTTAAAGCATAATTAACTTAAACTTAAAAAAATAATTATACCCCACCGGGTCAGACTTGCTATTTTTATTTTATATTATTTTGTTTTATATTAACTGACACTGACGCACTCACACTAAAGAATATGGCAACAAACATTTTATACAAAATTCTTACTAATCTCTAAATACAAACATACACAGACATACGTTTACCATTATGTCACTCTCTCTACATATATACATATTACTATGTCCATTATACACTTTCACATATACATCGTGACTAATGTGGTATATTAAAATGTCGACAGTTACAACATTTATTCTGTATATAACATTCCTACCAAACTGTAAAACTTAAAATCATCGTTACTTTTACGGCCGTTTATTTAGATTAAGACCATCTGATTCACTAGTTAAGAATGACGTTAACAGTTTCCTTCGTCCATGCTTGTAATTTAATAGATAAACCTTCAATTCAGAAGGTTGTAGGATTCACTGAAACTTGGTTAACTGGAACTGTTTACAACAATGAATTTTTAAATCAAGGTTATATTGCTTATCGTCGTGATAGAATTGGTAGGCAGGGAGGTTAGCGATTAAGGACACATATGTTGCAGAGGAAATAGCGTTCCCCAGTTTCGGGAATATAGATTTAGTTTGGATTAAGCTTTGCACAAACACTTATCGGTTGCATTTATGTTCCTCCCGGTACATCTTCCTCTTGTTACAGCAGATTATTTTACGAATGTCATAATTTATTATTGAATATGAAAAATACCATTAATATTATAATCACGGGTGATCTCAACTTATCTATCTCTGGTTCAGGTACTTCGCTTGATTTTCTTAATAAGAATATTAATTCGCTTTCAAATTTCATTGAAATTAATAATCTGAGCTTGGTAAAACTTTCGATTTAATCATTACTACTTCTGTTTTGAGTGTTGATGAAAAGAGTTCGCCTGATCCGCTCCTTCCTGAGGATAATTATCATCCTGCTTTAGATATCACTGTTCGCTGCGGTTCTTTATATAGAGTGGATTTTAATACAAGTATGGCGCCTTCCACCTTTAGGAAAGCAAACCCTTTGATTTTAAAACAAAAAATTTCCCTGATTGATTGGGAACAACTTTATAATATCGGAAGTGTGGATGACGCAACTAGTTATCTTTATAGTCTAATATACAATGAACTCCAGAAGCATCTAACAAGGAAATCATCTAGAAAATCTACATACCCGCCTTGGTTTACCCCAGAAATTGTTCGTAAATTAAAACTGAAAACTAAGTTTAGGAAATCTTATCGTAGAATGCGCAAGGAAACTGATTATGTTAAATTTAGTAAGCTACGGGCTGAAGTTAAAAAGTTAATAAGGAATACTTTTGATGATTATATTCTTAAGATTGAGGCTGGTATTCAAAGAAACACTAACAATTTTTGGGCTTTTGTTAAATATAAGCGTAATAACCGGCTACATCCTAGTGTAGTAAAATATAGAAACATAGATCACTGTTCCAGTAAGAATATTTCAGATGGTTTTGCGGAGTATTTTTCATCTGTACATGTGACTGATAGCTTTATGCCACTTGAAGCCTCTTTAATTACAGATGGAAGACACTTAAATCTTGCTCCAATCACCGTAAATGATTATAGAAAATCTATTAAGATTCTGAAACCCAAATGGAGTGTTGGCCCTGATGGATTACCAGCAATATTGTTTAAACTATGTTCGGTAGAGTTTTAAAAGCCACTTATCTACTTGTTTAATCTTATTATTGGAACAGGGAAATGGCCTGTGTTGTTAAAACCAGCTAAGGTTGTTCCAATTTTCAAGTCTAGAGATCGTTGTGCAGCTGAAAACTATCGTCCTATCTCCCTACTTTGTGTACCCAGCAAAATATTGGAGTCTATTTTATATGAGAGGTTATATAATTTTTTTTTGCCTAAAGTTGTTCCTGGGCAGCATGGTTTCTTAAGGCCTAGATCTACTACAACTAATCTTGTTATATATACAGAATTAATTACCGGCTGGTTAGAGCAGCGTCTTCAAGTTGACTGCATTTATACGGACTTTAGTAAGGCTTTTGTCAAAGCCAAAGTTTACTTCTGGTTAAGCTGCATAATTACGGATTTTCTAACGATTATATACAGTTATTTAGATCATATTTAACTTCGCGTGTGTGCTATGTATTATTTAACGGATACCAGTCCAAGCGATATACTCCTACTTCCGGCGTACCACAGGGGTCTAATTTGAGTCCACTATTATTTAATATTTTCATAAATGATATAGGAATTAACTTACGTTCAAAATGTCTATTATTTGCTGATGATTTAAACTTTTTTTAGATCAATTAAAACTGTTACTGATTGTGAATTGTTGCAAGATGATTTGTGTAGATTGGCAACATGGAGCGACAATAATTACTTACCTTTTAATTATAAGAAATGTGTTTATATTCGATTTTGTCGTACAAAAAATAAATGTTCCTTCGATTACTCTATGAGTAATATTCCAGTTTATAATGTAACCTGTGTTCGGGATTTGGGGGGTTATATTGACAAACGAGCTGAAATTTGCAACTTATATTGGTAATGTTACCAAAAATGCTTACAGAACTATGGGTTTCATCATTGGAAATTCATGCGTATTTCGTTATCCTAGGACTCCGCTGTTACTATTCAACACTCTTGGAAGATCGCAATTAGAATACGCATCTGTGGTTTGGGACCCTTTCTACACTAAGTATATTCATATGGTGGAAAAGTTCAATCTCAATTTTTGAGGTATATCTATTACCGTCAAACTGGTGTCTATCCTGCACTTCTGAGTTATACTATTTTACGTGATTTCCTAAATATTAAACCCTCGAGTGCTAGAAGAAAGATAAGTAAACTTAAATTCCTACATGATCTTTCTAACGCTCGCATAGATGACAATTATTTATGATCTAAAATCTTATTTATGGTCTCCAGTGTTAGTAGTAGGTCACATCGTATTTTCTATGAATCTCATGCTCGTACAAATTTAGGTTATAATTCATCACTTCTATCCACCTTGCGTCTATACAATAACGTACTAAACATTCATCCACAGTTAGATATTGATTTTGATTGTAAATTTGTATATAACACATTTTTTTAAGCTCTTTATTTCAGTTATTACTTTTCAGTATATTTGTTTTATTTCGGTCATATGTACGTGTCCCGATGGACAGTTTGTTTACATGAGAGTATTACGATTGGTATTTCATTTCTGTTTTTTATTATGTTCGGATGTGTTCTTATATATAGGTATTGTATTTCATTAGAAACATGTATCATCACTTTTAGGTTGGTACTAGCAATTTATTTTTTCATTCTTACTATTATTTATATTAATTAGCGTGTAGTGTAAGTGTGGTTTAGTTTTATTTTTATTCATAATTTTACTTTATAATTATTCTGTAAGTTTGCTGTTGTGTACGCCGTAATGTTTTCGTAAATAAATAAATTAAAAAATATATATATATGAAGCACACATGTTGCCTTCACCGCTGCGATGACACTGTTTTTGTCACAAGCCATTAGTACCACAAACACGCGGAATTTGGAGGTTAAAATACCAAAATAACATTCAACACTTTTCCGTCCTCTGGAGAGACGAAAGTTGAAAATTCTTTTTGCATCATTTAACACTTTCTTCGGGAAAGGCCGCAGTAGGTTAGCTTCAGATGGACATGTATCATTAGGTTTTCCTCTGTTGCAAGTACCAGTAAGCAAAAATAACATCATCTTCTGAGGAGCTCATGATGACGACTGATGAAAGACCTGTTCGGTTTGTTATAAGCTATTGTATCGCTCTAGTGTGTACTGGAGTGTTGCACAGATAAAAGTCGTGTGCGATAAAAATATTGCTAATGTCGTATCGTTTATCGTATCAGTCTGAACCGTGCCTAAAACTAAAAACTTACACTTTATATAACTATCGTATAAACCGTTAAGAGTATAAATTTCGATGTTACTTTATTACTACTACCAAAATTATACATTTTAGAACGGATATACATTTCGATAGGTTTAATATAATACTTGGCCATGCCACCCCGATGTATTATGCCGTAGGAGAGAATTGGCTGATGCAATGCCAAGTGCAAACGTCTCGAATACACAGGCGAAAAGAACTGTTTCAAGTAATAAAACAAATAGCCCATTATCAAAAGCTTGTCCGACATCTAGGAACGCTTTGGATACTTTTTAGCTCAATACAGGAAATTATACCCCGATGTTGTTTAAAATTATTTTTAGAAATAATTTCTTCGCGTTCATTGAAATTTTTTTATCATTGTGTGGGTCTATTCATGGTCACTTACTTTAGGCGTATTAAAAATATGTTATATGAAGGAAGAAACATTACCCATTAGGTTTTGTTATATTTCGAACGTTTGAAAAAACGTTTTTAATGTAATTACATACATACTTTCCGTGTAAATTTCCTAAAATATACAAAAGATTAGGTAAAGCTAGATATATATATTTATGTATATATATATATATATATATATATATATATATATATATATATATATATGCCGGAAGTTAAATTATTTCTTACGTTCTAGATTGAAATATTTATTATTGCCATCTCCATGTTTAATGAAGCGGTCGATGATTCGCGGTACATCTTTTGTTTATTTGTAAACAATAAAAACTGCCAGTTTTCTGTTCAACTTAGGTAAAATGCGCGTGTACACACATACTAGTCCATATGTTGAAAGTAATTGTCTATTTTTACAAACCACCGTATACGCAAAAGGATTAAATAATGGGACCGCTAGTCAGGAAGTAGACTAAAAAAATAAGTATAACAAACACTAGTACATATGCATTATATATATATATATATATATGCACTGAACATTTGTAGAAACTGAAAAGTATGAACGAGATGAACTATAAAACATTTCGTCTTGGTAAAAAATGAGTTCCAAACGGTTATTTTATTGACGCGTCTATTTTGCACTCTTTCATTCATACGCATGTTTGTTCTTTTATCCGTGCAACTGTGTGATTGGTTGTATACGTGTATATATGTGTGTGTCTGTCATTTGTACTATATTTATACTCATATATTATATATATATATATATATCATACGTATGATGCACACGTATACAAATATTAAACTGAGTAAATGACGGAATTTTGCATTCAAACTTTCATAAACATCGAAAAGGAAAATAGTACAAGTGCATTTTTTAAAATTCGGTTCATATATTTGTATACTTTCCTAACTTCCTCAGTTGCACTGTCCGTATTATGTAGTCCGCATATCGTATAGCTCGTCCGCGTCTCTCTATACTTAATACAATAAGGAACCCTTGAAGAGATATCAACGTGGCAAATGGGAAGTAACCTCTTTACGCGCCAGATGCGCCGCTCCCGTATTACCGCATCGTTTGAAGATCGTCGTCGCGTAAACAAAATTCATCTTCCAACCAGCTATCCGCCTTTTTTTTTTTTTTTTTTTTTGGATTCTTAACGTTACACGCAGATTTTTCTGGGTGCGGGGGAATTTTGTGTGGTTTTTAAATTTATCTTTTTATCAAGTATTTTAATTTCGACGTTCCTGTTTTAGTATACCAACGTTCGTCATAAGTTTCGCTCGATGTTTAGTATCGAAGTATGTTATACACGAAATTTAATTGTGGTCTCGCATGACAACGACAGCGACTACGCCTACTTACACACCATCATCGTCTAATATATCGCACACAAATGCAGCAATCGTCAACGATAATACCTTTATCACATACGACACAACTACCTGCAAGCGCCGTGGTTTATTCCTCCTAAGGCAATGACTTACGTGTCTCCGGGTAACTACTTTATACGGCGACAAATTTGTCTTTTACCTGCGCAATCTGATAATATAAATCATATTCATCTCTACTCAGTTCCTAATAATAATAATTATAAAACAGCATCTACATACTTCAGCATACGAACAAGCTGGGTCTTTTGATGACCGTACGATATACACGAAACAGAAAGCGCCTATTCTGAAAATGGAAGCGAAATAGATTCGAACGACTGGTAAGTGTCAAAAAAGAAGTCTAAAAGTTCCCCAACTATATCAGTATCGAGGTTCAAAAAAGGAATATCGTTTTAGTCTTTTACCCAGTGAATAAAACGCGGATGGAAACTTTGTCCTACTTCCATTTTCAACTACTCCTCTGTTATAAATTTTCCTTCCACGATGAAGAAAATAGCTGCGATTTTAGGTTTATAACAAGGGTAAATAACGAAAAAATTGTCACTACATTTAAAAGTGAAGACGTGGATTTTCACACGTACCAACTCGAACAAGAAAGGTTGTATAAAATTGTTATAAGACGTCTACACGATTCTTTCACGTAGGATGAAATAAAAAAGGTTTCATTGCGCGAAACATATTAAACGTCCGACACAAAATCACCAGAGAACCCATGCCTTTGAATTTTTTAAGACCTCGAACCTATTGAAAATATTAAAGATGTTTTTAATCGAAACTATCAATTGTATTCAAAAATAAAAGTTGGAGCTTCGCATCCTAAAAAAAATCATAACTCAATGTCTACGATATCAATTACGGGGGGACATACGCGGTCATTCTGTAATCGACCTATTAGGTGTGTAAAATGCGGATAAAATCATAGTTCAGCCGCGTGTAGGAAAGATCCGAACACATTAACCAAATGTGCGTTGCGCGAAAATGATCACCTTTCAAACTATAAAGTCTGCGTGCGCTTATCAGAAACTTTATGAAAAAAGTACAAAACTTATGTAAAATTGTCAAATATTATTTTTTAAAAAAGTTTTTTCCAAATTATAGGTAATAGATAATTATTAATTTGTATTTCGTGTGTTTTTGTATTCTTACATTGTAATTGATTGTTGTATTTTCAAATAAATAAATAACAAATTTTTGTAAGAAAAAATCACGACCCCGTAAATTTTTAAAATACGTCCCGAAAAGTGGCGCCGGTATACGCTTTTGCACGCTAGTACAACTTTTACGGTTTTTCACAGTGTCGGAAATAGATTTAGAATTAAAGGTGATTCGGATGTAACCTTCTTTTCCGGTCAGGTGTTGTCTAGACATGGTAATTTGGAAGAGTATTTTAAGGGGTTTGCCATAAAATCATTCGACTCTTGCCTGTATCGTAGTTCTCAACGGTAATACGGTTGAACATTTTCTTTTTTTATATTCGTATACCGCCGATATGCGGAAAATAAGTAAATTCTTCGATTGGATAGTAAATAATTGTAATTAATAATTTTAAACGGATTAAACTCGGATAACGTTAAGTCATTTAACTATTATATTAATTTTAATAAACAAATAATTAAATAAGATAAAATACTGAAAAATATACATGTAAGTGTCTATGTAATATACGCAAGAATACTTTAAGGATATTATATATGATGATGATGATAGTGAAAATAATCGCAAAACATGAATTAAAAGAGCGACTATAAAATGAAAAGAATAGCCGAAAATTATTGAAAGGGGACGAAATTTTTAACAAAACATGTATAAATAAAAATAATAATTCAAATTTATTTCACATTATTAAGCCATTTCTAATGTTCTATTCAACCAAATAATGGAAATTAGATAATAATTTATAAAATAAAATGCCCGGGAGCAATAATAATGCCCGAATGACAAAATACAATAATAATAATAATAATAATAATATAAAACATAAAAATAAAATACAGGTTTGACAGAGTGCTACTACAAAATGGAAAGAAAAACTTAATAAGATGTAAGTGTGAGTCGACTGTGAATGTAAATGATAATACACGTGTGAGTGTGTAATGAGGATACATGTTAATGTTAAAACGAGTTGTAAAGAAATAAGTTACAAAGTGTTTTTTTTTTCTTTTTTACTTTTAATTATTTGTAACTAGCCCAAACAAAAGGCTTCAATGAGTAAGTCATCAGTGCGGAGGGCACACCTCGTAGTGAGTCCTCCTACTTGTTACCGGACTAAGTCCACGATCCTTGTCCTCCTCAGTCTCCTGAGGTCCAGCTGAGTATGTAGAAGCGACGCTGCAGCCGTTGTAGGTGTCTCTTAGCAATTTTTTGTATTTATTCTTGCGCTGTATAATGCCCAGATCCGTGTGAATTATACGGTTTGTCATATACCACGGAGCTCGATATATTTGGCCTAAAATTTTGTTTTGTAACCTATGCATTATTTTGTGTTTGACTTTTTTTTGCGCAACCTCATAATTGTGCACTATACATCCGTATGGGTTTCAGCGTGGTTTTGTATAAAAGTACCCGATTACTCGGAATAGCTTCTGATCTTGGTCCTAGTAGCTATTACATTTTTAAGTTAAAAATTTGATATAAAAATTATAAATACATTATAAAAATTTATATTGGTCGATGTGTAATTAAAAAATTTAAATATCAAGCTTTGACGTAATAACTGATTTTTTTATACGTTCGTATATCGACGTATGTCCTTGTGTGTGTGTGTATGTTAAATTATGCGTTCTTTTTTGTATGTATATGTGCTGCATATTCGCGCGTGTCTATTGTACGAACGTTAATATATAATTATGAAATTTACTCAAACATACGTTTAAAAAAATATACATATATATAATAATAATAATAATAATGATGATATTACCAATAACGGTGCCGACCTCGGTGACGTAATAAATCGTCTGCCTCGTTGATTACAGCGGGTAAAGTTGTGACGAAAAGCAACAATGACAGCCAATTGGAAATCCTATCAGCGAGCTGTCAACGATACTACAAAACTAAACTAATTCTCGTCTACGACGTCCTATTCTACAAAATAAAAGAAAATAACCAATTCCTAGAAGAAGTAGAAGGAGGCCTTCTGTACGACTTTTGAAACAACATTGCCGTTCCATAACATAACAGCGGAATCCACTTATCTCGTAAAATAACAACGTCAAGTCTGAAATAACACTATATATATAATATCCATCTACACACACATTCACGGTTAAAACTGACGGGGTTGTTTTTGTCAGATACAAATTCAATGTTTGCTACCAGTATGCACACACATTTTTATATATATATATCAGACAGAAGTTCAATTTGTAATATTAGAAATGCTTTCCCTTACCCACGTTACGAGACACATTACGAACAAATTATTGCACGTACCGGATAACGAGTAACATTAACTGGTTCAAAATGAAGAAAACGCTTTAAATAAAACAATAATTGTCAGGATCGCACTTTGTTAAACATTTAAAATATCCTGCCATACGAAGAAATAAATGAATTACTGGAAAAAATCGAAAACATAAGTGCAAAGAACTATCTTGAACCGACAAAATTTATAATTATCGATTCGATAAACAGTCTCCACCAAATCCTTCGAATACTATTTGCGAAACAGAAATAAAGCAACAGCGTACTTATCTATAGAAGCACTTGTCTCGAATAGAGTAGGCTAGCAAAGCAATGTGATGGCTCGTTCATCACGTATATTTATAAACAAATAAAAAGCTCGCCGAGATGAAGATAGTCAAATCATAATCCCTATGGCTATATCCCGGGCGATAAATATGCAGACACAAAAAATGATTTGGAAATGTTTTCCTGACGCCGCATACAAAGGATATTCGGTGGATCGAAAAAAGGTACCGATGAATCTGTATTGAATAATCGAGGCACGAGATAATTCGTATCCAAGATGCCGTATTTTAAGGTTCTTCTAACGACGTGGACTAGAATCGCTCGAAAAAGTGATTATACGAAGATACCTGGTAGTCCGAGGGCTAAAAGATATTTTGATCAAATACTAATAATCGCAAGGAGAGTCCGGAAGGATGTATGCGAACAGCTGACGATTATATTAGTCCATGTCGGACGTAGACTTTTTCCAGTTACTTTCAACGACTCCTATCCTGCGACAACCTGTCCACTACTCTGGCTAGACCGTGTTGTTATGAACGAGCTATCGATTTGGATTACCTCATTCCACCGTTTCATTCACCTATAGTACGTTCTGCGTGCTACGTATCCAGGTCAGTCTTCTCGTCTACCCGAACGTTGTAGCAATATTTTCTTGGTAACGTTGAGAAGCCGTAAATATATCATCAACTCTATCACGATCGAATCGAACGTCTTTTCGTATTCGTGTAGCTTCTCTATTAATGTCTTCATTATCAATAGATGATCCTGCCAGTTCTAGTCTGAACACGTTTAGTTCACTCGGCTAGTTCGCTCGGTTGATTTTTTCCTTTTATTACTATATTAGCGAACAGCTCTTACATTTAGTATACGATACTAAATAGAAATACTGCGTATATTCTTTCTTATATTTAATTAATACAACCAAATCGACCCCGGTAGAGTGGTTACCGGTACTAGCCAATATCATGCCTGCTCATATTCGTAGAAAAGCATGAAAGCCTACCTATACACGCGGATACAGACGAGCCGAAAAGACTGAAATCGAGTAAACCTGCAAAACTCATGTCGGATGGTTTCGATTCAGTAACAGCTTGGATGGCAGAATGAAAAATGCGGAACTCGGACAAGAATAATATAATCGACGCTCCCGATTACGGGTTGTTGGGTTTTGACCTACAACGAAAGACGTGGGTACGGCTCAACCGCTTTCGAACTGGTCATGGAAGATGTGACCACATGCCCGTAAATTGGGGCTTCAAAACGTTATGCGACTGCGGATTAAATAATCAAACGATGGACCATATCCTGAACACGTGTCAACGAAGAGCCTTCAGTGGCGGCTTGGAAGAAATTCGGAGAGTATCGGACGCGGCTGCAATATGGCTGGAAAATCTAGACCCGGACGTCTAAACAGAAATATATACGGTATTTGAACACATACGATATAATAATAATAATAATAGTTCAATAACTTTCGTTTCGTCCGTAACAAGTATGTTGAACAATTTCTTTCATCCGTGCTTTATCACGCTCGTTAGTATTCCATAATTATATCGCGCTTTATAATTCAATTTTCAAATTGGAATTTCAAATTTAATTACTTCATCCTTTCTTTGATTCCGGCGATCAAAAATAGAATTCGATTATCCGAACTTCAAACCCGAATTTAGTTCCGCGGTAAATATTTATAATTATCTTCGTCCGGTATATTTATTCAATTCGAAGTTTTTTATTCCGATAACATCATTCGATGCACACAGACAACTAATTTTGATTCTAGAATAATTTAAGCGATTGCGCAATGTCGTTATAGCGCTATCCTTTTCTTACGGCGGTTCTTTCCTAAATAATAAGAAAGTTTTCCATCTGCTTTTTATCAGTACACGTGCACTGTTCTAAATCGAAACTACTAAAACTTTTAAAGCTTTTAAAAAAAAGGGTTCAGTAATACATCGTTTACATCTAATAATTTTTTTTAACTTATAATTTATTGCAGGCCACGGCTTATTTAAAGATTATTTATACGAGTATATAACAAACTCCGACAGCCGTGTAACGTGTAAACTGATGCTGTTAAGCACACTCTTTCCGGCCGTAACCGTTGCAATAATGATTTCAGCGATAATAGAGCAGATAAATTTTAGTAACTCAACTGTTTACAATTTTTAATACTTTCACCAATACAGAAATAAATCATCGTAGAATAAATGTACACCTAGCCTAATTATATTACGGTATACAAATTAATTTAATCTTACAATATTGTAAAACAGTTTGTTCCTATAAACTTAATTGGACGGGTTCTGGACAATATTGTGTTTGTATTTCATTTACACAATATATTTACCCCCCCCATCGTTTTAACGAATTTTATCAAAAAAGAAAGTACTAAAACTTTTAAATAAATTTCAAACTGAAATATATCTTGTTTTCGCGATTTAAAATAAAATGCGAACATTTTAATTAAATTAAAATACACTCGTCTTTTATACTGTAGGCAATAGGCGAGTAATGCAACACGAGCCCCCTAACTCTCATTTTCAGCGTAATATATATATATATATATAATGTATATATAGATATCTATTATACATTTATTAATGACGTATTAAATATCACAGTGAAAAATACAGAAATAAACATACACACACATACATATATATATATATATTTGCAGTGAATAAGAGGGAGATAAAATAAGAAGTGAGAAATTTTAATATATATATATATATATATATATATATAAAATACATATATAGAATATAACAAAGAATATTGCAAATGACAGGTTTTTTTCCATAAATTAATCTAAAATGTATAAATTTTTGTAAAAGTAATTAAAAAATATCTGGAAAGTTCGTAATGATACTTATTTCCTTCTTCACATTTGCCTGCGATGTTTCGTTCGTTATTCATGTTACTTTCTGTATGTCTTTTGTCATGATTTTAGTAAACAGGCGAAGAACAACTGTAAAAACTAAAAATGGGAAAATTTATTATTATTATTATTATTATTATTATTATTATTATTATTATTTGTTTTTTGAAAATAAAATAATTTTTTTCGTAGAGCAATAATCGAATTAAAACGCGGGTAAAAACAATAACATAAAGAATACACACACAGAAACGTGATATCCTATATACTACGGTTTCATGCGAACGGTGTTAAGTAGAGCAGCTTTTAATTATAATTAAAATTTTCTTCTGAAAACGTTTTGATCATTTTAAAGTGTGCGTGTGTGTGTGCGCGCATCAAAGGATAGTAATGGTTTCTGCAATAAATGTTACATTTAATTTTTGATATGAGCAGAATAATAACATTTTTCATAAGTAGAGAACAAAAATTTGTTTGTAAATTTAAATGTGTACGCGTGTCTATACGTTTTTCTATTTAATTTTTCGAATACGGATGTGCACTTATATTTCAACGTATACTACTAGCTTTCTACGTTTCTTAAGCTTTTCATTCGGTACTAAAAAAATTGAAACTTTTTTTTAATTTTCCCCTTTTTAAATTGAAAATAAGAAATATAAAGGATTCTTTCAATATTACGAAACTAGTCCCTTTTGCATTTTTTTTTTAAATCGTTATTTTTTACAATAGTTTAAAATTAAAACGGGAAATATATTCGTTCCGTTGCAAATAACAGTTTCAGATTTGGTCGCGAATTATATAACAAAAAGGGAAAATAATTGAAAAATGTTAATAATAAACGTTTATACGCTTGGGTTACATTTTTGTACAAAAACAAAAAAAGTTGTCTTTGTTTTCAGATTAGTTTGTCCCGTTGGTTAAATATACTGCCGAGTTTTATATTATATCATATATGTATATATTTTATATATATATATATATATGTATATACATATAATATATGCTGGCATAAACTCTAGTATTATCCACTTTAAGAGAGAGTTATAATCTGAATTTATGACAAGGGAACTTCACCACGATAATATTTATGAAATATTGTCTTTAACCTGCATTCAAATATCTCATATATATATATATATATATATATATATATATATATATATATATATATATATATATGTTCAATCCACACACACTCGCACATATAAAGATCACATGTGAATTTTGATGATATATGTAACAACATAACCACCAAATGTTCACTAATCACAAAAATTTTCTATATATAAATTGCGTAACTATTTTTTCTACTCCCCGCACTACGACAAAGTCAATTGTCTTTCTCTATTAAATATTTTACTCTCTCACCCATTTTCATTCAACTTATCAAATACACATATGTATATATTTATATTATATTATATATACGCCTAAATACAACCGTATGGTCGTTATTATTCCGAGTTTTATGCACACTAATATTCACCTAGACGTGTTTTTTTTTCTTTTAACTTCCGTTACCTTAATGCGTCTTCTATATATCCGTCTTTGTCACGTTTTCTGTAACATCTCGATTCGTGATGACGCTTCCAAAATGTCAGAATCTTTCTCCAACTTTATACTGTGACTGTGACAGTTATCTTTTCTTCTACTCGTTAGTAATAATAAGAATAATGATAATAGTTCGACTATTCCAGAACGATGCAGTTATTATAATAATTGTACAACGCGACCATACCGGGGCATTATCACAAGTGACATCTTTATTTTTCGGGGGAATATTATTAACGACTAACTGTCATAATCTGGTAAAAACCATCTTCATTATACTACACATTTCGTCTGTTCCATCTATATACTTCATACATATATATATATATATATTAATATATAATATTTATATACGTACACGCCATTGTTGTTAATAACTAATAATAAAAAAGCTTTATTACGACTTATACTTAAAACTTTGTAGTGTTGTGTTTTTTTTTTGGCTTTTATTCTCAAATAAGTTACGATATCTATTTATCAACGCGGATTAAACAATAATCTCACTCGGCCGAGTACTGCTGTCGGCTCTGAACGTCAGATTGCCTATCCTGCTACTCCTGATTTTGAAAATTAACTGAAAATAGAATCATCCGATCTCATTATTAACGAAATGACATATGGTACGTTATATCGTAGGAAATGAAATGTTAAGCCGTGTAAATAATTTAAATTTACCGAATAGCTTGTTGCAGATAATTAATATTATTTTAATACGAATTTAAATATTAAATCTAATTTTTGAAGGATAATAAATCACGAAAATAATTAATCGCCGAATTAGTAATATTAAACTCCACCTAATTGTAACATTATACACGTAGAAAGTGCGAAAAAAGTAAGTAAACAGATAAATAAATTTATTAGAAAAATTAAAAATAATACAATTAAGAAATAAAATTAATTTAATAATGCGATGAATTTTTTTAAAAACCATCTTATGAATACGTTTAATCTTCGTTATTTAAATTGAAAGATTATAGATTGTCGCGCTCTAGTCACCCGTTGATATTTTAATAATCCGCTTAAAATAAGTAAACCTACCTCGGAAATAGCTTATTAGAACATTTATTAGGTGAAGATTCGGACTTGTCTATTGGTATTACACTCTCAAAAACTTTAAGGGAACTGTTCGGACTGTGAAACTTATATTATTAGCCTTAATAAAATAATTTACGCACATCCAAAGAGGTAGGATCCGCCATAAGCTCTTCAAGTTATATTAGTATTCTCGGTCGATAGAAGTTCAGACAGAAAGCTATCTCTACTTTCGTATTTCGTATTTGGGGCAGGGGACCAAATCTTCGATGTTATCTTCATACATACACTACTGATGATCCCTAACCTGACAAGATTACCTGGTGTACAGATACGACCACTAATTTTTCGTAATCGAAGTATTGCCGGCCATGTTGCTGACCTACCTCTGTTATCTGGGTGTACAATATCACACACAACTAGTCTTAAGTATCTAGGAGTTAGCATTGATGAAAAACTGAAATTTATTCCACACTGCAACATAATAACACAACTCTCATTTGGCAATCTAAACAGTTGCAAAAGAACATTCGTGGAATCGGTATTAGGATATTTTCCCCTATTTATAATCTAATAAAAGAAACAGCCTCGTATATACACTTCTACAAAAAATGATGAGCTCGCGTATGGTATGCGGAACAACTTAGAGATGTTTCCACTATGTTAAAAAAAAAGGGCTGCTGTATACCACTTTTTGAATTGTTCAATAGAGCCATCGGTGTAAATAATTTCATAATCGTTGTACTCCTTCTCCAATACTGACTCGACAATGGAATTGTTAACTCCATTTAGGAGACTCTTCGATGTATTGAATGAGCTAGTGTCTACAATTAATCTAAAGTGTATTATTTGGAATGAAGTCTTACAAAAGGGGCCTAAAGCCGTTTGGACTAAACTTATGTCGTGTAGTTTGTTACGACTATGAACGAGTGGTAAATTTTTACCAATCCGGTATTTATTATTGCGAGCCTGGACATACGTGTAAGTTGTTTGTTAATTATCTGAGGGTAACGCTGCCCGACTTTAAGGTACAATTTGTTTTCTGTCTTAACGAAAATACTTCTGCCTGTAAGGCATTAACGGTATACAGCGCATGACGCCTAAACCTATGCGGAAAGCGGCATTCCGCGTCAGCTGTGATTGTTTGCTGTGTTTTATTAAAAGTAATGAAAGGCGCAATATAATCTACATAGAATCTCTCATGAGTGCTTTAATAGATTTGAAGATTTACTATCAAAATGTGGTCTATTCATTCCATGATAGTTTAGGGTCATGCATAACCCCTCAGATATCTGACGAGCTTCTTAAAGACAACAGACTGGTGATGTTTGAAGGAACTTTTTTGTGAACTAGATACTACGAGTTTTAAGCCTTATTAATACTCGATTGTAATGTCGTGAGGAGAATTTGCAGTTTATTCGGCGCTATCTACAATTTTTGAATTGCAAAGTCTATAAAAGCTGTTGCTCCACTTATCATCGAATCATCTGCATACTAGAATATCGCTATCCATTTATTTTGAATTTGTTCTATCAATTTCGTATAAAAAGTGTATAATATTGCACTGAGGAGGCTTCCGGTTCAATATTTGTCAAAATAAACCGGGAGTTAGCTTTCTACTAGAAAAACAGTTATCCATGTACAAATTTTTTGGTTAACCCCGTATAATGTGCACAGATTGACACTGTTATAAGCCGCCTGAACATCAATAAAAACAGATACGATACACTGTTTATGGACAAGATGATTCTGAATATACAATGTAAAAATTTCCTTGCTTCCCAAACTTGTACTGATACTACTACAAAATCTTCGGAAGTCCTTCCTTTTTTGGTTAGCCTTCTATTCTGTATATAATTCACCATAGAAAAATTGTTAAATTGCTAGTTCGCTGAGCCACGTAAACATTCTGCATCCACCACCGTGGTGATATTGAACGTGCAAGAGATATGCCGGAAAATTTCATAATCAGCGTTTTATTCGCCGCTGAAAGAATCATGTTATAAATAGTCTAATATTGAGATTGTGCAGACATGGTCGAGAAATCCTTCAAATTGAGGTACTGTATTTCTGTGGTTATACACCGTTGATATTGAACTTAGTCGACCATTTTATGATCTATAATGAAACGCGTCTTCTCGGTATTTTATGTTATGGGAAAGTATTCAGAACCAATTGCGACCAACACCGATAAATAAAAGAGCACATCGGAAGGATTCTAGTCCTCCCTTTCCTGTAATAGTTCGTGTTAAGGCATGAAGAGAACATCAATTTATAAATACTTCCAAATTAATAATATAGTTTTAAAAGAAGATTTTAATCGATTAAACAAGAATAATAGTACAGTAACTCTGAATAGGGAAAATCAAATGTTTCCAATAAGGAGCCTAATTGGTCAGTAATAAAAGTAATTCTAAAGAAGAGATTTTACATAGTACAGCTACATCCTGCTCCTTGTATAGAACTGACATTAGTCCTTTATACTAATGTATATTTCGAATATAAAACTTTAGTTAATACCGTTTCTCAATAAAAATTCGATCAGTCAATCAATCATCCGTTTCATTCCCGCTGGGAATATTGTGACCATTATTTCCTATCTTTTGAAACACGAGTCTGCGCCATAGATCTCTGTTTTGCGTACAACGAACGCATTGAAGAAATTTCGACCCACTGTTTTTCAAATCATGTCAGTCCATCTAATAGACTTCCTTCCATGATACCTTGTATAATAGCTATTTTCAACGTTCCTGCTGTGATGCTGTGGCCAAAATATTTTAGTATCCGTTTGTGAAGATAATATGTTCTGTATGCCGACTTCCAACAGAATAGAGTCATTCTCGGTCCATGAACATTTCCAACGCATCTATTTTCTTCAAAAAATTCAATATACCTTAATACTTCATTTGCGTATAAATGACATTTTTACTTCTCTATCACGGGAATAAATTGTTGTTGCACCTGTTGAAAAAAAAAAGCAGTAAAGATGTGTTAGAGTGCGTTTTATTTTTGAAAGTAACACTTCATGCCATACATGATAGAAGGCCTGACTGACATCCAGAACGGCTGCAGAATAATACTGCTGTATTTTTACACTCTATGGACTTGTTCTATTGTAGAATGCCCAGGACGAAACCCAAACTGGTAGTTTGGAATCGTACCCTGTAGCTGTTTTGTTAGATCAGGCAGCAATGATTTTTCGAATACTTTTGATACTATCGGTAGAAGACTAATAGGTGGATATGACGAAGCATCACTAGTAGGTTTACCTGGTTTTGGTATCATAGTTACTTGAACGATTTTCCAATGTGATGGATAGTAGGCCAACTGTATGATAACGTTGAATATTGCGGTTAATAGTACTATACCCTTTCGCGGTAGGAATTTATGCATCTTTTCAGTGATTAGATCATACCTTGAAGCTTTTTGCATTGACAAATTATCCATGATCACTCTCTTAACTTGGGACGAAAAAGACGGTTTTATTGGAAGAGACATTTGGAAAGGGACAGATAAGTCCAACTCAATTTGATTGTAGAAAAATTCAGATTCGTTATTGGGTGGTTTAAACACATCTTTTAAATGTAACCCAATAATTTTTACCTTTTCAAGATCGCTACGTGCCCATTCGCCATTATGTTTCCGCAGAGGTGGAATTACTTTCTGTGTCCTCTTAAGAGTGGTAGTGGCCTTCCACAATGAATGATCATCATTTTTAGTGCCCATGTTGGAAAGAATTGATCTTAAAGTGTCATTTTTATTCATTTACAGTAATGCGCTTAATTCTTTGGTTATTTTATTAAGATCACTTTTAGGAGCCGGGTGCCTTGATATCTGCCACGGCTTTCTAATTTTTCTTTTGGTATTGATTTTTTTCTCTAATAATGCGTCGGATATCGCGAGTTGCAGTCTCCTTTGTAGTACTTAACCATGCCGCTTTTTGCAATGTATGATTAAAATATAATTTTGAGATCAAGATTCTCTTCAATCCAGCGTGTGTAGGAGTACCAGTCAAAATTTAAAACTGGTTTTCTAATTATTACCAACTGACTTATTTCTAGTATTATAGGAGAGTGATCCGATGAAGAGTCAAATGATGTTTCGACACAAAATACTAATACCCTTGCAAATGAAGAAATCAAGTAAATCTGGTACTTTATTTCTGTGTGAGGGCCAGTATGTAGGATTACCACTAGAGAGCACTGTCAATTTTGACTTTGATACACACTGAAATAATTTCCGGCCTTTTGACGTTGTTAGTCTAAAACCGAAGAATATGTGCTTAGCATCATAATCTACACCTACGATGAATTTATTGTCTAATGAGTTGAAAAAATCATGAAATTTGGCCTGTGTAATTTTATATCTGGGTGGATAATGGATGAGATTGTTAAAATTTTACCAGTCTTATTAATTTTATAATTATTGCTTGAAAGTGAGGTAATTGAAAACAGCTGAATTCATAGTGTTTTATATTACTATGTACTAGAATTGCTATGCCTCCACGAGGTTTACCACTTGGTTGATCAGCCCGTACAAATTATAATTCCTCAAAGCATAATAATCTTTTGACGTAAAATGTGTCTCTGAAATTAGCATTACATCTAATTTTTGACTAAGAATAAACATTTCCAGTTCGGATTGACGTTTTTTCAACCCAGTTTATATTCCATGTAGCTATTCGTATTGAGCTCATTTTTAAATTAATTTTGGCATGAGAGCTATGAGCACATTCGTACAGGTTAAACATAATCTCCATGCGATTAAAGGATGTAGTAAACATATTTCTTAAGCCCATGAATGACTGCTGTAACGGTCGCATCCAGGACTGAATTTAATGTTACTTTTATTATTTGTGGTATACACCTGTTCTTGATTATTTATTTATTATATATATATATATATATATGTATGTATTCAATCGGTGTATCAGTCTTATCCGAGTCCTACATATTTTTAGTTCCGCCGTTTGCTTTTCTAGTTCAATGTAACTCTTAATGTTTGTTTTTTTCTCGATTGTGTCCATCAGAGTTTATTTGGTCTTCCTTTCGTCCTGCATACGAATGTATTTTTCCTTCTATAATATCCTTCAATTGATTATTAACACGCGTCCTATTCATTAAATTATCGTTATTGATAAAAATTGTAAATTAATTTATTTTTATGAAAATCGTCAAATTTCTAATTCACCATTTACTCTTGATCGATGAAATAATAAAATATTTTTCTCCATTTTCAGGCTTCGAGGACTTCATCACCACCAGCGCCGCCGAAGCAATTAGATTTTCAACAGGAACTAGTACAAAGGCATCACGAACAGCTTCAACGACAGCACCATCATAAAATTCAAGATTTACAGGTAACCAACGTCTATAGTAGGTTAAGGTTATTGATGTTTGCCATTAACTCTTTCGGTTATTTATAATCTCTAGAGTGCAGAATTTAAGAATCCGATATAGATATCTGGGCAACAAACAAAAAAATATATATGAGGAAGCATACTATACTCAGTGTGGAAGATTTATATATATACATATAAACAACAAAAAAATCAATTTTTATAGATAAAAAGACCACAAACTTATTCGGCTATTAAGCCATCATAGAGTGTATATATATATATATAAATAAATATAAAATATATCCGATCCCTAAAAAATATAACAGGAAAAACCTAAAAATAAAATAAAATATATAAGAAAATACTTAATTTATATCTACATATTGAAAAAAAAAGTGAAAAACCAGTTATTTATTAATCTGATGTCCACTCGACAATGGCTTAATAGCCGAAAAGCTTCGCTATCTATTTATACATGTAAAAATTTAACGATTTTAACTGCATTTTGGTTGTTTATATTAAACAAAGTTTCAAGCGTTTTTTTTTTTTATTCAAATTATTAAGATTTGAAAACCCGACCTCATAATTAAGAGAAGGGAGACAAGGGTGCGATCGGTTGACACACGTAAGGTATACTCGATTATATAAAATAAATATTAACCAATAAAAGTGTATTCAGCGCTAAATATCCGCCTATCATAATGGACATATATACAGTCGAATGCGCTTATAAGAGACTCCAAATAAGAGAGACAGTCGCTTATAAGAGACGCCGAATAAGAGAGACAGTCGCTTATAAGAGACGCCGAATGAGAGAGACAGTCGCTTATAAGAGACAAATAGGAAAAAACAAAATTAAAAATAATAATGATTATAAAACAGACATATTTTTTTTGGTTTGTTATTCGTATATATACAATACAAGTCACTTATAAGAGACAAACGACTTCCGCCCAATGCATCTCTTATAAGCCGGTTGTACTGTATATATACATATAACAGACCAGAAAAGGAATCGAGAGAGTCAGGCACAAAAATTGAAA
The DNA here is from genome assembly GCA_032883995.1 of Coronaproctus castanopsis. Classification (NCBI taxonomy): domain Eukaryota; kingdom Metazoa; phylum Arthropoda; class Insecta; order Hemiptera; family Monophlebidae; genus Coronaproctus; species Coronaproctus castanopsis. Next base: position 42,298,697 of record CM065052.1, read on the forward strand.
TAAAGCGAACATACTTAAAAAAAATAATAATAATATGAACATTTTTGGCTGTGTATCGTAATGCACTGAATCATAGTTGTCAGTGAGCTTGATTAGATAGCAAATCCCGGTGGTCGTGATTACCCTATATGTTTGGCACGAAACGTTTTCGCGATGATGACGATAATGAAATGTATACATTATATACAAGTTTTTGGAAAACGTTTATTTTTATTAATTTAACAGCAGCGTTATTTTAATGGTATCAAACAAAATGTACAATAGTTAATTTCTCAAAATTAAGACACATTTCATTCGGTCATAAAGTATTTCTTTCTAAATTTCGTCCGAATGTCCACGAAACATCATCAATTTCTGCAAAGTCGTGAATCGATGGATACAGTTTTCACGGTCATCCACGACTGTAAACGAGTATATATTAGGATAATAATAATAATCGGAAATTGGAAAGATGTAGGAGGTAAAACAAACAATAGAAATACACGTTATCAGTGCGACACAAAAAAATGTGGAACACACGTTCCGAGTACTCCTGAGTATTCGTATAGTGGACAGGGAAAGAAGAGTGAGATACAGGCGTTGGTACTTTGTCGAAATGTACATATAATAATAATAATAACAATAATAATAATAATAATACCGGATATAAGCGGAAACTTCAGACGCGATGTGAAAAGAAAAATTTTTCAACTGATAAGATAGTGAAACCTAAACATGATCACACACCCACACATAGTGTGCTGGTGTATTGAAAGATAACTTAGTAGAACAACGGAATCTCTACAAATTATACAGCACTATACATTACGTGTATATGTATATATATATATATATATATATATATACTGTTTCATACATTGTGCACTTCATATTAGCTGTACTATATACGTGGTATTGTACGTTTGTGTGTGTATCCGTTAAGCATATATTTCAGCCTGGCAATATTTTAAAAAATAATAATAAAGATAATCAATATGCCGAAAACAATAGTATCCTAGTGTATGATCTCTCAACTTTAACTTCATTGTTCTTTTACAAATATACATATATATATATATATATATATATACATATACATCTAAATAAATATATGTATATATTTTTGCACACATGCGATAAAATGTCGATCGATCACTGAAAAGATTATTGTTATTTGCCAATTGTGACTTCGATTCTATCGTATCGCGTTCTATTTTCGCTAATTTGTAACTAATAATAATAATAATAATAATAATTCGTTCATAAACGAATCTGTCGTTAACCGTTATTATACGTTTGTTGTTATAACGTAATAATTCAATTTCCAGATACAGTCAATTTAATGGTACGAAAAATTTAAATATTCTTAATATTCGATGTATATATATATATGTCTATGTAAATATTTGTATACATACATATATATATATATATATATATATATATATATATATATATATATATATATATACATAAATATACACACACGTATGTTTCCGCAGAAGTTGGAAAACGGAGGTGCTTAATGAGTACATTTTAATTGCCCGATTGATAAGATTTTTTTTCCCCATTAAGTAAAGTCTCATCAAGTAGAAAGTTAGATGTCGATCAACTTTGTAGATTTATAGAGATCAACCAAACAACGCATCCTAAGCGAACCGATATGTAGCAGTTCGTTACAGCCATTCTCGATTCTTTATTTATCCGGGGATCCACAGCTGGCAATTGGTTCTAGAGTTCTTTTTATCATTACAAAAATTCCCTAATAATGTGATTCGAACGTTCGAGGATTACCACCGTCTAGTCACGACGTCTGTTCTTTCCTATTGGTTTTAAATCATGTACTCCGTACGTTACAGGATATTTCAGGCTTTTATTGAACTTTTCCCGACGTTAATTTACTAGCATGCATTAAAATATTCAATCAAATAAAAACAAAATACTTCGATACATACTCACACACTAACTTATCGCTTACTCACACATGTACAGTTATTTATGTATATATATATATATATATATATATATATATATATATTCATTTACTTCTATTTATTTCTTGTCTGGTGTCAGGTAATGTGTTTATTTGTAGTCTATAGATAGATATATAATTTGAGTTTTTTAATTGTTATGTTTGATTCATCCTTGCCACGACGAGTTTTTCTCTTTTCTTCTTTCTTTTCTAACTTTCCATCTGTTATTAGAGTCGCGAAGGTATTATGACGTAGTATTCGGAAGTCTTCTCGGTTGTGTTCATTATCGGCTGCGTTATCTTGGAACTAATTTTGCTCACTATCTGTGGTATAATTTTCATTGCGCATTTGTTCCCACACATTCTACAGAGCTCCAATCAATACATTTATATTTATCCGCTGCTGCACGTTAAGCGATCCATTCTTTCCCAAATTTTATAGATCGCATATTTCGTTCATCCATTTCACTTCGGCTCACTTCTGCTCATTCATTTTGTTAACCGACCAGATCCATTCAAACAGTATTACACGTTCCTCTTTTAGCGAGTGTCTTTAAACCAATACAGGCGCTCTATCCAAGAAAATCCGCGTTGGATACTGATAACATAAGCTCGTCTATGCAATTTACCTCATCGGTGCAGCTTAACTATACGACTAAGTTTACGTCACCTCAAGAGGTGATACCATAAAGTCCTTAAAGCGCAACAAAAGTCCAGGTTTTTTCCCTGATAACAGCGAAGTTGCTTGAGGAATTGCCTCGAAAAGCTCTAGTGTTGCTTACATATATATGTAATGCCATAATTCGCTTAAATCACTTCCCGATGTATTGGAAGTTTGCTCAAGTCATCATGATTCCGAAACCCGGGAAGGACCCGCACTGTGTGTCCTCTTATCGGCCTATATCTCTGTTACCCATATTGTCAAAAGTAATGGAAAAATTAATATTAAACAAACTACGCCCCTATTTAGATTTTAATAACGTAATACCGAATCATCAATTTGGTTTTATGAGACAACATTCCACAGTGGATCAATTGCACAGGGTAGTAAATATAATTGAAAACAGTCTAGAAACGAGACAGGTTTGTACGGCGGCGTTTATCGATGTTGCTCAGGCTTTTGACAAGGTGTGGCATGAAGGCCTATTGTTAAAGCTGAAATCATTACTTCCACCGAATTTATATCTTCTGATTACTTCTTATATGCAAGATCGGTACTTCCAGGTACGTTATGAACACGCGCTCTCTGAGATTCATCCCGTTCTAGCAGGTGTAGCAGGGTTCGGTCCTGGGGCCTACACTGTATTTGCTTTACACCGCCGACTTCCCCGTTACTAGAGATGTACACGCGGCTACTTTTGCAGATGACACTGCCTTACTCTCATATAACACAGATCCGAACATTGCCAGTAATAACCTACAGGAAGCATTAAACAGAGTGGAACAATGGTTTAAAAAATGGAAGATAGGTGTTAAGGAGAGCAAATCCGTTAACGTTCAGTTCACAAATAGGAAGGTTATAGTTCCACCTGTTAGAATCAATAACCTCACACTGCCTATTCAGCCGAGTGTTAGATATCTAGGTATGCACCTGGACAGTCGATTGACATGGCGGCACCATATAGACAAGAAAAAGAAGGAACTTAACATACGGGTTAGAAAACTGAATTGGCTCTTAGGCAGGAATAGTGTTCTCTCATTGACCAATAAGCGTTTGGTATATACAGCAGTTATAAAGCCAGTCTGGACCTACGGAATAGAGCTATGGGGTTGTGCAAAAAAAAAACAAATATAAAGGTGCTACAAACGTTTCAAAATAAAATATTAAGAACAATGACAGGTGCACCCTGGTACATAACCAACACAACCCTACATAGAGACTTGAATATTCCATATGTGTCCGATGTTATAAAGCAGTACGCTCAAAGACATGTACTTAGACTGGAAGGTCATCCTAATACCTTGACTCAAAGATTGCTGAACACCTCTAGTGACACCAGGAGGTTGAAGCGTAATAAACCACTGGACCTTGTTTAAGGTTGCAGCTGCTGGATGAGCACCACTGGGTGCTTCTCCGTCACGTTATTACATGGTCAAAAATTTTGCTAAATGACCTAGGGGGTCAGATTGTAAAAAAAATAAATATAAAAAAAAAAAAAACAAAAAAAAAACGTTCCTCTATATCCGCCAGTCTAGTCCGTTGTCTTGTTCGTATGTTGCATCTTCGATCGAACAACTTCGTACAAAGCATTTTGGAATTTAGCGTCACTGCAAGTTTCTTAACGACATGTTTTATAAGACTGCTCCCCATATGTGAGTACTGAATGCCAGTTTAAATTTCAAGAACGCTATAAAAAGCCTCGGATATGTCGTATGTCCTTGCGGCGAGTTGTAAAAGTTTTCTGCCGTATATCGATGTATTCATTATCAATGTTTTCAAATGCTTTGTGCAATCGTTTCAGATTGCGTTCGTTGTACATTTAGAGAAGTTGAGATCGGCTTATTTTTCAAATTTGATTATCTCATCTTTTACATATTCTTTATTTAACTAATTACCATCGATATATACGCAGTCGCTCTTATTTATCTTAGAAATTTTCGCGATATTCGTCTTGCTAAATTTACGAACAGGCCAAATTCCGATTTGGGCGTAGCAAAATTTATTGGATTTTCTAATTTCGAAGCGTTTACACTTAGAATGATGCATCGAGGCCTGTAGTATGAACACGCACGTTCTATTTTCCATTTTTCTTAATTTCAGACGTCAAATTTTCTATTTATAGTTTAACTACACACACACATATACACTAGTATAAATAATAGTGGAACAGCTAATTTTTACTTATTGAAAGGTCAGCTGGTGTAACCTGTGGAAAACCTTCCAAAGAATTAGACAAAATTAATGCTGGAACAAATACACGTCTTCGTTTAATTTTTATTAGTATTTTAAAGAGGTTCTCGTAATTTCATTTTCAAAAATTAATCAGGTTTTTTTTTTGTGTCAATTGCTTTAAAAGTGACAGTAGACATTGATGGATTTTTGAGGTTATTTGAAAAAATTTCCACAAATATTATATATATATATATATTTATATTTATATTTATTTACACTATCGAAAGCTTCCTATGTCTCAACGGATATCAAAATTCTCTAAATTTTTTTCATTATGTAGTTAACTACCGTATGAATATCTATTTGCCGAAAAATTCCTTAAAGAAGGTTATTTATTCGTTAATGTTTGTAATCGTTTTAAAACAAAATTCTTCGTAAAATTTCACCACCTATCGATTAACGATGACTAACAACACTCGTCGACAATCGTTTTCAGAATTCACAGTTTGAACGTTCGCGCTTTCCAAAATAGCTGGTATAGTAGTTGAAATATTAATTTCAAACGATAATTATATCCAGATTTTTATAGCTAAATATATATTCATATGTTTTTCCAGTAATACCGAATTTATAGTCTTTTTGTTATCTAGGTCGCATCCGAAATATATTCTCGCGAATCGGGGAACGGTCGTTAATAATGACGGTAAACATTCCTTAAAAAGTACTTTCTCTTTTTTAATGAGAATAATAACAAACGATATAATCCGTCTAATCTAATAAAGACGATTAATTGATGATTAAACAGGGAAAAACAAGAAATAAAAGTATTTAATTCGATAAATGGAAAATGTATTGAAACATTTTTTATTCGTTTACTTTATTTAGAATGATTTGTGTAAAATTTTTGTCGTCCTTCAAATAAAAAAATTAAATTATACGTCGCAACTCGACTCTACTTACCGATACGGTCTTGCATAAAGTACCAGAAAAAGTTTTCCCTGTTCGGTTCACACACACACACACAACACATGTACGCATATTTATGCGCATGCTTATAAAAAACTTGTTTTATCTTATTGAATTCAGATATAAAATAACTGAGACGAACACATATAGGTAAATTATGAATTCTTCGAGTGTTCGCGTATATGTTTTTGTGTGCAATATTTATAGAATAATATTTATTATTATTGTTATTATTATTATTATTATTATTTATATAAATTAACGTGCCGTGTGCAACAACTAAGGCCAGGGGCACGAGTGAGAGAAAGTTAAATCAAGAAGTAGAGACGAGATATGCGTACGAACATGTTTAGATCAGTTAGAGAGGAGTATTCATATTTGAAGTGGAGAGTAAGTGAGGAGCTTAAGTTGGGAGATAATCTGAGTGAGGAGTACAAAGGACAGTCAATGAAGATATTTTGAGTCTGCTAAGGACAACGTCACTCTGAGGTTTAGGACCGAAGTATTCCAAAGTAAAACGGAATTCTCGATTTGGCGAAGTTGATTTAATGAGGAGGCCGACTTTTGTTGCCACGAAGCAAAAAAGTCTTAATTTGACATAATTACCAGAGTAATATTTATCAGATACTAAACATTGATAACGTTTAACTAAAATACATTAAACAATGTGTATACATACGTACATATATATATATATATATATATATAATATACTCGCAGATTGTTAGATAGTTTCAATAAATAAAACTTAGTCCATTAGAGACATTATACGATAAAGCTAGATTAGACAAAATTTCCCATAGATAACAGAATATTCAGAGATTACTAACTGCGATATATCATTTTAATGTAGAAACTAAAATAAGGCACACTGACCATTATGGTTAGAAATAATTGATTCCTGGAGCCAAAAAAAAAAAAAAAAAAAAAAAAAAAAAATAAATTATTTATCTATAACAAAAAAAAAACAAATAAATAAATTATTTATCTATGACGACGAATATGCATTTACAGTTTATCGAGGATGGTTAGTGAAAAATCACTTTCTAGAAGGTCCGACCACTTTAAGCCAATCAGCTTTCTCTCGAATTGAGAAGACAATCGCCTTTATATCAAAAACCTAGGATAGCATTTAAACAAATTTGGCGTCACGTGAAAAGTACGTGCAAATCTTTTTTTCTGTCTTAGCTGATTTCCAGTTGATATTTATTAATGACATCCGTCATTTCGGTGAAATTCCTGATCTTTCATAAAAATACTATTTTCCTAACAGAAACAAATTACGATTTTCACACGCTAGATAACATCGTCTTGCAGCATGATGAACAGCGCAAACTTCGTGAAGCATAATGTTATGTAGTAAGAGAACTCTGCCAACTGACCAAGTGGAGATGGAAAAATATTCAGTTCTCGACAACGCGATCATAGTTTGACAATATCGACCAAACACAATTTCCTTGGTCGAATTTACTCGACGGCAAATACCTTCAGGTATATTTGCTTCTTCGTTCGATAAACAAGGAAGAAAAAACGCACTCGTAATCTGCGAATAAATCCTGACAAACATGTCAGTCAATGCACTAAAGAGCAGGAACCATCCGTAATTTCCACTATCCTGTAGAGTATGCAACGAATTCACGACATCATCCGTCATGTCTAACCCAAGATTGTTACCATCCGGCAAGAAGAGAAAACTGTTTTTTTCTTGTTTTTTTTTTACGAGGGATACTGAGTTTTGCTGTCACTTGTAAACACGTAGATTGTATAAAGCTCGGTAAACTTATATAGTAAACGCAAACCGAATTACTTACTTGTGCAGAAACTATCCAATTAAGTTAATGGAATTCTGACTGTTTTACAATATTATATTAAATTAATTTGTATACATACATCATCGAAAAATAGGTGCACACTTATTTTTTCGATGATTTATTTCTTCAATGGTGAAAGTATTAAACATTTTAAAAAGTTTAGTTACTAATTAGGCTGCTCTATTATCGCTAAAATCGGTATTACTATGCTTACAGCCGGAAAGAGTGTACTTAACTGTATCGATAAGATTATTACACTAATTTTGTATTTGCGATTTGTATAAATAATCTTGAAATAAGCTGTGATCTGTAATAAGTTGTACGTTAAAAAAAATTAGGCATGAATAATATATTCCTTTTTCGATGTTTGCAAACATTTGTTTATCTATACTATTGTATTCATTTCACTGTTATTGAAATTTATCTGTATAATTCCTATCTAATACATGCGCGAACTGTTTAGTCGTTAAAGATTTTTGGTGTTAATACGTATATCTAAACTTAATGGTTTGATTCTTACAATGACGATGCTTGGCCAAATAGCTGATAGTTCTATAGGATGTAATAAATTTTATTGCAGTAGTTCTTTGGAAGCTTTTTTTTTTAAAATATTTTCTGAAATTACTTTATTTTTAGCGTATATACAACACTGCTTTAAAGAATATCGCGTAAGACTAATGTTATTTTCTTTTTTGTAAATGGGGTAAGTAAAAAAATTACAATTATTCTCCGAGAATCTTTTTAGAATATGCCGGAAATAGATATAATCTGATTGTAACTTGATTTCATCGAACGCGATGAATGGATTCATATTAAATTATTCCGTCGAAATAAACAAAAAACAGTAATATGTAATGTGTGATTGAAGTAGCAACCATTTACAACGTAAATTTGTTTGTAACATGTATTTTAATTACACGATTTTGAAATATATTTTTACATTATGCGTGAATGTGGATGATATCTTATATTACACAGGAATGCGATCGTAAATACGAGCATTAATCGTAATAATTTATATTAATTATTAGAATGAACTTATTTAGTCACGTTCTATTTTACAAACTCGAAAGTATTTACGAAAAAATTCGAAACTAGTATCCGAACTCTTGTGCACGCTTCGGTCGAATTACAATTTCGGTCTTTATTCTTTCATTATGTTCGTTCATTTTCGTGTTTACAGAATCAGATATGTAATCAGTATGGATCGATAAAATCCGGATTACCTCTAACAAATCCGTTCTTTCTGCCGTTGTTAGAACATTTAAAAGCAACGTCTACCAGTCATGCTCTTACTAATCCGATCTTAGCTCCTTCCGTAATTGCAGCTGCTGCTGCTAGCGTTGCACAGCCTGCACCTGTAAGTAAATTTTTGCTATATTATATACATATTTTATATATAGGTAGATTCCTAGAATACTTGTGTAACCTCGATTTTTGCAATTAATGTCAAAAATGACTATTTTTAACGGGTTAACTCTTTCAGTCATACATTATAAAATGTTGACACAAAACTATAAATTATAAACGGTTGTTTATTTTGCAATATTCCCTTTTTGGGGTGAACTTTATTTATATAAATATTTTAAAAATTGTGACATTTCACGTTAATCAGGAAATAAAAATGTACCATATAGCGGACATCAGGACTGAAAGGGTTAATGTAGCCATGTACCGTTTGGGAACACTATGACCGAAAGGGTTCAGAAGTTAAAAATCACCGAAAACCATTTATGAAGGTTCTATAGAAATAAAATGATAAAGTTATGACTATAATAAAGGGAAATAACGAAATTACGTAAAAATTGGGACGGAAAACGTAGATAAAGAACCAAATTATAAAATAAAAAAGCGGCAAAATACAGTTATAAAAGGAAATGATTTCCACCTGATGTAACTGATGAATTAGGCTTGTCGGGAGAAAGTAGATTAGCTGACATTTCTATATAAATGTGATTTTTGCCGATTTTTAACGTGGTCGGTTAGTGAGTCTATTCTCTTTTTTTTTCATTAATTATAATTCTAACTAACCTAACCTAACAGAAAAAACAAATTTCCCATCCTTATTAAGGATAATAGCCTATGCAGTGAGGTAGACCATGCTGCCACTAGCGAGAATTGTCCTTGCTATGTCAAAGCATGTTAGGACTTCAAAGCTAAGATTGAGTTTGGTCTTGCTTAAGTGCTCCCACTTAAATGTAGGTAACGGTTACTCTTGCCAGCTACTCTATCTTGAAAATTTTTATGATTCCAACTTTGATGTTACATGTATTTCATATTTAGTTGGCGGTGCTATTCCCATCAGATCATCATACATTGTATACATTAATAATAGGATAGCTGTTATTATTTAAAAAAATATCACTCATAAATTACTAATTAGCTCATTCAACTTGATCGTCATAAATGTAGGAGAATTTCTTCCTATACTTCCCTCAATAAGCCTAAAGACACTCCTTTTTAGTGCATAGATATCGCAATTAAATCTTATCCTCATCTTACCCCTGTTATCATTGGAGACCTTAACACTGGACTTCCATTATTGGAGTCTCGGGTTGGGTACACTAATCATGCCATGTTACTTACATACTTCATTTACTCCAACAAATTATTCATTAAAAATGGCAAATTCCACACTATGGAAGTAGCATCATTGACTATGTGCTGTCTCTTCACGTTTAGCCTCAGCAAACAACTTTTGCATTAAAACACTTTGACCTCACCTTTCTCAAGCAGATCTGTTTTGATATGAAGGGCAAATTTAAAAGTAAACCCCTAACTTATAATAAATTTAACTTTCAAAGTTTCATGAATAAATTAAATTCAAATTATGTCCAAATGTTTGTTGACAATGTCCAGCAATGCAGACAAGGCTTGGCGAAACTCGTATTAATAAGTATAATAACCACATTTCTGACGTCGTTGACAGGAGGCGGAATATCGTCAAAGCTCCTGCTAATGACTGGTGGAATTCTAAATTACAAATTCATACGGATAAAATTAATATTGTTAGAAAAAATAAATCAAAAAGTAAGAATTCTTTCACATATTTTATTTTGTACTATTATTGAAATTAAATAGTATATAGGAAAAAGAAATTGCTAGGGTCAAGTTTGTGCATTGGAAAACCTTCATTGGCGAAAGTGATGCATAGGGTAAACCCTACAAGATGTTAGTGATGGATAGGGCAGGTTTGATTATTCCAGACTATTTGGTACACTTTTTACAAAGTGTATTGAATTTGCTAGCTAATGTTAAAATGCTTCCAAAACCTGGCAAAGTGTTCGAAAAGGTTGTCCTAAAGTTATTACTAAGTGGGTTATTTAGTAAGAACCTGCTTCACACAAATCAATTTGGTTTTCGTACTGGATCGTAGATGAGTTTACAAACTTGTTAAAAAAATTTAAACTTCCATCAGCGCTGGTGCCTCTACAGTCGTGTTCTCCTATGAAGTCAGAGGAGCCTTTGACAATTGCAGATGGTCTGCCATCATTGATATTATGAAGTATAACAACATCAGCCCTTATTTAATAAATATAATAATTAATTACTTTAAAGATAGGGTGGCAAGTATTGAGCTTGGTACCTCACTCTTTCAAAGGGTGACTACCTGTGGTGTTCCTCAGGGGTCAGTGTTAGGCCCTACCCTGTGGAATCTGCTTTATTCAGTAGTTCACCACGGGGTTGAGGGGTTCTGCCTTCAGATAAATAACAAATGTGAATTAATCTCATATGCCGATGATTTGTGTCTAGTTTTCGATACTTACAAAAACTACCCTTTCAAGCAGATAGAAATTGTTTCCAGGTTTCTAGAGGGTACTGTTGGTGACCTTGGTCTAGTGTTTCAGTCGCCAAGTGCTGCTATTCAGTGTTTGGTGATCGAAGAAATGCTGGCCATGTTGCTGTCCTACCTCTGTTATCTGGGTGTAAAATATTACACACAACTACTATTAAATATCTAGGAGTTATCATTGATGGAAACCTGACATTTATTCCACACTGAAATATGATAACACAAAAATGTGACAATCTCTTCCCTATACTTGCTAGAATCCAGCCTAGTGAATCGGGATTGGCTTATAGGGAGCGGCTCATACTGTATAAGCATCTCATTCAGGACCTGTATGTCTATGCGGCTGCTGTCTATGTCAGTCCGAGATTATTCAAGAGAGTTAACAAACAACAAAGGAAATTTCTCCTTAGAATTTCTTCTCTTTACAAAACGGCACCTACATCGGCAACTTGTGTCATTAGTGGCGTTCTGCCATTGGATTTATACTTAGTTGACAGAGCGATAGTCAGTGAGCACAGGCTTGTCGGTGTAGTTACACATACCGGGTCATTAAGGTTGTTAGATAACAAATTTACGAACACTATCACAACACATATTCCTAATAAAATTTTAAAGAAATATGTCAATACCTTGATTGTTGATGCTTGGCAGAGAAGGTGGGATACAGATGCTATGTTTTCCTGTCGGATGTCTAACAAAGATTAAAAATCATAATTTGCGAATTAACTTTTACAACTCGCAGACGCTCTCTGGGCATGGTAGGTTTCAAGCCTATTTGTTCAGGTTTAAGCTTGCCACTGCTGACAGATGCACCGTGTGTTCTAAAGATTCTGTTGGTGATACTCATCATTTTATCTTTGAGCGTCCTGCCTTCTCTTCACTGTGTTTCGATATTGAAAAACTCGCTTATCTTGAAGAGAAAGAATCATGTAGCCTTTCTTGAATTTTGCAGAGAAAGCCATACGTTTCAAATTTACAATTACAAATTAATCAAGGACAATTAGCTAAATTCAAACGTGAAATCAATACCCCCGTCGCTCCTGGTGGCATGGTCCTTTCTCGCCAATACTTATAATTCATTTCTAATTTACACGACTGTATATTATTAATATGTACAAATACGTAATGATGTTCATAACTGCTTTAAATTTAAAATATTTTAATCTTGACCATAATGATCTATGTTTTTCTTTTAATGATGTATTTCTATAGACTTATCTTATTTTTCTAAAGATGTGTTTCTTTTTTTTTTCAGAGAAGTCTTTTATTTTTATTTTTCTAAAAAATTGTTTCCTATCAAGATGTAATTTTCTTAAGTTTTATTTTTTTTATATATTCTTCTAAGATTTTTATTTTTGAAATCGTGTATTTCGTTATCGGCAAGATATATTTTTGTATCTTTATTTCTGAAGTTGTATTTTTCTTCTTATATTGTATATTTTTATTATTCATTACTACTATGCACACCGCAGACTCCTTTCTTCATGCAGACAGGTAGTCGATTGGACTATGTTTTTCATCCCATCACTGCCCTTAGATTACGTACACAAGCAGGGGACTATTGCACACATGCTTTTACTTATTTTTCAGCTACACACTACTTATACGCACTTCTATAATTATTTAGCTTTAAGCACACTAGTCCCCTGTCCTTTATAATAACACCCATGGTTTAAGCAATAAACTAGCCCCACCATATATTAAGTAATTTATAAAATAAAACGATAACTATAATATCCTAATCGGTACTACCGCTATTACGGAGAAACTTCGACATATTTCATGTTTATAAACATACTTATAAGTAAAATTTAAAATGGTGAAATTTATATTAAAATTTTTTCTGCACTTTTCTTAATTTTTTACCGTATTTGGTTAAGCAAAATACACCAATTTATTCAAGTCTCGAACAATTCTGAAGTGTGCAAGTATTTTAGGAACTATATATTTTCAATGGGGTCCTCCTAAGATGATCATACACATTGCGTCTCATAAATTATGGAACTGGTGCTGTCAAATCGAAACTAGTAACGTGATCTTCACGAAAATTTAGGAACTTGTTTCTACATTTTTTTTCTACAGTTGGTTAAATTTTTAATGCGTTCGGAAGATTAGTTTCAGTTTAGTATTACTTTATACGGCATATAGTTGGTTACGTGCGTCATGGCTGAAAATCGCTAACAACGTACCCCGATTAAATTTTGTTTTAAAGCTGGAACAAATGCGACGGAAACGTATGATATGTTAAAATTAGCTTATGGCGAGTCTGTAGTAGGTCGACAGCATTTCGATGGTTTAGTGCGTTTGCGTCGGGTAGGGAGTCGATTGTGGACGAAGAGCGGAGCGGGCGGTCTTGCATCACGAAAACGTCTGGCAACATTACTCGTGTAGCCGCTGTGTTGAACGAACATCGAGTAGCTGGCTGTAGGTTGGTGGCAGACCTCACTGGTATTCCGAAAACGATTGTTCAATGAAATATAACGAACGATTTAAAGAAGAGGAAGCTGTGCGCGCGCTTTGTTCCACATTCGCTGACAGACGACTAAAAACAGCAGCGATTTTCTCATGCGGAGGACGTCCTTAAAATGATCGAAAAAAATCCAAATTTTCTTCAGAAAATGCGGAAGGTGCGACAAAGATTCGCCGCAACCCAGGAAACTTCGTTTTCAAAAATCGAAAGTCAAGGTGATGTTGATCGTTTTTTTTTATAATCAAAAGTTATTATCCACAAAGAATTTGTTCCTCAGGGCACCACTGTAAATGCCGCAGTCTATAATGATGTTTTGAATCGCTTGTGTAGAAGAATCGCACTCGTCAGGCCGGAATTGTGGAATGATCGTTCGTTTTTCTTGCTGCACGATAATGCGCCGACTGGTTCCAGTGCTTCGCCACCTCATACTCGCCAGACATGAGTCCTCCAGACTATTTTCTGTCCCCGAAGCTGAAAATGGACTTCAAAGGAAATCATTTTCCCTCGATTGCAGCGAGCCGACTCAAGGCAATCAATGCCGAGGCGTTTTCTAATGGCTTAAACAAGTTGAAAGACCGCGCTATTAGTTGTGTTAACTCTAAAGGAGACTACTTCGAATAAAAATCGTGTTGAAAAATTGTTTGAATTTTTTGCGCGTTTGGGAGCACCAGTCCCAGAACTTATGGGACGCACCGTGTATAATCACTTCTTGCCTCATTTTTATTTATTATTGTTTATATATATATATAAAATCAAATGAAATAAAAGGATGTATAATTTTTTTTTTTTATATTTTCTAATTTATAACAAGCCAAGTGTGAGTCTATCTAATAAATGATGTATATATAATCACGTATAGGAGAGGTATCCAATGATAACGTCCCCTCAAAAAAATTACAGGATTAATTTTCTCATTTTAGTTTGCTTGAGTCTTGATGACGGTTCTATGTGCAAAAGTTCGTCTACCAGCTGATTTGGGTGGTTTTGTAACCGCATGAGATGTTTTTGTGCGAGCCTTCGGATAATTTCATCCACTGAATCGATTTTTTTTGCAGCGACAGTTTGGAACGGTAACCTAATACCCAATAAAGTTGTTTCATCCAGATGTTGAGTTCATTTCTTTTCTTTTGAATATGTGATCTCCATGTCAGTTGTTCGCGTGGTTCTTGGAATCGCTTTATTGTCGATTAGCATCAGTTTACTGTGTGGGTTTTCTGTTGAGTTAATAGTAAGTTTACACTGTTGTGCCCACTGATGAACCCGATCTACACTATTCTGCAATTTCGCAATGGCAGTATCAGCATTTTTATTTGATTAAATTATCACAGTATCATCTGCAAACGTTGCTACCTAAACGGATTCAATCGTCGGCAAATCTGCTGTATAAAGATTGTATAGCAGGGGTCCCAGAACACTGCTCTCTGGGGCTCTAGCTAGAATTCGATATACATCTGATAATAGATTGTCCTCATATTTGATCTGAAACTGCCTGTTGCTTAGGTATGATCGCATCAACTGGTAGAGTCTCTTAAGCATCAATGATGTCATTTTGTATAACAGGCCCTCGTGCACGATTTTATCACAGTCATTAGAGTAATGTCGATAAAAACCGCTTCATTATATTTCTTATGTTCTATTCCATCTTAGATAAAATTTACTGCTCTATGCAGCTGTTGTATGGTAGAGTGGCTACATCGAAATATCCAAACTGATTTTTGGA
The DNA here is from genome assembly GCA_032883995.1 of Coronaproctus castanopsis. Lineage (NCBI taxonomy): Eukaryota > Metazoa > Arthropoda > Insecta > Hemiptera > Monophlebidae > Coronaproctus > Coronaproctus castanopsis. Next base: position 42,314,241 of record CM065052.1, read on the forward strand.
AATAATAGATTGTTCATAAATTATTTTATCAATCCATACGTAAATTAATTTTTCAAGTAGCTTATCTAGTGTCGGTAACAGGGAGATTGTTCTGTAGGGGACTAATTTACTACCATCTTTATTTGGTTTTAGAACCATCCGAATTTGAGATAATTTCCATTGCTTGGGGAAATACGATGTTCGCAGTACGCAATGCCGGGAGATTTTTTTTTATGTTTTACAATTTCCGCCGGGGAAATCACTTTTATTCCGTGTTGGGTCAGTTTGAAACTTTTGTTATCATTCTGTAATTTATTAGTAATAGTTGCTATATTGGGGTGAAATATGTCCAGTAAGTAGTTAGCGAATGCATTTACTTTTTGTTTACCACTTCTTGGCAAGGATCCACTATTTTGTAATACTTGCAGACTGCGCATCACTGGTATTTTTATTCTTTTAACACAGCTTTCCACATGTTATAGCTTGTACTTTGTGTGGGAGATAAGTTTTCCTCATATTTTGTAAAGTTATTGTTTTTTAGCTCATTTAGCAGTTTGTGTACTTTTTTGGTTGCTGCATTTAATTCCGTTTAACGATAAGAGATCAAAGAGTTTGCAACTGTCTTCGTAGCTGCTTTTCTCAGCTATTAGTTTTCGTATGTACTTGGATAGTACAATTCAGGTATAGACATTTGCAGGGGGTTGAATTCCATACCGTTCATAAATAAGTAAAACAAACGTCTAAAATGAAAGAAGTAGTTAACTGATTTGAAGTAATTTGTCGTTACATACCTTTAAATCTTGATTCAGGAATAACTTCGGATTGAAAGAATAAACTGAATAATCCGCGTAATAATAAATAATATTGATTCCGAATGATTTTAGATTAGTTTCTATATTTGTTGTTTCCTCTAAATAAATCGCGTTTTATTTACTGAAATACGAAATAATAGTCTAAAGTGGTTATTTTCAAAATAATTCTCCTCAGTTAACCAAGTTGATGATTTCGTATTGCATAGAGCGACATCTATCGTCGATTTCTTAAACAATATAAGTGAATTAATTACATAAGACAGCGCTACATATATGAAATTTAACTAATTGTTTCCGGCGAAGTGTTAAATCATTAGTTATAAAATATATATTTAAAAAATAGCCGTCCGCACGAAAAATATATGAGAATATTTTTGATTTAGTAAAACGTATAGTTTTTTCTCACACTACAAAATTATTTTGAATAAAATATTTTTGTCTTCCTAAGAAGGTTGTTTCAAAACGGTTATTTATTCATCCAATTGTTTTGTAAAATTTCATCTGAACAGATGGCTATAGATATTATTAGTTGACTGGGCGGCGTTGAGTTTTTGGGAGAAGCTTCAGAATTTCTTCATTAAATTGATTTGCTATTTTGTATTATTATGTCAGGATTGTATCTTTTTTGTTTCCACCTACCGGTGGCGAAGGAAAACAGTAGTTTTGGGTTATGAATCAGAACACGGGTTCTCTTGCTATTGCCCAGTTCATAACCCGTTCACCGTTGTCGTCGATGTCACTATAGCTATGGTTTTATTAAAATCACCAATCACTAACTTCATATCTTTATTGTTCGAATATTTCGGCACGTTGAATACAAGTGTGGTATTAGGTGACTTGTATAGGTGGTTATAATTGTATAATTATTCGTTTTTAAAGTTATAATTTCCATATTATCCGTTATTTCGACACTTTTTATAAATTTTATTGGTTTACTTTCATATTTTTCGTGCGATCGTTCTGATATTAGTCGCATACCTACGATTTTTGGCCTGACTTGACTTTTTCCTCGGCAAGTCTCTTAGGGGCAGAGTATGTCACAGTTATGCTTCTTGCATAGTTCTGAGATCATTTCTTCTTTGTCTTTCCCTAATCCCCCCCCCGATATTTAATGAGATCGTCGTTATAGTCAGCTCTGATAAGAGTCGTTTCTGATTAAACGAATTGGTGGTGATAGGATTGGTCGTTGTGTTCAACATAAAATTATTTTGAAATTGTTTGAATTTCTGGGTATTATACCGGTGATTTAACAATGGGCACCGCGTGGAAGTTCCAACCTTTACCATCAGTTATTTATATTAAATAAACCGACCCATTTTGAACCTTTCCGAAAAATAATCTAAATATTTTTCAAAAGCCGAGCGAGTTATGATAAAGAAAATTTTCCATTTGTTATCGACGAAAAACTGAACTACTATATATTTAATTTTTAAAACTAAACGCGTATTCACTTTCGTTAATTTTTATAGATGGTATCACCGTCACACGCGAATTGGCCAAAAACATCTCCAATGTCGACTTCTTCATCTAGGTTACCATCTCCAGTTTCACCTACAACACATTCGGCAACGCCTCAACCCCCGCCTATCGCACCTAGCGTACCGCAAACGCCTCATGAAAATACCGACATGGACATACCATTGAATCTCACCAAACCAAAAAGTAACGAATCATATTCGCCACCACCAGTTACATCTTCACCAACTTTATCCACTTACAACAATTATAGCGCGAATTCCATTTGGAATGACAGTCTGCTGAAACATCATCATCCACCGCCTCCACCGCCACCTGTTATCGGTGCAGCTTCTCCGAAATTACTGTTGCCGGGAAATTTACAGATTCCTGGACCGTTTTTCCCATACGCAGCGCCATATAACCCTGCGCCTGCTACAACTGGTAAGAATGTTTTTGATAGTATATCTGTGCACATAATTTTAAGAAATGTGGCATATATTTCATTTACAACTAATATATATATATATATATATATATATATATATATATATATATATATATATATATATATTTATATTATGCGTTAGAAAAAATGCAGTAAATATATGTTTAACGTTTTTAAAATTTTGATAACTATCACCTCTTATTTAAAACACAAAATTTATAATTATGATCTCAACTACTAATGTATAACTTTTTTCCCGAGAGGTTACGAAGTTCAACTGAGAATGACAGTAATTTATAGAAATTAATATTAATATATTTAATAATTGCCGGACTATTACGGCATAAAGTTTATTCGAATAATACATTTCTTTAACTTTCATTATAAAGTCAGTTGCCAATATACCTCGAAAAGTTTTTCAAAATTTCACACGAAGCCAACTTCAAACGCACTTACTTTCTAAACAACTACTTAAAATTAGCCATAATAGTTTATTGTAACCGTAATAACGTGTGCTTAACAGGCTATATTACTGGAGTTTCACTCGGATTTATTTACGCATTATCGTTTACTAAATTGTAACTTGAAAATACATTTTAATCAGTAATATTCATTTGCTATGTTTAAAGTTAATAATGAAATTTCTAAATTTGTATCAAAATATTAAAGAAACTAAATCAAATAATAATTACAAATGCATAACATAAATGTTTATAATGTGATATATGTGTGTGTGTGTGTTTATGTATAACTAGAAAATATTTTACGATAAAAATGAAATTAAAATTATTTATTTGCGTTCATTTTGTAGATAAAAAACGGCATAAGGATATTAACAAATTGTCGCAATTTCCATTTCCAATATATCATCCTGGTGTTCACGCCAATCAACCGAACGTATTACAAGATGACACAAAAGATGAAAACGAATTCATTAATGCTTATCGGGGTGAGTATATAAATATTTGAATATTCGAGGGATTATTATTTATTCGATCATTTTTTATTTTATAAGCAAATTTGAATCGGTTACGAATGTTGGATTATTTAATTTTTGAGAAACTGAAGTCGATTCGTAATCATTAACTATTATATTTTATATTTTGTATTAAGACAAAATTGTATGACCAAGATGAAATTATATTATATATGTATTTTTTTTTTTATAGCATGGGGACACGATGCAACTTATAAATTACCGGAGGAAGGCAATGATAAAGGTATCTTATAATTTTTTTTATTTTTTTTTTCGTTGATAACCGTGCCGTGTAATGTTACTAAGGCCAGAGGCACGGGAGGAATTTATATTAACGGGTAGATTCTGGATAAATGAAGGAAGGCAAGGAGTCTAGATTCGGATGTAGGAGAATGCTGTAAAATATTTTGGAGAGAATTTGGAAGTTTTCTGGTTGTACGTTCGGAGGAATATAACGGACAAGTAATAAGCAAGTGAGGAATAGTTAAAGGAATATTGCGTACAGTGCATTTCGGTTGGTCACTATTAGTAAATAAGTGTTTGTGAGTAAGCAGTGTCCTGAGCGTACACGGGACACCACTTCGTTTCTCCTGTTTGAGTATTGACATGTAGTTGACTTTATCCAGTTGATGTTGTATTGGTGCAGGTTTGAAAATCTTTCGTTTGCTCTGTCGGATAATTTAGATCGTATGGTGTGAAGGAAGTCCTTCGTTGGAATTGGTATAGCTGGAATAGGCGATATTAGACACGCTTCTTTTGCGGCTGCATCTGCACTGTCGTCTGATCCCACGTCGTTATGCCGTGGAATCCAGTGGAGGGAAAATTTTCCGGTAAACTTTGATGCGTTGGCTAAGATGGATTTTGCCAAAGGATGTTGGAGGTGTGATCTGTTTTGAAGAATTTTAATGGAGCTCAAGGAATCGGTGCATTGTTGTTTAGTTCTTCAATAACCACATCGACAGCAATCGAAATTGCGTACAGCTCTGTAGAAAGAACGCTGAAGTTTTTTGGAAGCATCGAATGACACTGTTTGAATATACAACTGCGCACCCGCAGTTGTTGTCTCTTTTGGCACCGTCCGTGTATAGGATGTTGTAATAATTGAAATCCTTTATTAAATCTTGAAATGAGGAATGTAGACGACTTTGAGAAGTAGGACAACATAGTTCCAGGAGAGAGGTATCGAAGGATAAAGGATTGGACGAGACCGGCGGCATTGGGAAAAGAATGTCGCTGTAGAAGTTAGGTAATGAGGTGCATAGTTTATTATGTAGGATGGATTTGACTTTATACTGGTTCGTATTAATGTTTTGTAACACTCCAACTCGAAGATTTTTAGTTATTTCCTGAAGCCATGTTTTATATCAAAACCTGGAATAGTAGGATTTTTACAAGTCTGACTTTAGTATATTTTAATATTATGCGATCTGTCCGCATCATTAATTTTCCTGCTGACGCACTTGTCGGAATTATTTTTCCTTTTACGTCTGTTGCGGTCAAAGTCATCTCGATGTGTACTATGTGTAATAACCTTTTTTTTTTTAATTAATTTTTCTATAGCCTCTAGTTATAGCAAACTAAACTACTCATAAAATTAAGGATGTAAACCGGGAATAAGAAATAAGCTTAATAAACAATGAAATTAGAACGGAATGTTCAACTTGAAAATAGATGATAACATCAACAAGATGAAAACTGCTCAGGCATCAGAGAGGTTGATGACGTTACAATAGAAAAGATTAAACATTTTAGTTAATTCGGATGTGACTCTCGAAGCTATTTAATTATATCATCACAAACGATCAAATGCCAAATGTATGGAGGAAAGCAAAGATTAGTGCAATCCGCAAACCTGGTAACACTCAGGATGGTGTTAATAGTTTCCGACCAATCGCGCTTCCATCTTATTTATTTAAACTTTTTGAAAGGCTTCTCCATACGAGAATCGCAGACAAAAATATAAGGTCCTTAGTCTCGTGCAACAAAATGAAGATGGCTTTAGAAATAACGTAATATTGATGTCGTGAAACTTTTATCAGCTTACGATACTATAAATCGTAGGTTACCGACAGGAAAATAATATAGGATAATTATATACTGTAAATTTACAAATGTTATTAAGAAATTACTACTAGAGAACCAAAGTTTTAATCTTGAGCTAGATGATAAATCTAGCCGATTGAGAAAGCAATAGAACAGTCTGTCACAAAGAGGTGTTCTCTAAACGATACTTTTCAACATATACGCGCAAATGACCAACCGATTTTGGTAAATATTATTCATTACATCTAAGCAGATGATTTTGCAGTTGCCTATCGAGAAACAAGCTTTAAATGGAAGACAGGCTGCATAGAAATCTTGAACAACCTTTCGGAGTTTTACACCAATTTAAAGCAAATTTAAAAAAAAATGCAACTATCGATTTTTCATCTAAAAAATTGCAGAGCGCGAATAAAAAACCAAACGTATTTTCTCAAAGAACAAAATTCGAATTTACTCAGCAACTACCTTGGTGTAATATTATTACTCACCTATAAAAAGCACTGTAGAAATATGAAAAATAAAATTTCTGTTTAGAACGGTATCTTAATTTGTCGGTAGCTCATGAGGTGATGAATTTGAAACACTTCGGATTGACACTATGTAATTCTGTCGCGTAGTACGCGTGAATCCGGTCTAGGATAATTCTATAGTTGATTATCGCAGTAGTACCTCTTCATTACTCAACAATTCCCTGAAGTATGCGACGCCATCTTATTATTATTATATTTTTAATTTCAATTTATCAATTTCCATATATATTTCATTAAGTACTCATTCTTGTCTCTGATTATCAATGATCTGTTTATGTTATATAACTGTTATTTGCCCGTTTTAAATTTTCTTCTTTTATTGATTATATTCGGATATCGAGTACTTTTAACGGTTTTTTAATTGCATCGTTTTGTTTATCTTACGGTAATACATATTCGTAATCAGAAAAATGATCTTACTTATCTAATATGTTCGTTGTTGCGTTTTTGCATTGCAGCCAAATCGAGTATCCGTTCAATTAAGTCTAGCTTGGTGGGAAAGCGACGAAGCCAGGGAAGTCAATAAAACCAATCCGAATTGACTTAAACGTCGTTTTTCTTCAGATTAATCCAACGTCACTACCAACATTCGATTGACATTTTTCTGACGCTATATTAAAGCTAAAGCTAAAAACGAATTAGCAACTCTCTCCTTTGTATCCCTTCCTCATGTTTATACTTTCCTATTATTCGTTTACCATCATTTTTTGTTTAGCCTATTTTCACGCTATTATCATATGCGGTCAATAGAAATTATCTCTCTCCGTCGTTGATTCGTTCGATATAATATACAGGGTGACCCAGAGAAGACGGATGGTTTTGTTTTCTGAATAGCACAATTAATAACACTGCTACAACGCAAATCGCGTATTCCGCACGTTTAGTGTACACACGACAGATTCGTTTCTGTCCAGTTTCAGTTATCACGACATCTTTATAAAATTCTTTTTTCTTCTATCGAGTATGTTGTCGCACTGCGTTCGCTTTAATAAAGTTGAGATTTTAAATTGCTTCAATATTTTAGTATTGCGTTTTGATAGCATAGTTACTCTATTTCCGAATTTAGATTTATTAGGCGAGTACCACTACATGATATAATACTGCACATTGCCTCCCGCGTGATTCAGCCTATCGATTCTGTTACATTTTGTTTTCAAATTCAATTATTCACGTATTCATGATTTTGTTTATATGTTTTGTAAATATATATTTCTTCTTCTTCTTTTGTTTTCAGTTACATTTCTCAAAATGTTCAATTCTTAGGATTCATATGATTTTTGGATTTTACCGTCGCAATTATTCGGCTTGTTCTTGTTTTTGAAATTTTCAACATATATATATATATATATATATATATATATATATATATATATATATATATATATATATCTACAGTCGTATATTGATCATAATTGACCGTCGTGACCATTATGTAGTAATCAAATTCCTCCACAGTTGTCGATCATCTGCCGAGTGTACTAAATCTGCTATTGACAGTTTAACACGTCGGCATATTTGTTTCGTCCATCGGATCATTGACCGACTTTTTCTTCTATGTCTGTTCATTCTTCCTAGTGTGACTGTCCTGTCTAAGTCTCGTGTACGCATTATATGACCGAAAAATTTGTGCATTTTATCGCGTATGTCTTGTGACAATCGTTTATCTATATTAAGACGCTTAATGATCGAGACGTTCGTTTGTTTATCGTGCCATTTTATACCCAGCATTATGCGCCAGCATTTCATTTCAAATGCATCAATATATTGCTGATCCGTGGAGTTTATTACCCATGTTTCGGAACCATAGGTAAAGATGGAGAACACCAGGGAACGAACAAGTTGTATTTTTCTACAATTATTGATGTTACCATCCCGCCAGATACGTTGCAACTTATTCATAGCATTTAGACTCATCGTAGATCGTCTCCTTATTTCTTTGCTTGAGCCTCCTTGATATAATACTGCACATTGCCTCCCGCGTGATTCAGCCTATCGATTCTGTTACATTTTGTTTTCAAAGTCAATTATTCACGTATTCATGATTTTGTTTATATGTTTTGTAAATATATATTTCTTCTTCTTCTTTTGTTTTCAGTTACATTTCTCAAAATGTTCAATTCTTAGGATTCATATGATTTTTGGATTTTACCGTCGCAATTATTCGGCTTGTTCTTGTTTTTGAAATTTTCAACATATATATATATATATATATATATATATATATATATATATATATATATATATATATATATATATATATATATATATAATCTTTGATTGGTTGTTTATTTCACACATACAACCACCTACGTAAACGTATAATGCAAGCACTAATTAGATCGCAAGGTAAATTGTATCTAACATGGGCGTCATTTGAAAATAACAGTGGTTCTTAAGATAGAGAACAGATATTGACCATAAACAGCTCCAAATGAAAGCAAATTTGTATATACATGTAGTTTATCTCTAAAAAATTCCTCATCAACTGCATATTTTAATTATATCGCTTCGGACAAATTTCTCATACGTCGATAATTTTTTTTTTTTGTTTTTTTTTTTTAATAAATGGAGATGCCCTTACGGCTTACCCAACGTGATACTGCGGGACTATTTATATTTCAATCAAATATGCTAACTTCTATAGAAATGTTGCTGCTATATGGTGGAATGAACATAGATTATTAAGATGGAGAAGGTACGATACATTATACGGAGGTGTAATATATAGAGAACGTAGCTAGATAAGGTATCAGAACGTAACGGTGCCACGGGAGAGCATTTAAAAAAAAACATGATCGGGATTTGGGAGTTTCTTTATATGCTAATGAGTATAATTCCTTTGCAATTAACCATGTAAGTTTGGGGGAGAGACATAATTGACAAGCGATAGACTGACGCTCTCACTGTACATCAGTTTCCAATTATTCTTATGCTCCAACTGAACAGAATGAATGACATCCTTGTGAGAGACTAAGGATAGTTCTACGCCATTATATGGCGCATCTTTACGACTCGACAAATTTATTGTTTAGAATATCTTTACGACCCGCCACCTAAAAGGACATAAATATTCCCACACGTTCCAAATGATTGAGGTTTAACAAAAATAATCCAATTAATATATCTACATTCCATTTATTAGCCGTTACTCGAAACGGTAATAATAAGGTAATTTCTGCTAAGATTTAAGTCCATTAAATTTGACAAGACTTGGCTACATATTCAGCGGTAAATACTGAACATTGTTAGCATAATTTGTATACGTTACCAGTATTAAAAGCTGCAGTAAAACACTGCTGCTCCTGCTTCTCGAGTTGACTTTAATCCCTCTGTATAAATATAATGGTGTGCAATAGAAACCTTTCGGAGATAATATTATTGAAAGTGACAAGGATTAGTGTAGAAGGATATAGATTTTAGTTTTCTGGGAAAAAGGATGAATTTTGTTCGTTGAAAAGGTAAAAATACGGTACTATAAGTTGAAGAGGAGCTTGCGTTAAAGTTATTTAAAATTTAAAATTACTTCAACGCCACTACAGAGAAAATAAAGTGAACATTACACATATTCTTTATTTTCGATTTAACGTCTGCAAGTGAAAAAGAGAAACAGCTGAGATCAAATATCAGAAACACAATATTCGTGATCAGTTTGATAACGTGTTCTTTTTCTTTTCAATTACAGCGAAAATGGTGAGGCAACACAAGCGAGACGGCGAACAAAAGCCACATATAAAAAGACCGATGAACGCCTTTATGGTTTGGGCAAAAGATGAGAGAAGAAAAATTTTGAAAGCCTGTCCGGATATGCATAATTCGAATATATCCAAAATATTAGGTAACATATTTTTATATATATGATAATATTTGTTATTTCAATCATTTTAAAAACACATCATAAAATAATTTATATATACGTGTATATATATATATATATATATATATATATATATATATATATATATATATATATATCTGTTTGCGTATTCGAATATTATTTACTTATTTCGTAATGTACCTTCGTAATTTAAAAAAATAGCTTTTAAATTATTAGCACATTTTTTTTATAAAAACATTAAAAATCAAATTGTGAAATTCTTTATTATCCGACGTATAAAAGATTATTAATTACGCTTAATTTAAATCGGTTTTTTGGCGGGTATTATATGAAAAAGTTTAAGGTTTAATTAAGCGATAGAACTGTCGCTTAAATTTTCGAATATGACAACAACAATAATGGTAGTTTTTAATATTTGACGTAATTACAGTTTGTCAAAAAATAAATAATTGCTTATTAATGACGAAGTTTTTGCGATAATTCCGTCGAAATTATTTATTCGCGTATGACAATCGCTAGTAAAAGTTTAAATTATTATTATTTTTATTAAATCGAACACGTTATTATTACATTTCGAAAAATAAAATATTTACATATACGTATCATCGCGCGTTTTATATATATATATATATATATATATATATATATATATATATATATATAATTATTATTATAAAAAGAAATATTTATCAAGAAATGCCAAGATGCCAAGCTGTAACATTACAAATCTGTTGTCAGACCAGAGGCATTATATGCAGCAGAGTGTTTAACACTGAACAAAAAGGGATCTAACGATCAACTAGAAATTGCGGAAAGAAGGATTATGAGAACAATCTCGGAGGGGGGCCCGACGAAACATGGTGAAAAATATAAAAATTTATGTAATCAAGAACTGTACAACCGTGTGGAAAAAATTACTACAACTATTAGAAAAAGGATGGATCCGAACAGGTTCACCGGAAGATTATTTAATTATATGCGAAACCTAAAAATAAACGGCACACGGTTCACGGAGACAAAAAGTGACATATGAAAGAACTGAAAATTATGCTTGGAGACATAAACCATCGAGTAACATTAAGGAAGAAATTATTCAGGTTTCGTGGAGAAACAGAAAAGGAAGAACTGGCACTTTGTGGTCGAAAGAAATGAAAAAATGCATAGCGAAATCATGAAAGCCATCTGGAAACAGAGGAAGAAGAATGGTAGTACCAGTTGATGACGTATTCTATCTGTGGCTAATTCGAAATAATAATAATAATGTGTATATATATATATAAAATGTGTATATATATACACACACATGCATAAATATATATATATATTAAAATTAGAATATATTTATATAATCGTAGGAGCTCGCTGGAAGTCAATGTCGAATTCGGATAAACAACCTTATTACGAAGAACAGTCTAGATTATCAAAATTACATATGGAAAAACATCCGGATTATAGATATCGACCTCGTCCTAAACGGACGTGCATCGTAGATGGAAAAAAAATGAGGATCTCAGAATATAAATTATTAATGAGGCAACGACGCAACGAAATGAGGCAACTATGGTGCAGAAGTGATTCAGCCGGTCGACCGTCTGGTAATTCTTCCGAATTTTATTCGCAAGACGAATCGGCCAATGAAATGTTATACTCCCCTCAAAGTAGTTCGCACGATGAAGATTAACGATTTATTTAGAAATTAATTAGAAAAGTATGCTCCAGTAGTAAGCAGCTTAAAAAAAAAGATAATAATATATATATATATTTTATATATTTTATACGTAAGCTGGACGAGTTCACGTTTTGTATTAATGAAAAATCGTATAAATTGTATTATTTAGAAAAACTATGAAACAATAATTACGATTAACCCTTTTAGTCACAATGTCCACTAAATGGGACATGTAATTTTAATGTTAATTCTATTTTCTAGTTGACGCGAAATGTCTGAATTCTAAAAATATTTCTATATAAATATACGCGAAAAATTATCTACGGTTCATCCAAGAAGCAGTATTGTATAATTAACATCCGTATAAAATTTATAATTTAATGTTCAGATTTTGTAATTTATGAACGGGTTAATTTAACATCGAAATTTATAGCCTTGTTCGATTATTTCTATAATTAAAAAAAAAAACAAATTATCCATCCGAGTTTCCGATTAATTTAAATTTGAGGAATTTTAAACAACCAGTCGAAGTTTCTCGAGATTCGGTTGTTATTTTCCGAAATTTTCTAAGTGTCAATAATATATTAAAAAAATCAAATAAAAATTATAGTCGTATTAAACAATAATTTAATCGAGTTTTCAAATACAAATATTTCGGATGGATAACAAACGATAAATTAAATACAACGATGAAGAACTTAGAACGTGATATGGGAAATCGATTTGCCACATTTCAATACTATCATGTACCGCTAGTATTTGTACGTAGTAAAACCGTGGACTTTGAATGTCACGAATTCTAAGAGGAGGCTATTAAGAATTTCACGGACCGAAAAAGTTTAAAATAACAATAATAATAATAATAATAATAATAATAATAATAATAACGTATCGAAAAGAGCCGGCCTAGAAAAAAACTACGTAAAAATATTTAAAAACCAAAAAAAAAAAAAATTATTTTAAGAGGAGAAAAATACGACATTTCGAGCCTAATACGGCAATGAAGAAAATCACGGATAAATAACATCGAGGAACGAAGAATGAAATCTGAACTGTTTAAGGTAGCGAGCGAGAGAGATAGCCTATGCACTGCAACAGCATTTAAAGAAGAAGACGATCAACGTCCAATTGCTAAAGAAATTATTCAATTGTTGGAATCGACGGAACCCACTCATCGATCGTTGTTTGTCTGGATACCAGGTCATTCACAATTTCCTGGAAATGAATTAGCTGACCGAGCATCAAAGGAGGCGTCCTCTATGTACACCGTTACATAAATTTAGCCATCCCTCGTGAAGATGCATTATCATCGCCATAAAACTAAAATGCAAATGGAAATCTGTGTAGATGTCCACGCGCCTAACTCGAACAAGTTAAGAAGCGTTAAATCGGATAAAAGCCGCAGGAAAACGCCTTCTAATTTATCCGGAAAAGAAGAAATTACTTTGAGACGGGTCCGATCCGTACATGAATAACACGTGGGTATTTATGAATCCCCTGTCAGATGTTCCTGTGTATATTAGGAAAATACTGTCAAACATCTTTTGCTAGATTGTACTACTTACAACTCTCAACGTTCCCAACTAGCATTACCAACAACAAAACAATTAAAGACCTGCTAAAAATGGCAACACGCACCTTCGAGTTCTCCGCTTCTTGTACAATACTGGTCTCTTCAACATGATCTGAGCTCTTCTCATCTGTCAGCCTAGTAGCAATGGCACATTAATGGGAAAATAATAATCATAATGAAATCTGAACTGTTTAAGATAACGAGGGGGAGATAGCCCACTGCATAGTGCATTTAAAGAAAAATACAAATTTATGTGTTAAATAAAACTGAAATCTCGTTCGAATGTTGAAAAAAAATATATATATATTTATACGAATGTCGTACCGGCGTATTTTCAGTTTTAAACGGTTGTAACGATACGAATTATATTTTCTTAAATTGAATCGACACAATTTTACGATCGAGTACAGTAATCGTTATTACTGTACAAAAAACCACATGTACGTATAATATAAGCTAAGCGCGCGGTTTTATGCGCGAAAGTTAAAACGCATAATTTTCTGTTCCAATGGTTTTTATATTTATTTCGTTTCATCTCAAGCGATTTATATCGATTTATAAATTTATATAATTATATAGCGATGCGGTAACTGAGCAGGTAACAGCGAAACGAGATATAATTCATTTATCGAACATTTTCTAGCGCTTATACGAACGTTAATTTTAGTCAACTTACACTTTGCATTCCATTTCCGTTTAGTAGATTCTTCTTTGTATGCATCAACATGTTTTATATTTCTCGTTTCCCGGTGGATTTTATTATTTCGTAAATTTTATTGTTTATTATAAAGCTGTTGGTAATCTATATATACATACATACATACATACACACATATATACATATATATATATATATATGAAAAAAACATGTTAACGAATTTCAACACGCTCTATCCCAAATAGACTTAACAGATCGGAATTATTAAATATTTCGATGTAAGTTTGTCTATAAACCGAGCAAATTATTAACGTAAATCATAATTTACGCGTTATTAACAACATAAATACTTGTAAAATACAAAAAAAAAAATAGAATTATTACCGTTTTAAATTAATAAATAAATACATATATATAAATACGTATATAATAGTTAGTTAAATAATAAAGATGCAACGAATAACATTTAGAATAACGTCATTGTCTTAAAATATTCAAACGAATTTTTAGAAGATAATTCAAATAAATCGTTTAATGACTAATGCGCAAAAAAGTGTAAACGTAGAGGATAGCGTCACAGACGTACATATATAATTAAATATATTATTTTAAGAATAAAATAAATTTTATTAACGTGCGCTCATATATATATATATATATATATATATATATATATATATATATATATATATATATATATGTATACATGTATGTATACAGGGAGGTGCAAACGTCAGCTTGCAAATTTGTAAAAGTTGAAAAACGAAAAAAAATCTAGTTTACGAAATTCAACTTTTATTTAATTATATAAAAAAATCACATTAAGCGCTGGAAGTGGTTACCGCGTTCATCTCGATACATTTTAAATAACACTTTTCGACGGATTTAATAATAGCGCGGTCTTCATGAATGATGTCAAACTCAGCTATTATCCAGTATTTGAGTTCTGCTACAAAACCCGGTTCTTCAATATGCCTCAAATCGAAAAATCTAACATGGTTAGGACTGGGGATCTTGGGGTTAAGCGATGCGGCCACCTCTACCAATCCAATCGGAGAAATGCTCATTGAGGTTGCAAAATTACGTCCTTCGAATCGCTCATCTTCATCCAAAGTGGTGCGTAATTCTTGTAAAAGCGGTAAATAGGAATTCGTATTGACCGATCTGTCGACAAAATAGGGTTAAATAACGCCTCGAAGCCCAAACCATTATTTCGGGAGAATTTACCTCGAACGATTTTCGAGGTTGCACGCTGATTTTTGCCCCTCCATGTGCATATATATATATATATATATATATATATATATATATAAATGGTCATACTATTTCGCTCTTAAATTTTTTTAATTTGATTTCGTTCAGATTGTACGAAATCTTTATTATCGCGTGTCGAGAAATATTTAAAATTTCGAATTAATAATTTTAAGTCATGTACGCACTAATCGATAATTCTCGTAGAAAGAAAAAACAGTCGATCGTCTTTCTTTGTTATGTTTTTTGTTTCTCTTTTCTTTTTATTTATTTATTTTTAAATATAATTTCAACATTTTTACACCTTATATTACGCTTAATATGATCTCATATATTTGACGAAACGTTTGACAAGTTATCGTTGTAGGCCAGTAAATGGCGAATCCAATATATATATATATAATAATAATAATAATAAATATAATGCACTTTTAGATATTATCATCATTATATACTATATAATAAGTTAATTATTTTGTATATTACCGTACATGGATGTACTTTTCATTGAGAAATTTTTTACGACAGAGAAATAAAATAATTTTGTCTACCGTAACAATTTGGTATAAATTCGTTTTACACTTGTAACTATTTCGGTTGCGTATAAAATTTTGAAATTATAAATTTTATATCAGGTTTTTTATATTAAAATATTATAATTTATTTTTTTTTTTTAAATATAATCGCGTTATAATTAAGACATCGCCGTAAAATTGTATCAATAACAAAATTGTTTTCCGCCGTATAGATAAAATGACGACTAAAAAAAAAGCCGCGTTTAACGGACGATATAATTTCTTCTCTATACGTAGAAATACATTCCGGTTGAATAAAATCTTTTCGTCAAACATCGTACGTAAGAAGAAAAAAATTAACGGAAAAATTATTAACGCTTATTAAAATATTTTATCGCGATTTTTTTATTATCGAGTAAATTATATAAAACAAAAATAGGTAAATATATATATATATATATATATATATATTCATTCCAATTTCGTTGTAAATATTAAACTGTTTATATTATCATTTATATTTACACATTATGCGTTATTTATATTTTTAATTTTAAGCCGATTAAAAACCGCTTTTCGTAGAAATGATGATGATAATGATAATTATTATTATTATTATTATTAGGTTGTTATTTTTTTTTGTATTTCTTAATAATAATTTTTAAAAAAAAAATATCTACAGCGTACGATAAATTTTAAAAATTCGATTAGAGCGTAATTGTGTTTATACGAAAGTTATCGTGCCTACTTATTATTATGAATTATAAGTTACGTAAGTGTTGTTAGCGTGTTTTTAATTAATATAAAAAAGCCTTCGCGTTACAGTTTTAAACGTCTAAATTATATTATGTTCGATAAATTTCTCGTTGATAAAAATTTTTAGTCATTATACGATAATATACGCTATCAATTAGAAATTGTTGTTCATTATTTCATTATATACATATATATATAATATATATATATATATATACATATATATATATATATATAAAAAGACTAGAAAAGCATAATGTTGAAGTTATGCAACTCCTGGAGAACTCCGGTGATTTAAGACGGATTAAAAAAATCATAGCGAGGTAATGAATAAGTGAGACCCATTTCATCGAAGTGTAACTTTTCACATCAACAATGAGCAACATCGTTATTGTCAAAGACTGGGAAAAAATATATAAATATATCGTAACTCTATATTAAACTATTACTTTACCAGTCTCGATCGTCAAACCTGCGTTCTATATAATCTTAAAGAAAATATATATAATATATTAAACTGTGGCAGAAATTTATATGTGGCTTTCGTAGATTATAAAAAATCTTTCGACACAGTACCTTGGAGCGATCTTTTTCCGTTGTTAAAGCCGAATAGGATGTCCAAAAACATTAATTAAATTAATCTATAACTTATACAGCAGACAGAAAGTGACTCTGTCAAATTCAATAATATTGAGTCGAAAAAAACAGTTATACGTAAATGGGTTACAGGGATGTTTACTATCTCCATACCTATTTAATGCGTTTGCGGAAATGATTATAATTGAAACGTTCGTTAAATTTAAACAAGAAATTAAAATCGGAGGCATTGCAGCTGATTAAATTTGCCAGTTATGACAATTGGCAAAATTTGTCCCCAAATAAAGATAAAATTAAAAAACGAAATAATAGAACAAGTAAAAACGTATAGATATTTAGGTCATACCATAACGCATAATACGGATTGCACTAAAGATATTAATCATCGCATAGCAACGGGAAAAAAGGCTTTTAACGATAAATATAAAACACAGAAAACCATGTCCGTCGATATACGCAGAACCTTCGTAAAAACTTTTGTATGGCACTATATGGTGCGGAAACATGGACAATGAAACAACGTGACCTAGACAAATTAGACGCTTTTGAAATGTGGTGTTGGCGGCGCCTACAGAAAATTAGCTGAAGAACACAATTGTACTAGAAAGAATAAATGAAAAAATAAGCATATTACACAGTATAAGAAAGAGGCGACTTAAGTGGCCAGGTCATGCATTACGTCAAAATATCCTGAAAGATGTTATCGTAGGAAAGATAATGGGGAAAAGACCACGAATAACACTTATTCATACATTTCCATTATCCGGAATTAAAGAAGAAAACTCGCGACAAGGCTTGGTGCTGACCAGCCTACGGGTTGATACACTGATCATGATGATATATATATATATAGATCGTAACTCGATCTCTACATTAAACGACTACTTTACCAGTCCCGATCGTCGAACCTATTTGCGGAGGACATTTAAATTTAGAGATGCGTAAAGTTTATTAATCGAATGGTTATTCAGCGTAACCGGTCGAAGAATATTCTAATCATCTCTGATTCCTTAAGTGTCCTATTACAATTAAGCTCCCAGAACTCAAAACGTCCAAGTTAGAATTTGATGTGAAACATCGTGTTATTTAGCTTTATAATCGTGGATTTAGAGTAAAGTTTAAGTAGGCTCCTCATTGTGGTATTGCTGGATACGAGGTGGGCGATAAATTAACGCGTTGTAATTTATCAAGCGTCCTTGCGAGAACATTAAATGGAATCGGACAGATATGTTACGAAAGATTAAACAATTTTTACTAATAGACTTTTAAAATAGTATTACATCGCCGAAAGTCAGAATAAAGGGAAAAATATTTCGCTTTGGTGCATACGGTTTCCAGTAAGTCGTGGTTTCAATTATACCAGAACGTTTCGAGGGATTATATATCAACTTTATTTCGACTACGATTGATAGTGAGTGATTATATTGTTTGCGACTAGAACAGGTTTCAGTCTTCTTAGCAGTAATTTTTCAAAAATTTTCGAAAAAATAGGAAGCAGACTTATAGGTCTATACAAAGCCAACTCAATCGGTGGCTTCCCCGGTTTAGGTATAACAATTATGTTCGCAAATTTCCACTGTATAGGAATGTAGCTTAAGCGAAGCATTGCATTGAATATATATGCCAACAGTGTAACAGCATTTTTTGGTAATTTCTTAACCATCACACGGCTGTAATTAAATCATGCCCCGGGGATTTTTTTAGATTCGAATGTTTTTGTATACAAATTATTTACTTCCCCATAGGTGACATAGATCTTATTGGAAGAGACTTTGATGTGGAGATTGCAGGTAATTTTCTACTTCTATTTCTGCAATACTTGTATTATTTTTGTGTGGATTGAATATCTGTGATAAGTACTTAGCAAATATTTCTACTTTTTCCTCATCAGTTCTCATCCATTTATTATCAATCTTTATAGGTGCACGTCGTGGCTGATGACTATTTTTAATAGTTCTTACCGCTTTCCACAGGGAATAATCAGTATTAACCTGAATGGGTTAATGAAAATATATAGCTATTAAATGTACTATCCTTCCATCCGATAATTTTGCTTCTTAGTTCTTTAGATGCCTTATTAAACGCAGTTTTGTCATTGGGGTTTCTGAAGTTCTGCCATAATTTCCTTTCTTTCTGTATCATATCCTTTATTACCTTTGGATGACCTTTAATTTGTAAGACTTTATTTTGTTTCTTAGGTGTTGCTAAATATGCAGACTGCTGGACACATCTGGTGAAATTTTCTACCGCTGCTTCAATATCATTTTTAGATTTTAGTGAAATATTTAGATTAATCTTATTTTCAACTAAATGTTGATATATTTCCCGTTTAGTTGATCTATTGCACATTACTGATTTTGCTTCAGCATAAATGACAGCACAAATGAATCGCGTAATCATACAAATTTTAGAACCCATTAATAAATTAAATATATTTTAATACAACACGAATATATGTAATAATAGGTGTTTTACAAAATCAATAATTTATTCTAGTAAAAATATTATCACAACCGTCAACAAATAACAAATTCGTAAAAACAACACCGTTGAAATTAAATATTTTAACCATCCGGTTGGTCTTACTATGATGGGAAGACGCTGAAGAGTTTACTATGTAAGACAAGACAAAGAAATGTATAGTAAATAAAATTTAAAAAATCGTCACATGTATTTTATACTTTTACTCGTTACGAACTTACATAATCACCTCCAATCTTCCAAGGTAGTCTTTATCGTATGAAAAATTTATAACAAAAATATTTCATTGGATAAGAAAGTATACAAAAATTTGTAAAATGCACGTGCAGTTACCGAGCATTATATATATATATATATATATATATATATATATATATATATATATATAATCGTGCGCATATTATAATATAATAGTTTTTTTATGTATACAGATTCCCACTTGCGTAGTCCTTTAGATAAACAATTTTACTTAATCGGTAGCCCCTATTTTATATAATTAACAAAAACGATCATTTATGTAGGTTTGTAAAAAACATATCGTTAATTATCTTATCATTTTTTATTAAAACAGATTTATTAATAAAAACGAACGAACAAGGAAAAAACATAGTAGTTATGATCTTCTCACCGTTTGTATTCATGTGTTTCATTGTTAGGGTTTTATCCAGAGAATAATTCATTATTGCATAATCTCAACTGACAGTCCTGTACAGTGAGTCTCTTCCAAATCTTCTCCGATTGTACTTCATCGTTTATTTATTTATCGATCGTTTAGTCTCGTTTATCTAACTTTGTATTGTAAAAAAATATCGTTAATTTTCATAACAATCGATTTATTTATATTATTAATAAAAATGACATTATCGGTTATAATAAAAAATGATATTAACGATATTTTTTTACAACATGTTACGATTATGTTTCACTGATTGTCTTTCGTTTAATTTTGCGTTTCTTTATCTTTCATTTAATTTACTGTATATTGAAAATAATTTTTTTCTGCATTTAGTTGTAATAATTTGGTATTTAAATTTAATTCGATCGAATTACCGTCAATTTACAACTTTAATTGTAATTATCAAAAACAAATTAATATTTCTTTTGTATTTATTTGAATTAAATTCGCCCAAAATACCGTCATTTTGTACATAATAATACGTCTTATCGAACAATAGGTCCATGTAAATATGTAGAGAAAATTAATTATTACGCAATCTCAACTGAGTCTTTTAGATTAATTTTATTTGAAATTGTTCGTTTATTTTGTACATAGTGTTTGTCTTTTGTTTAATTTAGTGGGATTTTTATGTTGTATATCGAAATTATGTACATATTATTCGGATTCTTGTTAAAAACTGTAAAAATAAAATATAGGTCAGAAAATGTAATAATTTGGCCACATTACCGTGTTGGTAAATGTGATTTATTTAATTCACTTACTACAAAACTAATAATATTAATAAATTGATATAACAACTATCAAAATATTCATGTAAGTCAAATTTGCAATTAATTCCGGTCATTATTTTTAAATATATTTTTAAAACATATTAAATTAAATACAAACCTTCATAAAATTATAATTAAATATATTAAAATACAAACCTTTTTAAAATTATTATTTTTTAAATGTATTATTTTTATTATTTTCTTTGAAAATATTTCCAGCTATATTTGCCTCCTGCAAATCTCCAAAATATTTTCAATGACTGAGCAAATCTCCATTTAATGCCTGAAAATTATTCATGAAAACTATAAAAAATAAAAATAGATATATATATTTTTAAAAGATATTTTGAAAATGCCTCATTGAAATACATTCTGAGGATTAGATTTTCAACCTGAAAATCTCCATTTGATGCCTGCAATTTATTCAAATCTCCAAGCAGTTATTGAGTAAAAATTGTCTCTTATCGAATTTTTGAAGTGAAAATCTCCTTTTAACACCTGTCAATTATTCAAAAAACTATAAAAAATAAACAATTTTGCTAACCCCATTACAACACATATTCCTAATAAAATTTTTAAGAAATATGTCAATACCTTGATTGTTGATGCTTGGCAGAGAATGTCGGATACAGATGCTAGTGGTAGGAAAACTTATGTTTTCCTGTCGGATGTCTAACAAAGATTAAAAATCAAAAATATGCGAATTAACTTTTACAACTCGCAGATGCTCTCTAGGCATGGTAGGTTTGAAGCCTATTTGTTCAGGTTTAAGCTTGCCACTGCTTACAGGTGCACCGTGTGTTCTAAGGATGCTGTTGATGATACTCATCATTTTATCTTTGAGTGTCCTGCCTTCTCTTCACTGTGTGACACTTTCAATATTGACAAATATAAAAACTCGCTTATCTTGAACAGAAAGAATCATGTAGCCTTCCTTGAATTTGCAGAGAAAGCAATTACAAATTAATCAAGGACAATTAACTAAATTCAAACGTGAAACCAATACCCTCGTCGCTCCTGGTGGCATGGTCCTCTCTCGCCAATACTTATAATTGATTTCTAATTTACACGACTATATATTATTAATATGTACACAAATATGTAATGATGTTCATAACTGCTTTAAATTTAAAATATTTTAATCTTGACCATAATGAAGTATGTTTTTCTTTTAATGATTTATTTATATTCAATAGACTTATCTTTCAGAGAAGTAATTTGCTTTTTTTTATTATTTTTTTTTCTATCAAGATGTATTTTTCTCAAGTTTAATTTTTTCAATATTCTTGTAAGATTTTTATTTCTGAAATTGTGTATTTCGTTATCGGCAAGATATATTTTTGCATTTTTGTTTCTGAAGTTGTATTTTTTTCCTATATTGTATATTTTTATTATTCATTACTACTATGCACACCGCAGACTCCTTTCTTCATGCATACAGGTAGTCGATGAGACTATGTTTTTCATCCCATCACGGCCGTTAGATTACGTACACAAACAGGAAACTATTACACACATGCTTTTACTTACTTTTCAGCTACACACTACTTATACGCACTTCTATAATTATTTAGCTTTAAGCACACTAGTCCCCTGCTCTTTATAATAACACTTAGATTTTAAGTAATAAGCTAGCCCCACTGGGTAAGTAAATCCGGATTGGGGAACTAACTAAAAAAAAAATGTATTTTTCGTAGTACAAAGTTGGTTTTATTAACATTTTTTTTGGCTTTGTTGAAAATTAATAATTTATTTCACACGTAACGTTTTTTTTAATATTCAGTTATTCACGACACGCCGCACTAACGGGTGTATTTACGTTATAATTGTATTTTAATAATTTTCTGGATTCCGCAACGAGATAATAAAATACAAATTAAAGGATTGTTATTATTATTCGCATTAATTCGTATTTTATCGTTTGGTAGATATTAATTGAAAAAAAGTCGTTTTATTCTGATGAATAAAACGTTTGTTAGAATTTAGAAAATTAAACAAGGCTTCTTAATTTAGTTGCCAGCCGTGAAATTGTACCACATTCGATACGTACGAACCAACCTATATTGCCGATAATCTATCAGGGCCAATACTCCACTTCGGTTTCAGAATCTTAATAGATTTTCTATAATCATTTACGATGATTGGAGTAAGATTTAAGTGTATTCCATCTTTAATAACAGAGATTTCAAGTGTCATAAAGCTGTCAGTCACATGAACAGATGGAAAATACTCCGCAAAAGCATCTGAAATATTCTTACTAGAACAATGATCTATATTTCTGTATTTTACTGCGCTATAGACTTTCTAGATGTTTTCTTTGTAAGATGCTTCTGAAGTTCGTTGTATATTAGACTATAAAAATAACTAGTTGCGTCATCCACACTTCTGATATTATAAAGTTGTTCCTAATCAATCAGGGGAATTTTTTCTTTTAACGTTAAAGGGTTTGTTTTCCTAAAATTGTAAGGTGCCATGCTTGCAGTGGCGTACCCAAGGGGGGCTATGGGGGCTAAAGCCCCATCCAAAATCCCGAGATGTTTAAAAATTTTTTGATTATATGACATTACAGCTAGTGATGAGACGAATATATATTAGTAATGGTTACCGATATGATACAAGGGAATAACGCTCATATTATGTTATGAACAATCCGCTCTAATAGTATAGTCAGTGGCATATTAGTTTGCTTCCTAACGCATACTGGTTTAATTAAGGAACAGTCAGCGGAAAAGGAATTACAAGAAATGACAGTTGTAGTATAGACGTTTGCGTGTATTTCTTATACATAGATCGGAATGCAAATTTTAATAGTTGAGCTCGTGACCTCGAACATTAACGGAAATAACCGAATAGGTGGATTGCGAGATTGAAGTCAGTGCGGTGCAATTCTTGCCATCTAAAAGCCTATTAGAGTGTAATAGGAAATATCAAATATTGACGGGTTAACTTTTAGCAGTTTTTATGTTCGTTTTAACTATTTTCTTTGCGACTCGTTTGGAAATTACTGTTTTTATCGACGCGACGTGTATTTTAAAAAAATGAATCGAAAAAGAAAAGCTGATCAAGGTACATTATTGAACTTTTTTTCCAAAAAAGATAAAACTCCAGTGGAAGATCAGTCCAACCTGTCCACAACTAAAAATGTGAATACCGTAGATCCGTTTAATGAGTCAATTCAGCCTACTCAGCCTGTTTTGGCAAATATAAATGATTCGAAGTTAGCTGTAAATGTAACTGAAATTCCGATCACTTCTAAAGAATTTAACAAATTCGACATTTCGTTTTATGTAAATAAAATATTGTCTGATGATGAAAAAATGAAAGTGTTGAAAAAAATATGGAAGCCATCCTCGAATTTTGATTTTCCAAAAGTTACGCAAGGAAAACAAATTAGACGCTTTCAATATGCATGGTTAAATTCGTTTTCTTGGCGCGTTTATTCAAAAGCTGAAGACGCCGCATATTGTAGAAATTGTGTTCTATTTGCTCCAAATGAAATTACTCGAGGTCATCAAAAATTAGGATCTCTTGTTTTAAATGGATTCAATAATTGGAAAAAAGCGTTAGACACTTTCAAAGAGCATGCTTGTTTGGAATATCATAAATTTTCCACGATAAAAGTTGATAGTTTTCTAAATGTCAGATCCGGAAAAATGCCATCGATCGATGTTTCTTTAGATGAATAAGTTAAAACTGAAGCTGCTGAGAATAGGGCAAAACTTATTCCAATCATCAAAACTGTAATTTTTTGCGGACGTCAAGGTATTGCCTTACGAGGACATCGAGACAGTGGCGCATTTAACCTGAAAAATCCGCCAATTGAAAATGAGGGAAATTTTCGAGCATTGTTACGAACACGAGTTGATGCTGGAGATGATGTTTTGGAAAATCATTTCGCAACTGCTGCAAAAAATGCGACGTATATTAGCCCGAAGACACAAAATGAGATAATATCCGCTTGTGACACCATTATAAAATCAAAACTCGCTTTAGAAATTCAAAATGCTAAATTTTTTTCTGTTTTAGTAGATGAAACCACTGATATATCTACAGTTGAACAATTTTCTCTATGTTTTCGATATGTAAAAGAAGCCAGTGGAAAATTTAGCATCTGTGAAAATTTTTTTACATTTCAGCCACTAAGTGGAACTGATGCGGAAACTATTACAAATGCAATTTTGACCACTTTGCAAGAGTACGGTATTAATCCAGAATATATGAGAGGCCAAGGATACGATGGTGCAGCCAACATGAGTGGTAGGTTGAGTGGTGTACAAGCTCGTATTGCAGAAAAATATCCGAAAGCCTTATATGTTCATTGCATGGCGCATAGTTTGAATTTGGCAATTTGTGATTCGTGTGACATCGACTACATACGTAATTGTATAGGCGTTGTAAAAAAATGATAGATTTTTTAATACTGCAAAAAGAGCGGAAGTTTTGAATCGAAGTATTGGGCATCTTGATACAAAAATTCAAAAATTGAAGCCTTTTTGTCCAACTAAATGGGTTCAGAGACATGACGCTCTTCTGGTTTTTGTGTATGTGATTGAAGCTGTGTATGCATCGCTAGATGAGATTTCCACTTGGCATGATACAGATACTTCATCTTCGGCGGTAATGTTCGGACGGTCGATGGAGCAGTCTGGATTTTTGATTGCGCTACTTTCTACTGAAAAACTTCTTGGTTTCACCAAAACATTGAGTCAGTTTCTTCAAGCTAAGGAATCCGATCTTACTCGAGCCATCAATTTAGCAAAAGATATTATCAACCTCATTCGTCGCGAACGTGAAACTGCTGAACAAATTTTTCGATCAATTTTCAGGGAAGCGGAGGAAATTGGCGCAAAATTTGGAACAAATATACAAATGCCTAGAATTACTGAAAGACAGACCAACAGGGCGAATATTCCTTCAACAAGCACGGAAGAATATTTTGGACGAAGTATCTTTATTCCATGGATCGATTCTTTCATCAGTCAACTTGTTAATCGATTCGAAAAACATGAAAACGTACTCACAAAATTTCAATGTTTAACTCATCCAACGAGATCAGAAGAAAACCACTTTGTTGAACTTTGTGCTTTTTATCAAGATGATTTAGAAGCTTTTAAAGAATCCATTTTAAAAGCAGAATATCAAATTTGGTGCGAAAAATTTAACTCAGAAAATGAAAATTCTCAGTCTTTTCCTGTTGATGCGATATCAGCGTTGAATTTATGTGATGAGGCAATGTACCCAAATATTAGTACGTTGCTAAAAATTTTTTGCACGATTCCAGTTACAACATGTACTCCTGAACGATCGTTTTCATCTTTAAGACGAATTGAAAGCTATTTAAGAAGCGCTATGGGTGCAGAAAGATTGAATGGTTTAGCTTCATTGTACATTCTCCGTCATATCGAAGTCAAACCAGAAGTGATCGATGTTTTAATAAAAAATGGGCCAAAGAGATTAGATTTTAGAATTTAGAGTATAGTTAGTAGATCGTTCCTTGTTACTTGAAGGTATAAGTTGTTTACATATATTTTTTTAAATGAAATTTTGTTGAATTTTGAGCTAAAAATTATAAGTGAGGTGTTTAACTAATTTTGTCTTATTAAATTTACTTCGTTCAGTTGATTTACATCCCCCCTCCAAATAGTTAATTTCTAGGTACGCCTACGTTGACTTATTATTTTGTCTCATTAAATTTACCCCTTTAGTTGCTTCAGGTGTAGCCGCCCCCCGTTGGTAATTTCTGGGTACGCCTTTGCATGCTTGTACTAAAATTCACTCTATATAAAGTACTGCAGCGAACAGTGATATCCAGAGCAGGAGGATAGTTATCCTCGGGAAGAAACGAATCAAGCGACCTCTTTACATCAACACTCAAAACAGAAGTAGTAATGTTCAAAATGTATCTGTATATCAATTTTTCATCGGCATACGTCTCGAATTACTCGCTGAAATTAGAGTAATCTCCGATAATACGCTAAACTTTTTCGAACATATTAATCATGTTACCGTTAAAGAAGCTACCGAAAGCATATCTGCCGTATATTCGTTATTTAACGGAAAATCATTTCTTAATAATAATTCTGTATGGAATATTTATTCGTTCCGTAGTAATCACGTACTACTGTCAAGATTCGAGATTTGTTTTAAATACTAATTTTAACAAATTACAACTTTATAAAACAGCTGTGTCTAATGTATACTAAATGTTCTCCCTGAATATTATAATGTCGTCGAGTAATCACGCGTTATATTAATAATCGTGTATACTAAATGTAGCGCGTAACTTGTGTAGATAACGTGATAATGATTTAATTTCTATCGTTAGGGAATTAACAACGTCAATTTAAAATAAACAACAAAAAATACGTTAAAATCACTAAAAGTTTTTTCTTCGTGAAAAATTACGACGTTTTTCGACCGTTATGCCATTAAGTGAAAATATTTAAAAATAAACAATATAAAATGAAAAAATATTAATTTAAAATTAAAATTCACAAAAAAAATTATAGAAATATATATTACGTTCCAGAAATTAATTCCCAACTATATACTTTATACTTATATGTTTCAGTAACGAAGATCATTTATTTATAATACAAAAACAAACAAAATACTAATTAACGTCCAACTTTGTTTTTTCGTCTATTTCCAAAATTCTCCACTATCGTCTGACCGTTCAGCGTGGTTCACTTCCAATTTCGGAGAATGCGATTTATTTTCACGTTCTGGAATATTTTCCGAGATCTTTTCTGTAAAACAATCCGTTTTAGAACTGTTTTATACTATTTTATCAGGAATATGAGACGATTATTTCGAAAAATTCGAATGATACGGAAATTGCATAAAAAAATTGCCACTACATTGTGAAAATTATAGCAAGCACACGCTATTAAAATGATATTAAATGTAATTAATGAAAGATTTAAAGTGTATAAACTATTGCAAATATACAAAAAACAAGATTTATGTCAAGTTGAGGAAAAAGGAAGTAAATCGCGAACATTTGATAAATTATAGAGAAAGCGAGATAATTTCAACTTGAACCCTATTTACGTTTCATGGACTACTCCGAAGCTTCCGATTCTATAATATGAAACGAACTGTGGCAAATATCAAATAGAGCACGAATACCCGAACATTTAACATAGGTAATTAATTGTTTATATAAAAAACAACATAATGTGAAAGTCGACAACATTCAGTCACAACCTTTTAAACACGGAGGAGTATACAGTTAGATAAGACTGTATTATATTTTCGATGATATATATATTGAATACTTAATGCAGGAAATACTTGAGAACTGGAAAGGAGGAGTAACAATAAGACGACATTAAGATGGATAACTTCCGATACGCGGATAATAGAGTACTGTGAAAAATTAACAGAGTTCATAAAAAAGTTGAAAATAATAAGTGGAACCTACGGCTTGGAAGCGAATCGGACAAAAACAATGATAAAGCTTTAAAGAAGTTACCCTAAATAAAAGAAATTACAAAATACGAAGAGGCACACGAATTTAATTACCGCGGATCTTTTAAATACAGGGGAATAGGGGAAAAGAAATCCGTAGGCGTATTGTGATGATAAGAAATAACGAACCTAAAGAGAATACGTAAAGATTATAACAAAGTAACAAAACATGTCCAATTTGAGTGTCCTGTCTTCTATGATATGATCATCTAGAACCCTTCTACACATCACTTACTCTTGAAAAAAACAAAACATGTAGATCTTAAATTTACTCTATCTAATTAGTAATTTGCCTATAATTTATCCAACGTTGTTGACTGATCAGCGTGGTAATTAGATAATAATTTTTAAGTAGTACTAATCTTTACTCTAAATCAGTTACTAATTACTTTAATATATTCATTCTTTTTTCTAAATTGAAAAAAAAGTAAAATATTTCGACGTAACTTCCGACATTCGTTATTTATTTGCACATTTTACAGACTAGCTCACACACAACTTGGTTAATGAGGGGAATATGTTTACACTGTTTCTCCTTCCAATAATCTAACTACACAAACAACATACATATTATCATTTTATTTGCCAACATATAACACATAAAGCACTGTTTTTTTTAAATACTACTTTCGTGCACATTTATATTCCAAATTAAAGAAATATATTTCTTAGCCCCGTTTTTAACACAATACTCTTTAGAAAAACACGCCATATCTTGGAATTGTTCCGAGTCATTCGGTTATACGCACAGTAAACAATTTAGTATATTGTGTCGAAAATAATAAAGCTTTCTCGTTAAATACAAACACTAACTGATATGCTATATAGGCAAAGATTTTGCAAACTTCGGTTGTGACATACGGTAAAAGGTCAGATCGGTTCCAACAAATACAAAATAAGTGTCTTCGGGTCATTAAACACCACAAACGACTTTGTCTACACCCAAATTATGAAGCGCACAGTTCGTTGTTCACCAGAAACTGGATGTAGAAAACCGAATTAACTGATTTCATTCTATAACGTAAATTTAATTATATCTTTCGTCGTCTACATTAATCTAGCTGTGCCACTAGTACAAACAAGATCGTATGAAATAAAATATATATATATATATATATATAAAAATAATAATATAATTTACCGCTAAATAAGTTGTTACTACTGAACGATTATATCAGCTTATCTACTAATGTCGACTTATTATCGATACATCCCATAAATAAGATCGAGTAAAATTACGGAATAACGTAGAAAAAATTAATGACCCTGATCTTGAAATGAAAATATGACTGGGACGTAAATGAAATTTATAAATAGAAGTTCACGGCTAACTCATAGAAACAGCTTGAATCGGATTAGAGTCGATGAGATTACTTACAGAGGAAGTGATGAACAATGTAGAATAGCAGAGAGTGATCATTGGGAAACACCAGTACGCCTTCAAAATTTAAAACTAAAATACGATTTAAAACTCTTACGGTAAAGTAAAATTTAACTAAAAATTCTATTTTCGACATTTGTGGTAACGTATTTATCGTGCGATTTAGGATATAATTTGATCTGCTAAATTTATTTCTAATCATCATGGTGGTACACGATAACAAGAAGAATCGAAAATAACCGATAACAAGTAAAATATGACAAATTAAAGAGGAGTTTAGGAGTAGAGGTGCAAAAAGGGCGTTTGAGTAGATGGTCATGAGAGGATATGTAAGGCGGAGCATGTTGAGTGCTATATAGTTGGAACGAGATAAACTGACAGATAGAAGCCAATATTGAGTTTGATAGTAAGAAGGAAAATACGGTGGTATGAGTTCCAATTCTGTCGCCAGTTGCGGTGAATAGAAGTATTTGAGAGCTGTGTTTAGTACTGAAGATGGCGGGGCTTTATAGGTTGCTGGGGAACATAGAGTGGAATAAAATTAAACACTGGATTTACAATAAGCAACAACACTATCACAAAGAAGTAAAAATCGATAAAAAATAAATTTCAAAATAAAAATTTTCATTAAATTTGATAACGTTAAAAAAAAAACCACATCAATTCTCACCCGCTATTAAATCGGTATCGATCGTCCGGTACGTCGAAGCATCAACGTTCGACGGACAAGCATTAGTCGGTAAATCGTCTACACTGACTCCTCGAGTAGACGAATGTTCGTATTGTTCGCCGGACGTGACTTTGTGTGGTGTCGTATTCGACGTTAATTTCGTAACCGGACGGACGTTATCTTCCGTCGGACAAACGTCACCATTCATCGGACTAACGTTATTTTCCGCCGGACGAATACCGTCCGTCGTACGGGCTACACTTTTTTCGTCCACTATCCTATCGACGTTGCCACGTTCGTCTACTTCGTCCGACGATAAATCCGAACGGATCTGCGAGTCGAACTGTAATTTTTTAACGCATTTCGACCGGCGACGTTTATTATCGTCGCCGAACGTCGTAGATTCACCCCCGTCGACTGTCGGAAAAAATTGTCGACCGCGATGATGATGTAGCGGAGAAGCCGCCACAGCGCGACGTTCCTCGAGGATAGATCGACGATCGTAATTCGGCGACGGGCGACGACGAGCGACCGCATTATAACAAGGACTGGTATCGGTCGAATCGATGCTATTATTGTCGTCGCGATAATGCGGTCGATATTGCCGCGATAAATAATAATAATAATGGGACGGAGAACGAGGAGACGGCAAAGACGAACCGATTTCGCGATAGTAATTATCCGAATTCCGAGTTAAATTACGCGTTAATATCGATTGTAAATGTCGAAAATTTTTATTCAAATTTTCGCTTTCTTTTTCCAACTCTCGTAATTTACATTTAGCGTCCTCTACTATGGCGTCGTCTGTTAAATTCGAACTATTATTATTATTATTCAAATTACTATTTCCTCCGTCGGCAACGCCGCTCGAACCGGAAGACGTTATATTATAATTATCGCGGCCGATAGAGAGCGTCGTTTTATTCTGAAAATCGCCGGTCGATTTATTATTATTATTATTGTTGTTTTTCGCCAGTATTTCTTTGTACATACGTTTTAGTCGTTCGTACGCTCGTTCGTCCGAAATTTGTTGGTTTTTCTCCATTTTCGACTCGTCTTCCGAATTTTGTTTCAGCGAAGCTAATTCGTCGCGAATAAGATTCAAACCCCTTTTCAAATTAGCCATTTCATTTAAGACGTTTTTTACAAAATTATTCCTTTTTTCATTCGAATTCAATCGAGAGAGTTCTTCTTCATCGGCGCATCGTTCATTCTTTAAAAGAAAAAAGAAAACTTATATTTAATATTTGAAATATCTGAATAATTTGAAGAATGTGGATTGTAGTAATCTTTAAAAAGAAGTCGAAATCGTTAATTTTTTTCGTCCGTAAGGTGAAACATTCATGATATAGCGATTGTAATACAATAAATAAAAAATAGCGATATTATTTTAAATAGTGTTAAAAATATTATAGGGATATTCGAAATAAAGTGCAAAAATTTTGAAAAAAAAAAGAGAAAAACAAAATAATTCGTAGTTATATAGGGCGTGACCCAGAGAAGACGGGCAGTATTGTTGTTTTTTAAATAACTCAAAAACTACTCGACCAAAATGTTCGAATGGAATTTTATTTAAAAATAGAAAAACGAGAGATCAGCTTACAATTATTTGTAGAACACAATATCGTTCGGATGAGTGCCATTTGCAACAA
Source organism: Coronaproctus castanopsis (assembly GCA_032883995.1). Taxonomy (NCBI): domain Eukaryota; kingdom Metazoa; phylum Arthropoda; class Insecta; order Hemiptera; family Monophlebidae; genus Coronaproctus; species Coronaproctus castanopsis. The sequence goes on from CM065052.1 coordinate 42,346,444, forward strand.
AATATCGATTAAGTTTTTAGAAAATTTTCGACGATTTTTCGAGCAAAGGTGGCTGAATTTTTGAAATCTTAAAATTATTCCCACAAAAAAACAAAAACAAACGCGTAACTTTGAATTCTTATCGAAATTCCGCACTGTCGTGATCGATTAACGCCGGAAATAACATTCCATGCAAAACGCGCGCTCCTTCTCATTACAGGATGCCGTGATAACTTAAACTGGACAAAAACGAATCTCACGTGTGTACACGAAACGTGGAGCACGCGGTTTGAATTGTAGAAGTGTTACCAACTGCGCTATTCAAAAAACAAAAACGTCCATCTTCTCTGGGTCACCCTATATAATTACAGTTTTCCAATAAATTCTTTATTGGAAAACGCGTTTCGAATACGTTTAATAATTGAAAATTAAGCTGTGTGTATATATAATAGATATTTTGCTAAGAAGGTGGAAAAAACAGTTTTCTGGGCCTCTAAATGTTATAGGACGACATTATATGTCCTACTACTAAGTATCAAACCCCGTACGGACAACATTATAGCAGAGTCTAGGAAGAGAATTAATAATTAAATAAATATTAGTTCCCACGAGATATCACGTATCGAAAAGTATTTACTTTAACTTTCAGGAAATAAAATGGAAAGCTCATCTGTTTCTATATTTATAATTGGCCTTTTTATGAGTTTTTGTCTTTGTCCATAACAGTCATTATTATCATTTTTCCGTTTATTTCGATGGAACTAAATTTCTAACATTATGTCTTATGGTTTTTATAGTTACTTCTTTCATCCGCAGCTACGTGCTTTTCATTAGCTACCGACTATTACGTTCGAAAAAATGTCAAAAAATATAACATATCCACAAGTTGAAAAGACTCACTGATTTAACCACTTTTATATCACGTGGCGTGGTTAAATAAATTTATAATTTTTTATACACAATTTACTTGATATAATTACACAATACCTATTGATTTACTAACACATACACCTGTAGTTCCACCATACAAAAACGCGTGCTTATACTCTTAATCGTATGTTATATATTTATTAGCGTTTTATTTTTGATAAATATAACGTATTGAAACAACATTTAATTCATTTATTTCACCCGTAGAAACTTATTGAAATGACTGATGCACGACATTAACCTTAATTTTTACGTTACAAAGTCACATAACCGATGTTAATTTGTATTTAGGCACAACACTCATTACCTAAAACTACAACTTCACTGAGGGAAAAGTTTACAAAAAACAAATATAAAAATTACAAGTACACTTAACAACACTTATGAACGACGAGATAATGAAATATTTGACGAAGTTATTCTGTCGACTCAGCTTTTACCACACCAGATTAAGAAATTATACAAAAATATAGGCTACAATTATACTGTTCCATTTTTACAGCAAAGTCGTTTGCAATCTTAAAAGCTCTCCGATATATCATCAATACTTCGTTCTGTGGTCAAGTGATTTTTTTTTTAATGGTTAATCCGCACTTACGCGGTGGGGCATATTTATTAAATAATTTGTTGTTACAAAGGCGCAGGGAACTAGTGTACTTAATAAATAAATGTGTGTAGCTAGAACAAAAGATGTTTTCAGATTCTCTCAATGTTAGCGGCATTTTCGTATCCTTCTATTGGTTGTCTGGACATGTTGCAATTGTTGGCAATGAATCAAGTGATCGAGCAGCGAAAGATGCGGTACTTAATGGAATCTTGTGTCCATTTATAGCAATCGTCGGCATGAAAAAATTCATCGCGTCAATCATTCAGAATCGTTGGCGTAACATTCATCTTTTGTCAGTTCACGATATCGATTATTAACTCCCGTTCCACGTTGCAGAGTTTAGTATTTTAATTTGCCACCATTACGACTTGTCACCTACTGTCGTCTCACCTTCACTGACTTGGCTTGATATCCTCTTCAACCTATCAACATTGTTTGAATAGCGCATCGATAATAGACTTGAATCATGTCCTATTTGGTTGTTCATCTTTCGTTTCCTGGCGCTCTGCACTGAAAACAGAGTTAATGTCTCTGGGTCTATGTCCCCCCCTTTGCAGTCGAGTTCCTTCTAAACGGTAATATAAACGTTTAACGAGGTTTATATAATTTCATTATTAATTCTAGTATAAGTATATAACTCGGTTATCTCTATTAATAATCGCATGTATCCATTCCAAAAGTATACAATAATAATAAAGTTTAAACAAATGTTAATTGTTCTGATGGATCTCACTGCACGCACATATAAAAATGTAAAACAGGCGAACAGTTGAAATAATAAAATATATATAGACGTAAAGTGTGATGTATAATCGATACAAAACAGATTCGTTAATCTTTAAATAATGGAAATAACATTTAACATATTCTACACGTACATACCGATAATATATTCGAGTTAATTTCTGAAGTTTGTTGGGAACGATTTACTAGAGCAACCGGTTTAACGTTGTACGTTTGACAATACTGATTTTTGTGGCTTGCATTATTTGTCCGCATAACTCGGTCACTGCTATTAGCGGCTAGTTTAGGTTTATTAAGAATTTCGCGAATACCGGTCAATTCCGATTGCAAAATCGCTAATTTCTGTTCGTATTTTGAAGTTAAAGTATTTTCCAAATGAATGAAATTTTCTTTTTGCACTTTAAAATGTTCCCGTTCCTTTTTAAAAGCAGTTTTATCGATAAGAAGTCTGAAACATACAAAAATAAAAATATTACATAATAAGAAATGAAAGTAATGAGAAAATATTCATGAAAAAATACGTAAATGTGAAATAGAAAATCGGTTTAAAATTTCCCGCTATGAAAATACACATAACCAGAACAACGGAACAAATTATTTAAGACAGAGATGAGTTAGAAATTAAATACTGACTGAGTAGAATACAGTTTTAAAAAATTAAAATAAAAAATTTAACACGCAAAAATTAGATCGAAAACAAGCTGTTATTATACAACCAGGTCTTGAATCCAATTTGGTTATACGGTTGTCAATTATGGGGTTGCGCGAAAAAAAAAACAATAATTCTACAGCGAATGCAGAACAAAATCCTTCGAAATATTTCTACTGCCCCATGATATATGTAACTAATCTTACACTTCACGAAGATGTTCAAGGTGAAATCCATAAAAGAGGACATCGCGATCGTTGCCAAAAAATATGTCAATCGTCTGGAAAAACACACTAATCACATGGCGATCTCCCTAATAGATAACTGAATACCGTCGACTGAATAGAACGAAACCTCTGGACTTAATATCAACTCCAATCATCAGGAGTTTTCGTTTGATTTTATATCCAGTACGACCTTTTCTTCGCTACTTTTTAATTTCCCATTAATCCTTCACTAATGTTATTATGAAGGTTTCCTTCCTTTCCCACTTTCAATTTATTCGCCATTAAGCGTACGTATAATTTTGATAAATCGCCGCTTCCTTATTGAATTTAAAAATACAATTCTTCCACACCGATTCTATCTTCAAATAGTAACTTTTTTTCAGTCCAACTCGTCGTTTACGATTTTCAATTTCAACGCGTTCAACTTTTAGATTTTCCTTTTATTTAATATTCACGTTTCAACATTATACAATGCTACAAGCCATAAATAATCCACTTACGAAGCTACAGTGCCAGTACTTGTAATATGTAGTTTTTCTTGCTACATAAACCTAGTATAATCCTTTAATTTATTTCCATATTGCAGTGTAAGTACTTTGTTATTATTTGTCCATATATTTAAATTTTTGTACCAATTTTCCGATCATTTATTTCTAGTTGAAAACGATGTTTACCTTTCAAATGATCTATCATTTGAAACTGTATAACGAATTATGAACACGTATAATATGTATTATGAATAGAAATGCTAATGATAAAATAACAGACTACACAATTTTATGCATAAGTGAAATTGTGAAAATAATTATAAACACGTGCAAATTACAAACGCTAATAATAAAATAACAGACACGCCGAACAATTTTACACGTAAACGAAATAAAATCTCGTAAATTACGATGATTATATATTAATCGTAATTAACGCATTTGTCTTTTTTTTTAAAACAATTTTATAAAATTATCGATTTAATACGGTTACCAGAAATATTTTTTTATTCTACCGAATTTACACCGCTACAATGTTAAAAACATATTTTCCCATATTATGTTTTTTGTTCTGCTTTACAGTATTGATCTCCGCAGACGTTAACTAATAACAGCAATATTCGAAAAGATCAGTTCTTTATTAAACCGCTCGATAAAATACAATCTCGACATTTTTGAGAAATTAATGGAAGTAATACATACTTAAATAAATACTTCAAGGTAATATTCATATCGAAATAATTATTTTATTCTTACAATTGTGCAATCTATTAAATGTAAGGATTTTCAATGTAAAAAAGTACAATATTTGTGGTGCATTTGAAGAATAACGGTTCCTTGTTTATAGTGGTCAACGTCTTTTTTTTTTTTTATTTCAATAACAATAAGATAATAGCCTACAAGCCAGTAATCCGACCAATAATAACCTACGCCTGCTCAGTATGGAGCTCAATATCCAAAGCCACTTTTAATAAATTGCGAACTATTCAAAATCTATTTTAGAAATGTTATTTTAAAAATATCCACGGATTTTTTCAATAAATATCACGATAACGAGCAACCTTAAATATTAATTTGTACATTTTTAACCTGTTCTGTTTTGTTTTTTTTTTAAGTTGCAGGTTTCTATATCGTTTTTTCCTGCGGTTGTGTATATATAACATATATATTTCATAATTAACTTTCAGTTATAATTAGATAATTTTGTTTATTGTGGTAAGGATGTATCCGGTAAATAATTAATTACTTGTTAGCAACATAAGTTGGGTATAACTTTTTCTAATAAAATATTTGTTCTTCTGTCAATGTAAAAATCATATAATAATTATGATTAAATTTTACAGTAAACACAAACGTTAAGCGTTACTATTGTCAACATTGCAATAAATATACTAACATCATCACGTAGCGCACCTTCAAAATTAATAATTAATTATACGGGAATATTACTTTTGATATTTTTCTTCTAACATATGTTGTTGACTTTTTAAAGTACTGGACCATCGTTCCAACTTGTCAATAGTATTACTTTTATCCTTTTCAAATGTCTGTTCTTTCATTCGTAAATCATCTTCCTTATCCTAAATCAGATATTGCTATTAGAACAAAGAAATAATTAAAAAGAATCAAAATATTTCATATTACACCTACACAAATTATATATATATATATATATATATATATATATATATATATATATATATAACTGGTTACAAACGGCTTCGCGTGTGTAATTATTTTTTTTAAGCTTTGTTTCGTATTCATATCACAAATAGGACAAAAATTACAATAATTTAAAGTTTTAAAAAGTAGTAAACAGCGATATCTCTGCCAAATCGTATAAAATTATCACATTTTCCCGTTCGAATATATCTTCACTACCAACAGCAGCAACACAAATCGCTTTTTGTTGCTTTAGGGGCGTGGCCGAAATAATTGAAGGGTATATATATATATATATATATACACGTATTCATATATAGGTTTGTTGCGTTAGGGGCATGACCACTAATATATAAAACTGTTAAAAGAGATAACGATATTTTAGAACTTTAAATTATTGTAATTTCTGTTCTATTTGTGATATCAATGTGAAACAAACTTAGAACGAATCTGATAATATAGATTTTAAACTATGCGAATTTCATCATTATTGCTTTAATAGTTTTTGAGTTAAATCGGAACAGCCAGACAGACAAAAATTTAGAAAAATATATTTTCTATTTATGTGTGATAAAAATAGCCCAATGCAGTGATCATAATGAAAATATTCGCAAATCACAGATAGATACTACAGTTTTATATATTAGTGTAGATATAGATATATTTATATAAGTACATTTACATATATACAGCTTACCTTTAAAGCATTTTGTAATTTATCGATTTCATCTCGCTGTAATTTTAATTCTGTTGCGATAACTTTAAATTGATCTTCTTTTTCCGAAATTTGCTTGATATATACCTTCTGTTGAGACATCATAAGCTCTTGTTTTTTTAATTTATTCTGGTAACTACCAATAGCCATCTTCTGATCGGATACCAATTGTTCGCAATCTTTTAACTTTTTCAAGAGATCATCTACTTCACCTTCCAAGGAACTGTGAAAAATATTTTCATTAATAATGAAGTTAGTTTAATTGTACGCTCGAATTTTTATTAATATCACTTTAATAAATAAATCTGTATAAATATTGTTTCAGAAATTACCAAAAAAAAAAAATTTACGTGCAACAAACGTTAAAATCGTCACTGAGTGAGTAAAATTATTTTAACTTATAACAACGAACACGAAATTGATAAAATATGTTATAATTCTTCACAATAATCATTCTAACATTATTTCAAATATTTCATCAGGATTTTCATAGAGTTTTACATAATTGTTCGCTTCGGTTCGATTTGCACACGGTATATATACAATTTTTCCAATTTTGTTTAAATTTATACGTAATTATACGATTTGTTAGTGATAGGTATGCTTTAATTTTCCAGCAATCTGTTGATATTTTTTATTATATCGGCAGCGATAAAACCAACATTTATTATTTTAAAGTTCAGTTAAAAAATCGATTTCGAAAATATAAAATATTCCCGATTCCACATTAATTCCCGAATCATACAATATAAATTACAACTTAGTTAAAAGTATTACCAATATTTCTCCATATATATGTTTAATTGACGAAAAATATTGGATAAAAAACTTCTATTCGTATTTCGTTCATAAAGATTCAAAATTTCTTGAACAAAACGACAATCTGAATGGAATCCTAATGCTTGCAAAATATATTTCGCATCTTGAACGTTAAAATGAGGTTTGCTGGTATCTTTGGTGGCATTTTCATCTGAAATTTGTGAAATATATGAAGAAAAATCTTTTATAGTTGACAAAAATGGTACCTGTAAAACAAATTAAACTATTTTATATTTTTACAAATTTTTAAGAAACTTTAATTTTACACGCGTAATAAACTCATTTTCAAAAATAAAGATTATACATGGAAAGTAAATTGTGCATATAAAATTATTTATTAAAAAAATACACACAAAACTGAAAATATAATAAAAAAAATTAAATCTTACTTCCACCACAAATATGGTAAATGTAAATAAGTATTCTTGGTGTAACATGAAATCTGATACTAATAATTTTAATGCTTGAACGCTGGGACAATTTTGGGTAGCAATGTCATCAAATGAAATTCGTTTATTCATCTGACCCGTCAATTTATTTTTCAAGTACGTTATTACCTGTTCCATAACATTTTCTTGTTGTAACCTGAAGAACAAAAACATTTTTAAATTTTATACCCCATCATGTACGCAATTCATAAATCAAAACATACCAATTCGATAAAACCTACAACTTACTTCATGTCTTTATACATTTTTATACCTTAACATTCTTCATTCGACAACTAATTAACATCAAGTAATGATCAAGTCTAAAATGTAAATATTTAAGTTTTCTAAACTAAAAACAAGGCGGGTTATTAAAAAGCTATATCCACATGATCATGTATCTTTTTTCGAGGTTGGAAATTACACGTTAAAATTTCATTAGTAAACATTTAAAAATGTGTTTAAACTTGAATTAAAAACAAGTGCAACAAAACAATTATCTTTTAAACATAATTTATTATACTGTCACTTTATCTAATTTACGAACATTTAGAAATTTGCCATTTTAACTGCAACAATTTAGTACATAAACATTGAACAATTTTCAAGCTTCTTAATGTTTATTTCGAAATTTTGTCGTTCTAACCACAACAAAATTTAAATTTTAAATAAATAAATAAAAAGTGTATTTCGAAAAACAGAATTAACTACAACATAAAAGTACAAAATAAAAATTTGCGCATCCTGAAAACAGATTTCTTACTACGTATACTACGAATGTAATAACCATATATAAAATTTTAAAATTATGAAAGACCACGTAAACATGTGATTTTGATCATTTTAAAATTTTATATTATATTATCTATTATGAATCATTAAAAAATAAGGTTTTCTTTCAACCCATCCGAAGGAATAACATATTCATTTCATAAAATATCAAATTAATTATATTAATAGACTCATTAATAATTAATACTTTATATTACAAAGCAATAACTCAATTTCTGAGTTATATAATATTTCTAATATAATCTCACAATTAAAAATGATAAATTCCCCACTTCCAGCAATTACAATGAGAATAGTATCATAGATTATTTGCTCGTTTCACCAAAATTTGATTTACAACCTTCAAATTGCAACAGTTTGACCTCGTATTTCATAAAAGATAATATTTAACATTCGTTTTAAGTATGACATTAGTCCCACATTGCAAATTTGGATATTAATAAATTTTTTAACAAATTAAATAATAACTGCATTAACATCTTCAATAATGTTCAATGTATAAAGGGGCTTTTTGAATATACAATTTAATAAATGTAATACTTATTGTGTTCCAGTGTTATTGGAGGCACCTGCAAATGATTGGTGGACTGATAAATTATAGTTAATCAAATATAAAATTAACTCTAGAAAAAATAATCCAAATATAAAAATTCTTTTTATTTATTTTTTTTTAAACATTATACTTGCAAAATTAAACATATAATATGAAAAAAGCAGTGCCAAGTTTACACATAGAGAAACTTTGCCAAAGAAAGTGCTGTCTGGGAAAAATTATGCTATTCCAGATATCAAGTCTAGTTAGGGGTTGCTCAGTTCTAATGATAATAATGTACTCTTCTCTTGGGTCATTTCTTACAAAAAAAAAAAAAAAAGATAAACCATTATGTGTTGTAAATATGCTTATATTACATGTCCCATCATCTCTTTAAATTTAATGGATAGCATTATTAAAAGTTTTAAACAAAAAAAAAGCTGCCTAATAAATAATAAAATTGTGGATTTTTTCACAGTTTTTTGTTACGTTTTTCAAAAAGTATATTAAACTGCAAATCTTTCCCCACTGCCAGAAAGTAGCTAAAATTAAGCAACTTCCCAAAACTGGTACTAGATAACTTTGTTTAACTTTTTCGGTTTCAAAGTGCAATTTTTGTGATCGGTGATCATAATATAGTTGCCCAAGTTGTTAACTTCCTAGCCCAAATTCAACCAAATAGAAATTTGCTTATACTTCATAAACATCTTACACAGGTCCTGTGTTGTTATGGTGCTGCGACCTATGTCAATTCCAGTTTAATTAATGAATAATGAGCGGAGGAGATCCTTGTTCAGGACTTTCTCACTGTACAGAACTTATATTTTATGTTATTTACGATGTTTCGCTATTATATTTATGTGTAATTATATATATACAAAATAATAATTTGGCTAAAATGAAGCCTTGATTGTTTAATCTCCTATACTACTTTTATCGTCGAGAAAGACACGAAGGAAACGATTTTTCAACATTCTATTTATCAGATTTATAATTTTGCAACAAGTTATTTAAAATCTAAGTTAATGAGAATGACTGCACACAATATCTTGTGTTAGCAACAAAACTTTGACCAGATTAAAAATAAAGCAAGCAGCGAAACAGACGGTTGAATAAACACAGAAAGAAAAGCTAAATATATGCGAGAACTATAAAAAGAAAAGAAACATAGAATGACTGTTAATAATACACGAACATCATTTTTAACATCAATTATAGCCGAATTTTATACCAGATGTTGATATTTATTAATGTATAGTGGGAGGTATTGAAAATAAACTACCTGCACATAATATACCTCGTTAACAATAAAACTTCGAACAAACTAAAGTATAGTGTGGAACTAAAAAAACTGCGTAATTAACCAAAATACCCATAAATAGATTATATTTTTTATAGTCTCTAAGAAAATGTTTAAATATTTATTTTCCCTGCTTACCGATGTCTTAAATAAGCGCATATTCTGCACAGAGATTTCGTTCATCTTATGCTGGTTAGGACGGGTTCTGCGAGACTAATTTTTCGATATATACATACATATATATATATATGTATTCTTAGCTTTTATCATCATACTTGTGGTAAGGATATCAAAACGAATCGTAATGACCACATTTAACGTTGACAATGTACTATTATTGCGAATATGCTTCAAAAGATGATGCGGCATTTAAATAAGGTATTAGGTACGGTGATAAATGTGGAAAAAACGAAGCAACAGTGGTTGGAGGAGTGTCTATTCTTTATAAAAACTGATGGAGAAATAGTTGAGCAAGTTCGGAGGATTAAATCTTTCGATCAGATAATAACAGAAGATCTCTACTCGTATGCTGAAATTAATTATAGAATTAGACTAGCAAAATACGCGTTTCCAGAAAAACAAGATCTATTAAGACTGAAGTAAATACGATTGAAGCTCCGAAAAAGTATATTGAAGATGTACGGTGAAACTTGAACATTAAATAGAGTGAATATGAATCAATTACAATCGTTGGACGTATTAGGTTGGAGGAAAATGTAACGTTTAAGCTGGGGAGAAGAATTCCATAATGAACAGATACTACGTCAAAGTAAATGGAAAGGTCGTTATTAAATCGAATAAGGAAAACACGATGAAGTTGGATGTATCGTGTACTACGGCAGGACGCAGGAGTGTGATTACTTGGAAGTATTTACGAAGATAAAATCCCAGGAAAAAGAACCCGTGGAAAATCGAGAAATGCATTTATAACAATCCTGTTAGAAGACACTGTGTTAACCGAGTACGCTGAATTAAAAACCGGGAAAGATGGAAGATCATGGTAATGGACCAGCCTTAGAACTGACGATGATATATATATATATATATATATATATATATATATATATATATATATATATATATAATGTATATAGGCAGAAGATGTAACGTAGAAAGGATACTATATTGTTAATTCTCAATAGGAAGTAGCAAAAATCTATAATTAACTATTCGTAAGTATATTATTACTTATATCTACTGTAATAATAACAGTATTATAGATACCTGTACACTACATTGCGTGTTGCGATCTTTGCACACGCGTTACATGAAGAGACTCTTCTAATTTACGACAGCTATTAGTTTCTTCATTTTCAATAATCTATCAGAGCATTCTGGCAGTAAGTTCTTTTCATCGGGTAAATTTTGGCTACTGCTAACGTTAAATCAGCGCTTTCGACGAAATCGTTCACGGTCCAATTAATTTCTTCTGTCGATTTTTTAACAGTCGATTTATATGTTTAACGTCGAAAAAAAAATAGCCTATAACTTCGGTTAAAAGTACACCGCTATGCTAACGAATAGAGTGTACTTTAAATTAATTAAAACCTGCAAACGAATTATGATCTGTAACGTCTCTCCACATGTACCGCATGACATTCCTCGACGGTGGAATATTAATCTCACAAATTTCCTTCATGAAAACTGGTCTCGATGATGGCGTACTTAAGCATATTATAAGTTTCAAACGTCATACATCCAACCTGTGGACGACATACCCGGAGAGTATGCTAACTACGAGAACGAAATCTTAAATGCCCTCCTATTAACCGACGACCGGTGTATGCAAAAAAAATGACGGTCCAAACAGTAATTGTCCCGAAATGGTAGAAGAAGAAATGAAAGAGATAGCGTTTTCGAAATACGAATTTAATAACGCCGTTAGGTGCGTAGATTTCGCATCCAGTCTACATCCGAGGGTAAAACAAGTCAACCCTCCTCACAGTCTGAAACGTCGTGGAATAAAATTAATTTAGTAATTTAACATCGTCTAATTCCGAACGGTTCAAACTGCATTTGTAAGGTAATTCCTCGCACGAAAATGTCCAGAATAGCGCTACAGTTGAAACGAATTTAATCGAAGAAAATGAAAAATTAATTTAAGAGCGATAAATCATCTGGAAGAAATATGTAAACAATGCGAAAGCGTAAAAAATCGGTTCGAAGTGTATATGAGCGCGTGTGATGTATATAAATTGCTCCGAGATACATGAAGATAAATTATTTTTTTGGTTGTTGAGTTTTGTTTTACATTTACTTCCTCGTTTGCAGGTATTACCGAAGATTATTCAAATGACGAAGAATTATTCTAATCAGAGTGTATAATCGTCAAAAAGGAAAAAATCGCATCCGGTTAAATTTAGCGATTTACTCCGATATTATTAATATTGTCGATGGATAATTAAATGACGTCGATATCGATAATTTTTACATCTAACTAATAACAGCAGATAGTTCTACAAAGTGATATGCTTAAAGTCTTCCAGTTTCAAAATATGAACGTAAAACCTTAAAATTCTTTAATGCATGCCGCATGTCTGTTGACCGAAATGTCAATGAAATTGGAAACTACGATTATCAGTCTCTACGATACAGGTATAAAAAATATAAACATATCTTACTAGGGTAGCATTAGGTTTAAAATTCAATGATATTATAGATAAATTTTATTTGATATATTTTTGTATTTTTTTTTCTCTTTAAATTTTATAAATTATTTTAACCATTGTGTTTAAAATTTACTTATGAATTACACGTTGCAGGTTTAATTTTTCCCGTAAATTTCATTAAGCAATGAATGTTTTATCACTCGTGTATATTTTTTAAAATTATTATTAAGTTTATCGGTTAAGGAATTTTTTATATAGAACTGTATATTATAAGTTATTATTTTCTTGTAAAATTTAATCAATCAAAATATACTTTTCTTCTTCTTCTAGTTTTCTTTACTACGTTCACTTGGAAAATGGCGTTCTATCGACTTCGAAATTCTCAATTTCTTCTTTCTCTTCTATTCGCATACTTCTGATAATAATTTTATGAATCATGTGACTTACGAGTACGAAATAAGTTTTTTAATTTTTCTATTATTATTATTATTATCATATATATTTTCTTTATTATTTCATTTGTAAAGTCGTTTGTATTTAATTCCAGAGGTAACAACTTTTAAGATATTCTTGACGTATGTTTACGTATAAATTATTCGCGTGATTTATCGAATTTAATATCGAAATAAGTCTTTCCTTTCTTCATCGTCCGCTTAAATACGAAATTCATTAAAAAAAAAAAAAAAAACTTTATATCGATAATTTTGTCGATATTATACGCAATTGGCAATTTTCGGTTCGTCTTCGATATTATTTCTTTACTATTGTCGAACGAGTACTTTCTCTTTTGAACCGTTGCTTAATGCTTAATGCTTAATGCTTAAGACTGCGATAATAATTAATTTCGGACAGCCGCACGATTACATATATAATACGTCGCTTAAATAGGTTACATTATCGCCGTTCGAATTTTTGACGACGTTAATTACGTCAAACTATTTTTTTCTTCGACTATTACCACGCATAGATGCCGCTAGTGTCGTCTATTACTAGTCAAGCTTTCGCTATACTAGCAAATTAGGGTATTCGACGATTTCGTCTTTACTCGAAGAAACATTTAACGAATTACGTAGACACCGAATTGATATTTCGACAATGACGTAATAATCGATATATATATATATATATATATATATATATATATATATATATATATATATGTATATATAATTTTTAACAATTTTTTTTTACTATATTATTTATCTTTTCTTCTTAATTCTTCAATCTGCAGAGTACATTATAGCAAACAATCGGGCTTTGTTTTTAACCCCTTCAGAGTCATCCGATATATGGTACGTGAAATTTTAATACCGACAAAAATTTTTATATTTCTCAATTCTAATTATATACTTATGTAAAAACATATCATCTATAAAAGCAGCCTTATATAATAAACAGCCTGTATCAGATTTATAATTTTCCGTCGTCAAAATTTCACGCATGGCTGAAAGAGTTAAAATTTCCCGGCTAAAGTCATTTTATTGTATCGTATGTACTTGTTTCCGATATTTCTATCTCGGTTTTCCTATTATAGATCTTTTCTAATCTCTCGATTCGTCTATTATATGTACCGAATGATATATATATATATATATATTCTTCTTCATCGTAGGCTCGATCCGAGCATCGTGATACTATGAAACCTTGATTTTATGCAACTGCGTCCGCCATATGTTTCGGTCCTCTGCATATCGAACCGCTTGCTGGAATGATGTAATGTTTAGCAATTCTTTGATTCCATTCGTATATCGCGTAGGCGTTCTTCCTTGTTTTCGCCGACCTTCGACCATACCCTCCAAAATTAACTTTCCCAAACTATTTTGACGTATGATATGACCGAAGTAAGTTACTATTCGCTGCCTTACTACATCTCGCAGTCGTATTTTTGGACAGATTTCCTTTAACACCGACAGGTTTGTTCTCTTTTCGGTCCAGGGAATCCGCAGCATCCTTCTCCAACAGAACATTTCAAAAGCATCTATTCGCCGGACATCCATTTTTTTTAAAGTCCAACATTCCGATGCATACAAAAAACCCGAAAAGACTAAGGTGTCCATGAGGCGAATTTTTGTATTCTTCGTTATGTCGTCGCTCTTCCATACTCTTGTCAGTTGAGCCAATGCATTTTTTGCAGTTCCTATTCTTCTTTTAATTTCATCGGTCGATCCTCCATCTTTGGTAATTACTGAACCTAAGTATACGAATTTATCAACTATCTGGAAGTCATGCCATTGCTGGATGTTATCAGAGTTGTTTCGATTAATAATTATTATTTTAGTTTTGTCTTTATTTATTGTTAAGCCTGCAGTTTTGCTTATGGTTTCCAACTTCCGGAATAAAACCTGTAGATTCTCTTCAGTTGAGGCAAATATGGCAGTATCGTCAGCGTATCGTAAGTTGTTAATGCATGTTCCCTCCTATTTTAACTCCATCTTTCCATCCATTCATGGTCTCTTTGATTATACATTCATTGTATATGTTAAATAAAATAGGACTTAGTATGCATCCCTGACGTACTCCTTTTTCAGGCTGAAATTTCTCAGATAGCTTGTTATTTATTTTCACTTTTCCGCTTGTGTTTTTATATAGTGATTTAATTAATTCTATCAAATGTTTTGGTACGCCAGCTTCCTCTAAAACTTGCCATAATTTTACTCATCTTACACAATCGAACCCCTTTTTGCGTAATCTATAAAGCATATGTAAATTGTAATATTGAATTCCCGACATTTTTCAATTATCTGTCGCATATTTAGAATTTGATATCCCTTGTGCCTTTTCCTGGCATTGTTGCCATGATATTTGTGGTAGTACATAAGGTTTCATTCTCTCAAGGATAATATTCAGCATTACTTTACTAGCATGTGACATCAATGCTACAGTTCTGTAATTCTGACATATGTCTCGAGGACCTTTTTTATGAATCGGGACATAAATTGACGTTGTCCAGTCTCTTGGCTATATGCCTGTAATCCATATTTTTTTGCATATGACATGTAAAATTTCTACCATTGAGTCTCCTAAGTATTTGAACATTTCTGTTACAATTCGATCCTCTCCTCCTGCCTTATATGCTTTAAGTTTCTGTAACGCATTTCGCGTCTCATCCTTTAGTATCGTGGGTTCAATTTCCATTATTTTACTGAAATTTTCCTTTGCTTCTTTTTCTTCTCCGTGTACTTTCATCAGTTCCTCGCAATAGTGACGCCACCTAGATCTTATTTTGTCTTCTTTACATAGTGTTTGTCCGCTTTCACTTTTTATTTCTAAGTATTGTGGGGTGAAGTTATTATTTTAATTTTTTTAAACATATCTTTAACTTCATTTGTGTTTTTATTTTGCTCAATATCCTTACATATGTTATTCAGGAATTTATTTTTATCATTTCTGCATTGTTGCTTTACTTGTATTAATATCACGGTATTTCTGGGCCATTTCTTCACAATTAATTCCTTTATTTTTAATATATTTACGCATCTTTATCGTTGCCCATGTTTCCTCTGTGATCCATGGTTTCCTTCTACTGTGAGATACCATATTAACATTTCCGGTAGCTTCGTTTGCTCTTTCTAATGCACACTTTGTGTGTTCCCAAATGCTATTGGCATCATCATATTGACGTGTTAATCCTATTATTCTTTGTAGCTCTCGCATAGCTAGGTTTTGATAACAATTATTTGTACCTTCTCGGGACCGGAGCTCTAACCGGTATGGGGCGCGTCCACAGGTGGCGGATAGTGGAACGACCTGCAGATATGTAGGTTAGCTGCGAATAAGACATTAGTCAAATAAGCAGTCGCGCGGACCAAGAGCGGCTACTGGCGGAAAGTCTCTGGCAGACGATTCCAGTAGTGACAGGGCAAGGAGACACGAGGATGCAGATGGACAGCTTGAGGACCTGTCCACAAAAGTCTGCAAAAATCCTATGACTGTCTCTCCCTCGGCGGGTTTAGGTCGCCGTAAAAACCTAAATCGTTACCTCCTCAGTAACAACCCGCTGCCTTGCGGTTTGGGTCTTTACTCAAGGGCTAAGGGAGATAACCCTGACAGAAAACAAAGCCACTGCCTTGTGGTTAGGGTTTTTACCCAAAGGCTAAGAGAGTAAACTCTAACAGAAAATCCGCTGGAAGGCAACAGAAAACCACCAGTGTACCTTTTCTATGAACAACTATGGAACTCAAATTATATAATGATAGTATGCCATGCGGTCCGACTAGCAATCGGCGCTATCTGGGGTCCGGGCCTGATAGTGTTAAATTAGTGACTGGCCACGATGATGTAGGAAATCAGGCATCGCGTGAAAACTATGCGACTGGAATGAATATATGGAAGTATGTAAAGATCGGAACATGGAATGTTCGTGGTTTAAATAAAACTGGAAAACTGGCTATAATTGAATATGAAACTTCGGAATTTAATATTGTTGGAATATCAGAAACGCATTGGAAAGGCAAAGGATACTTTGTCAGTAACAATAACAATGCAGTCTACTATTCTGGACATGAAACCCGTCACAAAAGTGGAGTAGCAATCGTAATACACAATAGGGATCGTAACAAAGTAATTGCGTATGAAGCAGTAAACGACAGGATAATAGCAGTTAAAGTGAAAGCAAATCCCGTAAACTTAAACATTATTCAATATGCTCCAACTAACGAAGCGGAACAAGAAACTGTAGATAACTTTTATGCTGCTCTGGAAGAAACGATGGGAAAGAAACCATCAAGGGAAATGACGGTTGTTCTTGGAGACTTTAATGCAAAAATTGGGGAAACCGCCCATGATTTGGAGTTACGGAATGTTATAGGCAAGTATGGCCTCGGCACTAGGAATGAAAGAGGTGAACAATTAATTAACTTCTGCGCTAGTACAAGAATGTTCATATGTAACTCCAGTTTTAAGCATCACCCGAGACGTCTCTATACGTGGCGTTCCCCAGGTGATCGGTTTCGGAATCAAATTGATTACATATTAATCAACTCGAGATGGAGATCGTCAATTCGAAATGCAAAAACGTACCCAGGGAAAGAATGCGATAGTGATCACCAGCTGCTCGCAATAAAATTAAAAATCAAGCTACAAAATTGTAAAGCCGAAAAAAATGTACCTAACAGATATATATATATATATATATATATATATATATATATATATATAATTATACCAATTTACATCTACTTTATTTTAGCGTTGTTAACAAAATTTCTTCTATAATCCTGTTTGATGCTTTTTTATTTGCTAACTTCTCCATCAAATCTCCATTCCCACATTTCGAATTATTGCAGTAGGACGGTTTGTTTCTTGGCCCAGAGAGTAAGTATATTTCGTACGGATATTTTTAATAATTTCTTCCTTTATTTTAGTTCGAATATTTTTATTAGACGTTAATCGTTGAAGTTCATTCTTTTACATTTTGTTCACTTTTAACATCTTCGGTCGAATTATATTTTTTTTATTTTTATTTTTCCATTTTCTTTTCTTTTCTATCTTCTTTTTCGCTGCATCTCGTTATTCTTGTTTCATTTTTATTTATTATCACGTTATGTTTATCGAATATTTGATTCATCCTATGGTAGCTCCAATTTTTGTTCGCCATTTGCTATTATTGCGATATCGTTTGCGAATATAAACACACTTATTTTCATGTTCCGTACTGAAATTCGATTATTTCGCTTTTAAATTTCCTCTATTGCTTGTTGTATATTATATATATATATATATATATATATATATATATATATATATATATATATATATATATATATATATATATATATATATATATATATAATATAGTGAAGAGTAGGTAATCGACTATGTAGCCTTGACTCCTTTTCTTATCTTGTTCTAGTTTCTACATTTACAATACTTATATCAATGACGGCTCGTGGTTAAAAAAATCCAGCGGTTGCAATTAAACGTTACCCGCTCCCTCAACATACACACACAACAATTTTTTGTTTCACACGTAACAAAAAAACATTAATAATATCAAAGTCAACAAAGTGTAAAATACAAGAACCTTTTGAAATCTTAGACTTAAAATTATGAAGTTGGATCATCGATCTCGAAATAAAAAATCGTATCACATTAAACCCAAATATATTAAAAATTCATTTCAGCATGAATAGGTAGAAAATTTATTCAATTCGAAAAGTATAAAAATGTTTAAATTACTAAAACGAAATAATTCGATAAACTCTACGTATGATAGTTAAGTACTCTTTTTTTTTCACACGAAACAATGCTCTGAAAATGAAATGATCAATTGCCGCATAAATAATAAAGCTTCAGTAAGGAAAAATCCTATGCATATGTAGACATTTTAAAATATAAAAGAAATTTAATACGCTTTACTTCGTCCGATAGTTTATTATTATTATTGAAATAACTTATTATAATTTTTAGGTTTTTGTCAAAATATAGCAGATTTCGAAAATTAAAACCGTATTTTTGAAATTAACAATCGCCTGTTTAAGAAATTTTATAATTTTCCTATAAATTTTCCTTATTAGTAAATTCGTTTTTTAATTTTTCCATCTACGATGTAACGTCGATTCGAAATTTTTCCTCGTTATCGTTCATAGTTTAGAAGAATTCACCTATCATCATCGGATAACACGTTATCGTTATCGAAATTAACGTACTAGGGAAATTTTCGAAGCCGTCACATAGAGCAAAATAAAACTACTCGCAGAAATAATAAAACACCATAGGTAATAATAATCGGAAAAACCTATACGGAAGATTGAATACTACTACTTAATTAAGAGTTCGAGCGTTTTTCTTATTACAGGCAAAATAATTTATACTCATTATAACACACGTACATACGCATATGAAAACGTATTCACACACGCGCAACATCGAATACATATATTTACACGCGCGCACACTAACGTATTATGTATTTATTTCTTTATATAGATTTAAAATTATTTATCTGTAACGCGTATTATTAACGCAACGGTTAAACGACTTAACGTTATCCGAATTTAATCTTGTACGTTTATTAATTATAAAAAAATTATTTACTACCAAAATCGAAAATTTACTTATTTCAATATACAGCAGCTGTATTTGAATATTCAAAAAGAATCATGCGTATCACTGTCAGAACTACAATACGGACAAGAGTCAGATGGTCTTATAAACGCTTAAAATACTCTCCGAAATTGTCCATACAGCGTCCGACTGGAAAAGAAAATTATGATCATCTTTCATCCTAAATCTATTTTCAATATTGCGGAAAAAACCGTGAAAGTTTCCATCTATATATTTATAAAATTATTACATTAATTTTCTTAGTAAAGGAACTCTTACAATTAAATAAATTATAATTTAATTCGTAACCGAAATAAAAATGAATCTTTTACGTTAGTTTTAATTGTAATCAATTATTATTAAACATATTTAACTCTGAAATCAAAGCCGGCTTTAAAATACTTAAATCGGTAGGTAAGATCACTGTAATAAGTGGACTGTATTTCCGGGAGAAGGTTACCTCGGATTAACAATTGACAGTTATGCAATTTAGATGATCTCGTGAAAGGATGCATTCAAGCTCTGAATGTACTAAAGCGGATTAATAATGGACTGTTATTACTTCTTTACGAATTATTAATACGATCTACATTACGACTGTCAACTGTTCGGTTCGGAGGCTCGAATCTATTATCAACCTTAGACACTATCCGTCATTCAACCATTCGGATTGCCACTGGCGCTGTTTGCACCAGTATCCTGTAACCAGTCTTAATTGTGAATATAGTTACCCTCATATTTCCGACGGAAGATCCTAAGAGTTGACTTTCTTACATACACCCTCGTTAATATATTCGAATCAATAAGCTCCTTTTCAACAACTCTCAACACAGCAGCCAGAATGCGCTACATGTACCTAACTTACAAATTCGAATCTCTTTTATCTCGCATTACAACTCTCATTCTTAATCCTTGTTAATCCATTTTATTGATCTTTTTTTTTTCAGCCCCAGATGTTAATCTTGACCTAATCCATCTACCAAAGTCGCTACTTCTAAAATACATCTTTCATCGACGCATCTCTCGAAACTGCTAGATATACAGGCTACATACGTAGCTTTACGGACGACTTTAATATTTAATGAACGTATTAAATATGCGAGAGACAAAGCCCGGCAAAGCGATGCGCGCACTTTTTCAAGTATTTAACAGAAAACCACGCCTTTCCAGATTAAATAAAAAATTACCGTGTACACGAGTGTTATTCGTGTCCAAGATTATGCTTGTTCTGTATGATATGCTATCTCTAATAGTACATACAAAAATCGTCGACTGTTTTTAGAATTATATAAAATCCTACCTGTAATACAAAAATTTCATATTTACACGAGCAAAGCTATTTATGGATCAATTTATTAGCAAAATATCCAAAAATATCTACGATAATTGTTCTATCCGTCGCGATAAATTAATATGGAGTTATAATTATGATATGACACATCTCCGTGCACGATATATCATCATCATTTAGTCGTAACTCCACGTAGGAGTATCGTGATCAAGGTAACAGCTTCATTATTTTCTGCCTCCATCCTAGACGATCTTCGGCATCATGAACACATGTTGAAAATGGCATCCGAGCTGCAGCAGTCACTGCATCTGTCCATTTAATTGGTACTCTGCCTCCGCACACCATTCATTCTTCCAATAACTATTGTTCTTTCGATTCCGTCATGTTTTCGTATGATGTGACCAAAAAATTTCATAATACGTGCGAGAACTTCCGTTGTTAATCTGCGGGTTGGACGAATTTCTTCCAAAATAGACGTATTAGTACGCTTTTCCATCCACGAAACTCGAAGGTCCAGCACCATATTTCGAAACTATTTATGCGTCGGACTTTATCTTTCCATATCCGTGTTAGTTTAACCATCGCACTCCGTGCTAGTTGAATTTTCTTGATCTCACCTTCAGATCCGCCTTTACTTTCCAACAAGGAACTCAAATAAACGAACTTTTCTACCGTTTCATAACCAGGAATGGTTTTATGTTTTTCCTTTATCGTATTCTTCCGATCAATTACCATTAATTTAGTTTTTCCATTATTTATTTGTAGACCATAGCATTTACTTGTATCTTCTAATTTCTTCATCGTATATATATATATATATATATATATATATATATATATATATATATATATATATATAGAAGCACCGTAGAATTAAGCGTAGATTTTTATAAAGATCATTCTCTTATTTCGGGTATACTATTATTTTATTATTACGTGATTTATTAATTAATATTAGAAATTCAACACAATCTAAACACACTACATAAGGAAGGATGGGAAATCCGCTTTCTGTGGATCCCAAGTCACATTGGGATGCACGGTAGCGATAAAGTAGACCTCGAAGCTCGGTCTATGGTACTTTCACCAGCACCAGAATACTCACCACCTCCACCATCATTAGCTCACATACTCATGAACAACAGTAAGCAGGAATGGACGACCGACTGGACCTCACAAACAACCTTCCTTAGGAACATAAAACCAACTATAGAACCTTGGTGGCCTCCAGATGGCACAAGCAGAAAAGAATATGGCACCCTAAACCGTCTAAGAGTGGGTCATACAGCCATATCACACAATTACCTTTACACCAAAAGCCCTCCACCAACAAACTGCTCCTTATGCGGAAATCTAACAGAACCAACAGTCACACACTTAATATATAACTGCCAAACACTCACACCACACAGGTTAAAACACAAAATACAGGGCCCAATACACAAAATACTTTCAAACAATACTCAATCAATAGTTAGCATTCTGTCTTTTGTAAGAAAAAGCGGACTCCCAGCACACATATAAACTAAACACACGTCTCCTTATGCTGTAATAACCCTGGTAGTTACAAACAGCATATGGAGATTTACATAATAAATAAAAAAAAAAAAAAAAAAAAAAATAGGTATCGATTGTAAATTGTAACTACCCGTATTTTTATTGCGATTTTTGTTCTCCTTTCATTTAGCAGGTTTTAATTTTGCCGTTTTCCCCGTATTTTTTAATGATCAGATTTATTAAAAATTTAATTTATTATTAAGTTAAATAACTATTTTCCAAGGTTAGAACTTGGTCAATAATTTTGTAAAAGAACCTTAAGTGTAACGAAGGCTTTTTCTTCTTCATCGACAAAATCTAACGAACCATGTAAGGCCATCCTCCCTCTTATTGCTTTCGACTAAGTCTGTTCTGTATTCGCGGATGAGCTGTCTTCATATGTCTCGAATTCCTTTACTTCGCTCCATCTCTTTTTAAATAATGTATCATTACTGATTCTCTCGGTGTTATATTTCTTCGTAACTTTTACACCGATAATGCAATCGTACAACACATCTTTCTCTTCCAAAAATTTTCTTACCCGATCACAAATCTCTTTTTATGTGAATCCACAGTCATATGGTCTCCCATATGGTTTTTACGGTCCGAGATAATTTTTTTTTTTTTTAATTTCACCGGAATGTCTAAAATTTATCATATAAACGCGATACCGAGTTGTTGTACATGTAGGATATCGTAAATTTATGAGCATCACCTTGGCTTCTTTATTTCTTCATCATTAGTAATCGACACTTCGTAATTATTTATCTTATTAACCTAGTACGTTATTATCGTTGAATTATGATTATAATACAATAGTCAGTCGTAACTAGTCGTCAAACCGGTATTTCGTACTAGTCATGCCGTGTACTGATGTAGCGAATCCTATTCCGGGTATCACCCGACCCAAGTCGTTGTCGTCTTTACTATCGTGTTAATGAATATGAATTTCGTTCTGATCTTTTATACGTACACTACGATAGTACGGTAACGTGTAGTCTTAATAAGCGTTACTCTACCTAAACTTGGATGGACGGTGGATGGTTGAATAACTCGCGCGATAAACGGCACGCTATGCGACGTCGTAGGCTTTGTTTTACGAACGACGCATTATTATCCGAATTCGAAGGTCCTTCCTGTTTTGTAAGTAGGTCCTCTACTCTATACGACGCATAAACGCAATTGATTAGCTAAACCGATGATGGAAGCGTAGTTAATCGATAATCTCCAATCTGAGAACGAAATTTATTAATTAGTATTAAAATGGGAAAAAATGAACATTTAATAAAAATGATTATATAAATATTTTTAAAAAAATTACCGGAGGTCACTAAGAAGCCCCTTTAGTCTGATTCTACAAAGGTAACTTTATTAAAGAATGAAACATACTGCAGATCATAAAAATGTATTAATTATTTTAATTCGGTATTATTGTAGTTATATAAGTAAATATATAGAAAGTAAAGTATTTATAATTATATGCATATGTGTGCGTGTATATGTATACATACATATATATATATATAATATATATATGAAATCATCATTATTTCAGTTATGGGAAGAAGAATGGCAATCCGCATCAACAACAAACAAGCTACGATCTATCAAACCAAAAATAACACCTTACAACATCGTAGAGACAATGTAACTGTCAGCAGGCTCCGATTGGGCCACATTAAACTGACATATGCTTATCTTCTTAATAGATCGAAAGCCCCATTGTGTATGGCCTACAACACTGCACTACCTATCCAAACATATACTGACAGAGTGTCCCCGATATAGACTACAGAGATCTACTACGGTCTTCCATCTTCGTTACATACGGCACAACGTTTCTATGCTAAGACTCATCCTTTTCCTACATGATACTGGATTGTATCATTTAATTTAATACTTCTTTGCTCTGTACCTCTAGCCGTTAGTTGCTATATATGGAACATTATATATATTTTTTAATTTTTTGTTTTGTAAATTTTATATATTGATAGTTGATTGTGTTGTTCACCACGGTCATTATCAGATTTTTTAATATTTATTTTCATTTTACTTGTAAAATTGTGTTTTTTAAAAAATTTTGTGTTCGTATATTTTTATATTTTATATTTTACTTTTGGACATCATACATCGCAACAGTAAATGAAAAATTTAAAATTCCACCAGTATACAACTTTTACAGAATCCGGAAAATAATATTGAAGAAAAAATTAATATAAAAAAACAAAATTAATAAACAAATATATTGATGTTAAATTTCAACAATTCAAAAAATAGACAGAACAGCATTTTTGGAGTATATTTTCACAATCACCACAAAAATTTTTAAGTAATTATATTTAATTTATATTTTTAAAATTATGATTTTTTAAAAATGTTTCACTTGATAATGGCGTAAATGCCGAAAAGCTTTGTGTTTTCTATAAGAAAATAAATATTAGTGATTTAACTAATTTTCAACTGATTGATTATTTATTATATATATGGATAGTCCGATCGATTCGCTTTCATGTACATTTTACGTTGTCATTATAAATTACTGTATTCTAGTTAATACATTGATAACAGATTTGTTCGTTAATTTGTAATCTCGGGCGTACTAGTAGATACTTATTCAGTTTGTAGCGATACGTGTCATCGTCTTGCATCTTTCGGATATAGAGATAGCTCTAGATTTGTTTTCTGAAATACCGATATTTGCATCAACGAAAATTTATCAGTTATTTCGCTTTAAAAATTAAGAATTATTTGCTAACTATATTTAATAATCACTCGAAAGAAAGGGTAATTTCCGTTTTGTTTACAATATTCACACAGCATTGTCAGAAATTAGAGTTCGTCATACATGCGATGTACACGTTGACAATTTCTCTTTGTTTCATTTTTTTTAATTCGTATGTGCGGTTATTGCGTCGGCGAAACCTTCCGATCTCTCTTTTGCGACTAGCCAATCAGAAAGTTCGGAATCGCTTCTTTTAATTTTCCATTAAAATGCCTTGCGAATCCACTGTGAGTCACTCATTTCGATAATTTTTAACTTCTTCGTCGGTGATTGGGTTATTATATTATATATATATATATATATATATATATATATTTCTTTATAATACGCGTAAATCGTATTCGATGACTTTACAAAAATTCGAATGGTACAGGCACCAGCTATAAACATGATGTCCTTCAGATCCGGTCCTTTATTCGTCTTTTTCACGGAAAGTCATGTTCATACGCACCATATATACTTATATAGACAGGCACCTACACCTACATACGCAACCATACGCTTATTCCTATATCTCAGAATACGCTATTATAAATACGTTTTTTTTTTTTTATTTAATAATTTTTAATTTTACCACAAACAGTGGTATAACCTTTGTAGAGTGTTACGATATGTAAATGGTAAATGTATATTTATATAACATATACGTATTATATATATATATATATATATATATATTTATGCATGTGTGGATACACACACATATATATATATATATATATATATGGTAAAAGGTTAGTAGGTAGACCAAAGCAAAGATGGCACGATGTTATAATGAATGATCTCAGAAATGCTGATATATCCGCAGAACTAGCAAACAACCGAATTGGATGGAAACGATCAATTTGTATAGCAGACCCCGCACCAACGAGAAATTGCCGTTGAAGAAGTATATATATATATATATATATATATATAATGTACGCGTTTGAATTGAAGTAGGGTATAGAAGAAAATATTCGGATTTTTATAATTCTAGAAAATTGATTGTACATATTTCTCTTCCCGTGTAATTATTAAAATGTTGCCGATAGAGTAATGTTTAATGTTTTCCTATTTTATTGTTTTAAAATAATAATAATAATAATACCCCCACAGGTGTGAGACAAATTTTCCCGGGTTCCAGATGAAAGTGGCCATTAGCCCTGAAGACCTAAAAAAAAAAGTTATCCACGTATCCTAGATTTTTAGTACGAAATCCGAAGTTTATCTATTTATCGTTTATTATTTTTTTATATGCATCTGTCGTTGCATAAGCTACAAGCTATGGTCCTATAAATTAACACGTGTTTTTATTCTTTATTTAAAAAAACGAATAAATTTATCCCATAGGACGACGTTAATAATCAAATTAACTCACGAATCGTATTTTTCCACTGGCGTCTGTCCATTGCCAACCTGCTTCATGATGTTGTTGTTATTTTTGGGTACGTTAAATCCGATATTTGATCTGGCCATTTTCGATGCGGACTTACTTTTCGTCTTTTACCGGGTGGTCCGGCTTCCAATATTAGTTTTTCTAATTGTAGAGCGATTAGTCTAGCAGCATGACCAAAATAGCGCAAAATTCGTATTATCGCAGATAATAAACTGCGTTTTTCGCCTATTTTCTGCGATTATTCGTGATCTTTTACGTCTGCGATATTCTTAAACGCCTCCGCCAACACTAAACCTAGAAAGCTTTTGTATTTTCTTTTCTTCTTTTCTATCGATAGCGCGAGATTCGCAAACGCGAACGTAGAGAAAATTAACTTTGTGGATTTTAGTTTCCATACTTTAGTTAACTTCTGAACTGCAGCGAGACTCGTATTAATTCTTAATTTCACTTATACGATAGCCGTCGCTGGATATTAAAGAATCCAAATATACGAAATCGTTTACCATTTGGAATGTCCATTTATATATCCGAATACTACCTCCCTATTAATAATCGTAATTTTTGTTCTATCGAATGTTTATTTGACGCCGGCAGGTGCTACAGTCTGACCGACAACGATGTTAGACTATCTTTCGAAGTAGTTATTATCATCAACATATCTCAAATTGGAAATTCGTTTTCCTCCAACGGGAAAAACCTTCATCGCGTAGTCAATTAGAATTTTCCTCGTAATAAGTTCAGCATTAAATAAGAATGGTTGTCTTCACGTTTTATATTGGACCATGTAACATTTACTTTCCTTATAAAGGCTCTCGATGCGCAATTCGATGAGGAATATTATTTAAAAAGTACAATACTATAATTAACGCGTTCGAGACGTGTATAGTTCTAGCGAATCTTACAAATAACAATAATATGATTATATTACACACTAAAAACCATTCGCACATTTCACGGTAATTCAAACAAGAAAAACAGAAAAAAGAAAAAAGACAGAAAACTGATAAGATAAGAAAAACACGCGAAAAAGAAAATAAATTATAAGAAAATGCTCTATTACTTATCATATTTAAATGATAAATGTAACAATTTTGATTATAATTTTTATACATTTTTTATTTTCCTCGCTTCCATTTCCGCGTAAATTCGATCAATTACAACATCAAAAAATTTTTTTTAATATTATTTTAAAAATTACTATTATTTAATTATTTTTAGAGTACCGGGGATTAAAAGACAGAAAACTGATAAGATAAAAAAAACACGCGAAAAAGAAAATAAATTATAAGAAAATGCTCTATTACTTATCATATTTAAGTGATAAATGTAACAATTTTGATTATAATTTTTATACATTTTTTATTTTTCTCGCTTCCATTTCGATCAATTACAACATCAAATAATTTTTTTTAATATTATTTTAAAAATTATTATTATTTAATTATTTTTAGAGTACCGGGGATTAATTGATATTTTCAAATTCGTACGACGACGGGCCTGCGAATAATAAAATAATTAATAGATAGTTTAAAATTTCGTACCAAGTTATTACGACTTCACTAATTCGAATTATAATTTCGCGCGTCCTAATTGCGGTCCGGCCAAATCATAAACAGCCTAATATCGTAAAACGCATTAGGAAAGTACGAATGACACTTAATACATTTTCAATTGGATTTAATCGATTGATACTTAAATAAGACTTCGGTAGACGAGTATCAGCTATTGCAACGATATAATTTAATTTCGTCTAATGAGTAAAGCGAATCAAATGAGCATTTGTTTGGTTTCACCCTGTTTAAAACCACGAAACATTCGAACGCTTTTCTAACTACATTATTGTTTTTTTCAATAATATAGGCTATACGCGTACATTATTGCTTTCATAGTTTTCGACTTAAATCGGAACAGACAGACATACATAAAATTTAAATAAATAATTTTCATGTTTCATAGCGGAATGCGGTGATTACGATGAAAATATTCGCAAATCGCAGACAGACACTACAGTATATAGATTAGTATATAGATTAAGATGTAACGTGACCCGAAGAAGACGGACGGTTTTATCGTTTTTTGAATAACTCAAAAACTACTCGATCAAAATTTTTCAATGAAATTTTATTTAAAAAAGGGAAATCATTTGTGGAACACAATATCGTTCAGATGACCGCCGTTTACAATATATATTCATTCAGACTTTACACAACATTTTCAAAGACTTTTTTATGTCGCTGAATTTTTGAGATTTCTTCAGAAATCCGAGTTTTCAGGTCTTCCACATCTGTAAATGCGGCTCTCCTAAGATATAAAAATCGCATAACTTTGAATTCTTTTCGAAACTGTGATGGATTCACACCGAAAATAACGTTCCGCACAAAAAGTGCGCCCTCTCTCATTATAGGATGCCATGATAACTGAAGCGGCACCAAAACGAGTCTCTCATGTGTACACACTAACAACAAAACCGTCACCTTCTCTGGATCATCACCGGTCTTTCTGTTTTAAAACGAACACGCACATTTAAATAAAACTTCTTATTGAAGAAGATTTAAAATTACCATAATTAATTCTGTTTACTACTGATGCCCGGTACAAATTTTCCGCTGCAACTTCTATTATAATTGCAGATAGCAAATATTAAGGTGTATTTTTTACCGAAGAAATTTTATCATTAAATCAAATGCATCAATTTTACATCATATTTATGTAGAGTTAGACGTAATATATTCATTTACAATCGTCGTAAGATTATAATCGGTGTTTCGAATCGCATCGATTCGGAAGTTTTAAAAGACGTTTACGATCGTTATCGATTTATAAAAAGATTCATTGATCAGTGTCTCAACAACGTATCTTCGGCGAGCGAATACAGAGCGGTTATTCCAGTACTCATTTGAGTCGGCTCGAAATCTTTTAACCACGAAAAGTTTTCGTTCAGTTCGAACTAATTCGCGCGATTTTCGCAGCGTATTTTCTATGTATTTTTATTTTTAAAAAATACATAGAAAAGTTTTCTGGAATTTCTTTAGTACACGAGTTAGTTAATTTCCTTGTAAATATTTTAGTTTTCTTGTTCGATTTTAAAAATAAGATTTCCCAAAAATCTAACCAAAATTATAACGTTTAATAATTATTTTTAAATTATCGTTTTTTATCGCGAGGAAAATTATTTCTCCATCCAATTTTTAATTCCCTATCCCGTATTAATAAAACGCAGTTTAAGAACGGATTAGAATGAATTGTATAAATTAAACAAGTCTAATGTCGTCAAACTGCAACCGTAAATTCGTTTGGATTTTGTTTTTAAAAAGGCCTCTTGATGATCATAAAATTCTTCTCTACACCGCCACACTGATTAGTTAATTATCGCATATTAATTAATCAATCGATGCCGTTAAACTTCGAAAATGGAGAACATAGTTTCTAAAATCTATAAAATAATAATTCGTTAAATAATAGTTACTTAATACTATTATCGTCCAACACGACAAAGCGGGATGAGAAAATTTAACAAGCTACATCAATATAATTCGTATATTTATAGATGTTTCGACCAGTCTCACTAAGTTTTTTTTGTAATGCTTATATGTATAATATAACCCGTTTGATAATATCGTCGCACACCTAACAGCTCCGTGTGTTTACTACGATTTAATGCACCGTTCGTTCTAACATCTGTTCTGTATATGAAAAACGTCTAAAGTAACTCCGATGTACGGAAAAGCGAAGAATTCGACAATATTGTAATCAGGATAGCAAAAAACAAATGGAACTGGCCAAGTAGCACGACTGCAAATACTACAAGGCGGAAATAAGGAAGACTTCCGAGAAGATGGACAGATGACCTAATAGAACAGGCAGATAACCGTAGAAGAATTTGATACGCCAAATATTGGCGTCAGAAGGCTTCAAGAAGAAGATATTCTAGGAAATAGGTGATTAATTAAAAATCTATCGAACGGAAACTGACTGCGCCGGTCGCTATTATTTAATATATATAAATATAGACTCGATCGAAATGAATTGGTGCGAGTATAAACTGCATGTCCGGGGCTTCGTAAATTCGCGCAATGTAAAAAGTTTCATAAAAAAGAAAAATGTGGACTGGCTAAATAATTTTCGAGAAGATGCGGTGTATTAAAATGTTAATTTATA
This sequence comes from Coronaproctus castanopsis, assembly GCA_032883995.1. NCBI lineage: Eukaryota > Metazoa > Arthropoda > Insecta > Hemiptera > Monophlebidae > Coronaproctus > Coronaproctus castanopsis. The sequence continues at coordinate 42,377,114 of CM065052.1, forward strand.
ACTGGATAATCTTTATTTTTCTTTTTCGACATATCCGTTTTAATTTCCCGACGCAAAAGAAGCATAGGCAACGAGATTGATACGATGAATATTAGGATTAATAATTTATTTCCGACCTTCTTTAACTTTTATAAACTAAAATTAAGTAATTAATACCATTATCTCTAAAGCCTTTTCTATTTTCTTTTTTCTTGTTAATGGGTGATGCCATTTACCGAACCTGATACTGCGAGAGCTGTTTATATTTGAATCAAAGATGATGACTTCTCTAGAAACATTGCTATGTTGGGGAACAACTGTAGATTATCCGGATGGTGAAGGGGCGATAATACGGATGTGTTCAAAATGTAACGGTGCCAAAGCAGAACGTTAAAAAAAAATGATCGGGATTGCAGACTAGCTGTTGAGAATAAAGGGGACAGACTTTCCTTAAGTTGCATATTATGAAAAATACGGGGTCAGGTAACAAGTAATGTTCAAATCGTAATCTAATGATAAGTACAATTATAGAACCACCACGGATTTTTCTCCTTTATACTCACCGATCGATATCCACGTACCGATTTATCGTAATATATATATATATATATATATATATATATATATATATATATATATATATATATATATATATAGAGGGAGACCACCAATGCGATATGTGGACAATGTCAAAATGATAACTGGCGCCAGTTCACTACAGCAAATGGTCAGATGCGTCCACGACAGGGATAGATGGCGATCAATTACACAGAAAAATTAAAGTGAATCATAATATCACGATGCTCGGACCGAGCCCAACGACTATGATGATGATGATGATGATGATGAATACATGAACTATAGCTTTTTATTATTAGCGCATTAATCGATCGAATTATTTAGTGTGATAATTCGATTTTTCTCAAAATTTACCTCAGGGTATAAATACATAAACGTGTGTGTGTGTGTGTAACTCAATAATTTTGTTTGTGTTTTTTATTATTCGCGAACTGTAAGGATTACTATAAGTTTTATACACCTTTAAAATATGCAAAAATTTTAATTAACATGAGACAGAAATATAATATTAACGGAGACTTGTGTTTTTAAAGACCTTGTATGGAACAAGAACAACTCCAAATAGCTGGCTAAAGTCGTCACCGAAATACCGGAGAAAAATATATAATATATATAATAATAAACTACGAGAAAGTTTTTTCTTCATTTTTAGCTCAACTCCGAATGAAAAGCTATAAGCTCAGAAGAAGCCAATAGATGATTAACATAATTTGTAACAATTCTTCTATGTTAAATAGTTTAATTCAAACGAATATTACATTTAGTGTTTCGTTGTGATCTGGAAAAATATTTTCAATTCGTTACAGAGAAATATATATATATATATAATAATAATAGTAAACCACGACAGAATCTTTTTCTTCTTTTTGAGCTCAACTCCGAATGAAAAGCTATAAGCTCGGAAGAGGCCGATAGATTATTAGAACAATTTGTAACAATTCCTATATGTTAAATAGTTTAATTCAAACGGATATTACGTTTAGAGTTTCGTTGTGACCTGGAAAAATGTTTTCAATTCGTTACAAACGTGAATTCTTCGTCGCGTTAAAACAATTCATCTCACTTTGTCGTTACTTCTGAAAAATCGAATGCGTTTCGGTTCAAGTTCGTTCCGAACTCAGCTAGCGAAACATACGTTGAACTTCGGACACTTTTTAACCGAATTAAGTTATATGCAAATGCGAATGACGTATATAACGCATGTCAAACGTACGGCTTAGTTAAACACGGTCGGTCGTTTTATTTTCCCGGAACGAGAATACAAAGATCTCTTTAATTATTTCTGGGTACGAAAATTAAATAGAGCGACGCTTCCTATTTTATAACTCATTCATACGTCAACAAACGGGGGAGTGACCTCTGCGGACATACAACGTCAATATTATTATTATTATTATTATTATTTATTTTTAGAGTTTAAACAACAAAAAAAAAGAACTCGTTCAACGGCATTATATTATTATTTTATATTTATTCTTTACGAATTTCGGAAGCCGTTTGTGCATGTGTGTGTGCGCGTGTTTTAGGAGTGCCTGTTAGTAACTATACATCTAATACGAGTGTGAGTGCAGTGTTTAAAAACACTCTAATGGAACTCTGAACAAACTGTTTTACAATATTATAAGATTAAGTTAATTTATATACATGTAATTAGGCTAGGTGCACATTTATGCAATGGTGAAAGTATTCGAAATTTTAAACAGTTTAGTTCTGCTCTTTTATCGCTAACATTTTTATTACAAAGGTTACAGCCGGAAGAGTGTGCCCTTAACAGTTTCGGTAAAGTCACATGCTATATACAGTTGTCGGTGTGTGCGTTTTTATATCGGCCTGGTATCCTCCAATGGATGGAATATGAGGAAAATATAAAATATGCACTAAAGTGGACACAATTTAAAATATCAAATATAGTACGTACCGTGCCGAAAACCGCGTTATATGAAATCTAGACACCGAAAAACCAAACGGAATTTGTTTAAATATGTAGCGACTACAACCTGATGATGTTACCAAAGTGACAAGTTCGTGGAATAGATCAACTCGGATACGAAAGAATGAAGAAGAATTTGTCGACCAGATATAGTTATCCACACGAATGTAGAATCATAGAATAGTAGATTCGTCTTCAATGTTAATTTCATAATAAAAATGAATATCTTATTAAATCGCTCGATCCGAGCATTATGAATATTATGAATCAATCTGCAAGTTCATTATACGTCATTCATCTCTATCCGTAGCCAATCGTACCCATTGATGTAACGACTTCCCAACCAATGACGAGATATAGTTATCCACACGAATGTAGAATCATAGAATAGTAGATTCGTCTTCAATGTTAATTTCATAATAAAAATGAATATCTTATTAAATCGCTCGATCCGAGCATTATGAATATTATGAATCAATCTGCAAGTTCATTATACGTCATTCATCTCTATCCGTAGCCAATCGTACCCATTGATGTAACGACGACCAATTATTCTACTTAATCAGCCCTTCTCACGCTTTACATTTCACCTTGTATCGTCAATTTTTTTAGATCGTCATTCTTTAAGATATGACCGATATATCTAACAATCTTTTGTTGAACTACAGTATGGATCTCTCTTAGCCGTTCATTGTCGACATTCTTCACCAAAAATACCTTTTATGTAATTTTTCTTCATCGGGTGCATATAGAAATATCGACTTTACTAATGCAATTAACTAGACCGAATACCTACGTGGTGGCTCTAGATTTTGTTAAGCCTTGACATTGCTGCTTTTGTAATTGCAGTACACCTTTCAATTTCTTCATTTCACCCGTAGTATTGGTGATAAGTGTCCCGACATATATGTAAACTTACTTGTAATCCTTCGACATGTTATAATGATTTTTATCGTGTCTATTAATAATAATCATTTTTGTTTTTTTTTTCTAATCCAACTTCTAGACATATAACCTCTATTTTTTTAATATACTTTAGAATTAAGGCGGTATCGCGTCAGTTTTCCTTCAATCTTCACGCCACCATTACATCCTTCGGAGGCTTTTCTAATTATCCACTCGTTGCATACATCGAACAGTACCGGGCTTAATATACAGCCTTGACGCACGCCCTTTTCTATTTAGAAACTTTCCGTTAGTTTATTAGCTATTCCGACTTTCCCTGCGCTGTCATTATATAAAGATTTAATTAAGTCCGGTAAATGTTGCCGAGGTCCCATTTCCGTGAGTATCGTCCGCACTTTGTTTCATTCAATACGATCAAACGCCTTTTTTTATAATCGATAAAGTATAATTTTCAATATATATATACTCGCACACGAGATGTCGAAAATATTGTTCTATAGTTACAAATGCGCGTTCGTTTCTCGTGTAGAGCCCCTATGGTCCCAGTTTTTCTCGCTGGAACGCCTGTCAAGGTCTACACAGATCCGCGATATAAACGTAAAAACATTTTATCATCAAGTTGAGTGCACGCTGATTAGGTGGAAGGTGTGGACGGTTTTTCGATAAGCGAAAGAAAAATCCACAACGTATAGCCATAATAATAATTATTATAATTTATACTTGCACCATTAAATTTAACATCGCCCGACTAGTTCTACACTTACTGCGATACAAGTAGGAAGTCGTCTGATTTAAAGGTACGATTGTTTCCGGAAGAAATACGAACTTATAATTGGAATTTTTATCGATGGTACGCGAGAGGTCAACCCCTTTTTTATATTTTACGAATTAATTTACATTTCCTTTTTCCGTATATATGCGAGATATATATATATATATATATATATGTGGGGGTGTGTATGTGTGTAACGTCTTATAGATTTAATGCTCTGAACGCTTTAAAGTCGAATTACTTATTTTTAATTAACCAGAATTCAAACTTTTTTTCAAATTTATAGCTTGATTTGTTTCAATTTTTCCATTTGTCGACCGTTATAACAGTTTCGATGATCAATCTCCCACCGATGTATTTAAATTGATAACTAAAACAAATCGGTCGTTGTAAAATTCGTCCTTTATTAACTGTCACGATAACAGGCAGACAAATTAATGAGTCATTTATAAGGACGACGAACGACATAATCGCGCGTTGCGCAATCAATGGAAAATGGACAACGAAACGATCGGGGATCCTCGAGGAAAACGAGAAAAACCTTATTAATTATTATTATTATTATCACTTCCCTGTTAGTAATAACGAGAAAAATTATTCATTGTTCGAGAACCAGTTTGCGTGACAGCATCGTGTCTATAAATAACTAAATGAAAGAAAAAAGCACGCCTCATTGTTAGCCTTGATTTTCTATCCTTTTATATACCAACACGTACACACACACACAGACATATGTACACACACGTTACGAATTTCTTATTGGAAAATTTATTATCACTATCATAACGAACGTTACGATGATTCAAGATCTTACGACTTTAATTAGTCATAAATGGAGAGGACACGCCGCGAGTGGGAATAAATAAATTTTTAGGTGACTGTAAAGGTCATATTTCGGACATAAAAACTGACACAATTTGAAAGAACATTACAAAAGAAAGAATTATTGAGGCTATAAAAATTAATTTGAAACGTGCGAACGATATTAATTTTACAGATAGAATTTATAAAAATTAACAAAATGAAAAATAGTTATAAAATAATCCGACACTAAATATGGTAAATAAATATAATCGGTAACACAAAAAATTTATACATAATACAAAAAGCACAGAAAATATAAATAAATAAGATCTAATGTTAAAGTCGATTTTTATTATATAAGACGAAGCACGACAAGTAGCTTCCTATTTCCACGGTCGGTTCTTAAATGATTTTCAATTTAAATTTTAATTTATCGCGATATTTATAAACAATTAAATATTTAAGTAAATAACGCGATAAACTAAAATACATGTACACACAAATACATATATAAAAATATATTAACGTTACATTAAATTTAATTACTTTTTGAAAATATACGTATAATAAGAATCGAAATCGATAGCGCGCAATAAGGAATGTAATTAAATAAAATAGCGATCACTTTGTGTTTAATTTTTACGCACGATGTTACTATAAAATAAGCAAACAAAATTTTAAAAACTCGCTAATTATTAAATAAAATAATATAAACAATTGTGCGCGAATGTGTTACTGTACACCAATTCGACCAATTTCATTATAATTTACAGCGGTGTATATACAGAAACACACGCAGCCGTCTTGTTCTGAATATACAATTGTTGTACACATACATAGTAGTAGTAAACATGTGCTTTCCTACATACTTGAACTAAGGAAATATAGGCATTTATTATTTTTTTCGTCTGTATAATACACGTTCGTTATCGACGAATCTCGAAGATGTAGAGTAATCCTTCATAATACTGAAGATAAAAGTCTGCGGATTTACTTAGAATAAATTACATCGATATTTTTCTCCGGCGAATTTTATAGTTTAATAAATCACTGTTCAGTTCCTTAGACGAGCTGTTATATATTTGGACTTGCGTGTACCTTGTCTGCGTTCCGATACGAAATTAAATAATAATATTAATAATAAAATCAAATCAAATTTATTTTAATTTTAATTTCAATACAGTACACCAGTACATTTTAAAATAGAAGAAACATTTAAAATTCCAAATTAAAAATAATAATAATCGAATCAAATTTTATTTGTACTCATTTCGATAATAAACATAACGAAACTGATTAAAATTCGCATTACAAAGGAAACCGGTTAATAAATGAGTATCGGCTAAATTTGTAATTTATAAATTATAAAATATACGGTTACCCGAAATAGAGAAACATTAACCTTAATTTATTTATGTTATAATTCAAACGCTTCTCCCAAATTAGCTTACTATCTAATAAAATTCCTAAGTACTTAATTTCATACGTTCTCTCTATTATATGATTACTTAAGAAAATGTTTATGTTCTCAGACAGCTTTGCCGCTTGATTAATATAAATTAAATATTTTTGTTTATCCGGGTTTGTAATTAAACGATTATCAGTCAACCCCATTTTGATATTTTATTAACGCTATATTATTGTGTAAGTTCTCGTAAGATGTCAGGAAAACGAGAATTTGTTACTAAGACAGTATCGTCGGCATAGCTAAAAATCTCACACGAAATATCCTACAAAGATCATTGACGTATATCAAAAATAGATACGGCCCTAATATAGAACCTCGAGGTAGCCCCCCCCCAAAAAAAGGAACAAATGTTCGACGTAATGACTCATTTATTTCAGTGACATAGTTTCTACGTTCGAGATAAGATTGAAACCAACGTGTAACACGTTATAAATCCACGCGCGTGTAGTTTTCTCAGTGCGGTGACCTAAAACAACGAATGTCTTACGTATATCGAAATACTAATAGAACGACCATCTTCTCATATTTTGTGTAATACATGAAATATGCCTAAAATGGGTATCATCTTGTAAAAAACCGTACTGATTAGTAGTAAAATTAAACTGTAAACGGAACTACAACATGATTTTTCAAATAATTTAGATAGCGTCGAAAGAATACAAATCGGTCTATACTTTGAAACATTTGTTCTATCACCATTTTTTTATACAGACGTCATTATACCTAATTTTAATATTTCAGGAAAGATCTCGCAACATTGATCGATTCATTATAAACAAATAAGTTATTATACGACAAACTTAATATAATATTTGATTAATAGAATTGATATTTTAAAGAATCACATTTCTAACATGACATCATGAGAGAAATATACGAAGCAGTTTTGGTATCAGAATTTTAAAGAGTCATCATTACTTCGCTCTATAAAATTGTCTGTACATAATAAACTCTAGATTCGATAAAATTCGTTAAAATTATTAGAAACTCTTCACATTACCGGTCAACGGGTATTTTTACCCCATTCAGTGTTATTTCATTAATTTTCTCTTTCTGCTATAACGTTGTTATAAGCCCAATATTGGTTTTGTTTCGTTTCGCATTTATTTAGGAGATTTGAATAATAATAATCAAATCGAACTTTATTCGGAGAATAGCACATGATAAATACAAAATAAAGTAAAACTTCTTAAATATATATAAACAGTAACACGCCATTCACCAAACCTGGCTATGCGCAAAATTACGCGAGCACCGGACTAACATACGAGTAATTTTTCAGACTTAATCGCTGAGTAACGGTAATTACATACAGATTTTATTAAGAACCGAATTCTGTACAGCAAATAATTAAAATAATAAATACGAATAATATAATTAATGATAAAAAAAATAACAATAATAATAAAACGAAATAAATTATTTCTTTACATAAAGCACGCTAATACCCGTACTTTGACATAGGTATGTACGATCATATAGCATGTGTGTGTTTCCTTCATATTATACCGCAGCCAAACATCCACGCATCAACGCACACATATGTCAATCCCTACCGAGCACTCTAAACATCTACAATACACCCACGCTAACAGCCCCATCATTAAGTGTTAAATTTTCATTTTCTCTTATTTTTTTTAATTCCAACAATGTAGTCCACCAAAATTTTCTTTCGACGCCGCTTAAAATTTTTGAGATCAGTTCTAACTGTTACTGCTAAAGAATTATATAACACCATTATAACCTGCCTGCACACTCGGGAGTGATACTTAGTATATCGAAGAACCTCCTCTACGTCCATGGCCCTTGTTTTATCGACCCGTTTTGAAATATTAAATGTGGCTGTACTTTTTATTATAATTTCCTAACATTCAAAAATGTTGATTTTCGCTTTTGCTCTATTATCTTCATTAATACGTAACACTGTATTTTGAAACGTTTGAATAGGTTTAACATGATAATTCGCGATGAACTATAGTGTATGTAATGACAGGCCTAGTGATAAATAAATGCGCAACAATTGAAATTTAGAAAAATACCGAACTAAATAGTAAAAAAGATGCGTATCTCGTGTTATTCAATGTTTACATAGAAGAAACGATTAAAAGTTTAATGAAAAAGTTCAAGGAATATATCAGTACACGGGGAAAACGTTAGTACGCTTAGATTTGCCGATGATATCGCTGTATTTGCTGAATCGGAAAAAGAACTGAATAAAAGTTTAAAAGTAATGGAAACTATGCTGCAGGAATATAATGTGAAAACAAACAAAAGAAATACCAGAATATTAGTATGCAGTAAATATAATAATATAAGGAATCAATTTAATATCTATATTAAGGGAGAAAAACAAGTAAACGAATTTTGTTTACTTGGAAAGGGTAATAACCAAAGGTGGTAGGAGTAAAAGGGATATAAAGAGCAGAATTGCCTAAAGCAGCGTTTTATAATAAGAAAAGTTTATTGACATCGTGGAACTTAGATCTAGCTAGGAAAAGACCGCTGCAAGCATATGTATTCAGTATATGGATGCGAAAATTGGATAATGACGAAAGATGAAAAGCGAACACTGATGGCATTAGAACTGTGGTGTTACAGAAGATTACTAAAAATAAAATGGACAGATAAGGTAACCAACGAGTAAGTATTGTGAAGAATTGATGAAACCGACGTTGTTAAAAATAATAGTACAAATAATGACCCAAATTATAGGCCATGTATTGCGATACGAAGGACTAATCTAATAGAAGGGATGCATCCGGGAAAGAATGTGATTACATTTCACAGATACTCGAAGATGTGACGGCGTCATCGTATGAAGAACTGAAACAGATGATGGAAATCAATGACAAACCAATTTCAGGATTGATGATGATGATGATGATGATGATGATAAATTCTGAGGAATGTGCAAAAACAATTAACTAGATCTCATTATTCAAATTGGAATCGTACTAATTCGACGCGTTGTAACCAGAATTATTTTTAAACTAACGCGTCTCGATGATAAATATTGAACCGCTATCTTCGTCTAGTAGTTTCAAACTAATAATTCGATTCTTACCTAATTTTTCCTTATTCTAATTTCGTCCTGGTAATTTGTTATATATATATATATTTGTTCGTCGTTTAATTAGACGGTTCTCGTTAATGGGAAATTCATCTCGACTTAAAGAACTAATTTAGAAAATATTTTAACGGATTATTCTTAACGGGAAAACGATCTCGTATTCGTAAAACGAGAATTTGACCCGAAAGTACGTAATCTATTTTTAATTACATACGAATATATAAATAAATACACACGTACACACACACACACACATATATATATATTTATATATACGAAGAATTAATTAAATATTTTCTTAGTTCCTTTTAATGATGAAGTGGTTGAAATCGTTAAATAAATAATAAGCGTTTATAATTAATCTATACAAGTCTCCGTTCTTTTTAAGCCGTTCAGTCAGCCAATCTATACATGTATATATTTTATATATATATATATATATAATTATATCCTTCCGTTTACAAACTATAAACGAGAAATTTGAAACTTAGGTTAAAATAGATGACGCTCTAGTGTTGTCCGTCTTATTACACATTTTCTTCTTTTCAGGTCTTCGCAATTTATTACGCTACGAATTACGTACTTAGCATTCGACAGTTTTTGTTTAATTTAGTCGATGTTACGCTATTTATAAAACTTCCAATTAGTTTACTTGAGTAAAGTCTCAAAAAAAAAAAAATTATTTCAATCGAACTAAGAAAACACTCTCGTGCTAACAATCAATGTATATACGATTTTACAAAAGTGCCGAATGCGCAAGTAGCAATGCAGACGATTGGGCTATTTTTGTAGGGCATTCAGCCACTATCCAGAACAGACTTCGAATAGACATATCATATATTGTCCCAGATATTATAATAAGCGGGAAATCAGTATCGATCCAACGAAAACCGAAAAAATTTTCTTTACAAGCAGACGACCAAAATTGCCGAATAATCTGCCGGTGTCGGGATATAGCATTAACCGGTCACATTCGGTATTTAGGTGATGTCTTTGACAACAAAAACTTCACTAAACATATTAACTATATTCATACGGAGGCTAATAAATCCATTCGTCGCATATATCCCACGTGAAAATCATTTCTTAATATAAACTTATTATTTATAAAACACTAATACGTCCTCTATTTACTTACTCTTGTTCCTGTTTGGCATATCGAACGCTAGTTATAATAAATTACAGCTCATTCTGAACAGGTGCCTTCGGTGCATACTGAATGCACCCCGTTATACTAGAATAGATTATACGCATCGTAACTGAAATTACCTGGTGTTAATACATTCTTAAAATATCGCGTAAATTTTTCGACGATTGATACGTATGATAATGAGTTTATCTCGTTAATAGGTGTAATTAAGATTCCAGGCAGCTAATGTTTAATACAAAATATAAGCATAGACGTATTGAACATAACTTATTGTAACGTGCTATTCGATTACTAATACTGCTGTAATTATTCTGTTACATTAATTATTTTCATATTTAATCGTTAGTTTTTCAACGTTATCTAATAATAAGTGCAGCACTACAGGACAATGAAGATGTAACATACAACGAGCAGCAATATAATTTCTAAAAATAACCGATTTAAAAAAATTATTATAAACTAAGTAAATAGTGTTATAAGTAGTAAATAATTTTTCTGTAATTTATTGTATCTAATTTCCGTGTGACGCAAATGACCTTTGTAGTCGAGCGTCCAAAAATAAAAATATAATAATAATAATAATAATAATAATAATAATAATAATAATAATAATAATAATATAATATTATGTTCGCTTTGTTTGTTTGCGTTTTTTTTTTCAATAGTTGTACATTTTTTTTTTTTTGTTACTTACCATAATTAATTAATCTTGTAAGCTACCGTGGTAAGGTGAGTTCCGGTACACGATATATCTATAAATTATGTTTACTGACTGTATTTCAATTATTTAATAAAATATTTATTTATTTATTTATAAAAAGGTTAAGATTTTCTATTTACAACCATTATATACATCCTCATGCGTTTTTTGTTTTTTTTTTGCACGAAATAGTTTAGCATTTGAAGCCTTAATTACATATGCTACGCAGACGTGAGCTCGTATAATATCATCAGAGTGAGATGCTACCGCATTAATTAATAGTCAAACTTACCTGAAACTGTAATCGAACATTCGACCACCATCGAGTTGATAATAGAACGCTCTAGAAACTATGCCACCGCGGCATATATATGTGTCACCGTGGCATACATGTATATATTCTATTCTACGTACTTTATATTGGGAAAGTATTTGGTAATATCATGTGACATTATGAACCACTTTTCTCCACTCGTCCAACTAGTGTGAGTCCGGTTTTTTTGTTTTATTCCATTTCTCCATAGAAACGGACACCTTCATCGATTCCTATATCCTCCTGTTGTTCTTTGTAGGAGAGTATATTTCTTTGTTATGTGTCCAAAAAACATCCTGTTATTCCTCGTTAGTAAGCCGACTTTCAGATCATCCAATGTCGACGCATTTGTTCGGCATGCTGTCCAACGTATTCTGAGTGCCCTCCTATAAACTTACATTTCAAAAGTGTCAATTCGCCTAACAAATTTTGGCTTATTTTGTTAACTAAGTGCAGTGCTTTTCCAAATGTTGGTTAATTTCGTTGTCGCATATCTTGTCAACGTCAGGTGTTTCTCGATACCTTACTTTTCACACCCTTCCTTATTTACGACCAGGGAACCTAATAATTATATGTGTCCTACTTGTTTATAGCCGTCAATATTATCATCTTCGGATTTTGAGTTTCTTATGTGGTCTATAGCCACAACTTCCCCCCCTGCATTAACCACATTTCTCACCAACATTTTTGAACTAAATATTTTAGTTTTTTTGTTTTTTTTTTTGTATTTTATAAAAGGAGGATGTCGTCTGCATATCGAGGAGATCTCGGCCGATTGACCAGGTAAATTTCTGATGGAAGAAATCTACCCAGCCCTCCGCCTGCACACCAGCAATTTAGTGATACCAGCCGAAGGCAATTTTTCCGGTTGAATTTGCTCGGCGACAAGTACCTTCAGGCATATCTGCTCGTGCGTTCAAAAGGCGAATGATTGTACACGCCCCGGGTCCACAAACACACTGACGAGGTGTTTGCCTGAGAGAGAAATGTTCCTCGTAGGACGCAAAAGGACCGTGACGTGTTCCGAAACATATCAATGCCCTAAAAAGAGCGTAAACCACTCGTATTTTTCACGATAAATTACACTCGGCAGTGGAATCTTAACAGACCGTCATATTCCATCCAAGATCCTTGCCATTTCGCAAGAGCCCATAAACTTTATTACGCAGGAACCTGCTTGTTTTGCGGCCCTTTGTAAAGGCGTTTTCTGTAACAGAGTTGATAAGCTTACTCAAACCAAGTTGCTGACTTTATGCTCTCCGGCCTTGAACCGTTATCCTTTCCCGGTCATGAAGAGTTACACCCAATGTGGAAAACGGAATAACAGTAGTTTTAAATATATCAATAATTTAATTCTTACTGAATTTAAATCTAGATACGATACAGAAACTAAGGGTAAATTAATTAAACTTTTTCCCCGATATCTTAGCTCGTTTTAAAGATAAAATTTAAATATTAACTTTTACATTACTACATACAGTTCTTTTGCATACTATTTGGACAAATTACAGATTATTAATAATAATATATGTTGTAACTGTTACATTAATGATACAGAAGATGTTCGTCATATGATATATGTATGTACTAAATATAATGAATTAAGATTAATTTATAATATAGAGTGCTCATTGCCTTTCAATGAGATAGAGCTATTGGAATATTTTCCAACATTTATATACGAAGTATTTAATGTCAAATATATATATATATATATAAAATAACCACTACAGGTAATAATAAGCTATTCAGTAGGTTACTTTATCTTTATAATTATGATGTTTATATGTAATAATTATTTATTTGTATATATATATATATATATATATATATATATATATATATGTGTGTGTGTGTGTGTGTGTATGCATGTATGTATATCTTGAGGTACATTTTAAAAAAGATGAAAAATATTATTATTATTATTATTATTATTATTATTATTATAAGTACGTATATAAAAAGTAGTGGGAAAATGAAAAAGGAAAATAATTTATTTTTCCATAATAAAAAAAGGTATTCTTTATGTTTAGTTAAAATATTATACATAATAATAAAATTTATGAGGAGTAATAATAATCATAATAATCATTATTATGGTGACTATCATCATTACCGTCATAGTATATATATATATATATATATATATATATATATATATATATATATATATATATATATATATTTAATGTCAATCTTACAACTAGCCTTATCGCTGTCTGGCAAGTCTGTAATGCATACAAAAGGAAGGAAAGGGAATAAGTGAAAATAAACATCACAAGGAAGAATTATGCGTGAAACAACCACAAACAATTACACACAATAGGTAGGCAAGAAATAGGTAATTATCATTCCGTCCTAGTAAGATTGGATTTATTCATTCGGTTTATTCATTCGGCCAAATGATTCATCGGTTCTCGGCTGACTCATATTCGTTTACGTTATACGAGTGGTAATCTCACTTATTTGTGGTCAGTTCGCCTCTGAGACAGCCTAAAAAATAACAAACCATTTACTATGTAGTATATACGTATTTGTGGGTGTATGGTAAACTTTGCATACGATTACTTCTAAACAGAACTTCGTAAAATGAATTTTTATTCTCTAGTAAATACAGAGGTTCACAGCTACCTCGTGTACACCAACGTCAATGTTTATTCGCCTAAATCGGTCGCCCCATTTCATTTGATTATTTATGAAACATATTAACAACACTACGTTCCTGTTTTCCACGATTATAAAAAAAAAATATTTCCGAATAAGAGTTTATATTCATATATATATATATATACATGAAAATACAATCATTATTTTTTAAAGAACAAAGGGTGATAAAAAATAAAATGGAATATTAAAAAATAAATAGTTTCAACATAAATAAATTTATAGTGTTTACTATTCAAATATAGCAGGAATTGTATTACAAACCTCCTAATGTATATATATATATATATATATATATATATATATATATATATATATATATATATAGTAATATATCGTTTCTTTAAACCATTTTTCAATTGAATATCGCTTTATCAAAATTCCATTGAAATTTTGTACAACTGCACCTGTAGCGACGTCGATCTGAAGTCGAATTAACTTTGCGTAAATATGGACTACTGACGGACGAATTTAATTAATAACGCCAAATAAAAAATTTGATTAACAAAATATTATATAAACAAAGAACATAAATTATTAATCTTCATTTTCTAGCAATTTTTTCATTTTTTTTTTAGTATTTTATATATATATATAACTTAACCGTTTCAGTGGTGCATTATAAAATTTCACCCCCATTATAATAATAATAATAATAATAATAATAAAAAAAAATTGACGCAAAATTATAAATTTTATACACCGTGTGTTCTATATACTGCTTCATAATTTTCGAATTAAATATTTCTACTTATATTTTTGCAAATGAGGATACAATTCTTCCTATGAACGCAGAAACAATCAAAGTTTTGTAAATATAGGAAGCAGTAATTCAATTCAATTATTGCCAGAGTCGTTGTTTACAATTCTCTACCAGAAAGTGTGAAATTATTGCTTGAAAATTATAAAAAGCGCGCGATGAAAGTATTCGGTTCTTTACATCTGTAATAAGTAGCACAGTATAATGTATCGACCGTTCTACATCTGGATAATTTACAATTATTCCCCCATATAGCGATATTTCTAGAGAAGCCCCAGCATGCTTGATTAAGATGTAGATAGTGCCCACAGTATCACATTGGATAAGCTGTAAAGGCACCCCATTTAAAAAAAAAACACAAAAAAAAAGTAGCACAATAATGGGTAGTGAAAAATTGATGTTTTGGTTTCTAATGTGGGTATTTTGTGTAAACTTCTAAAATCGGATACTCCCGTAGGTTTTGAGTTTGGTGCTTGAATCAGTTTTAGGTTTGATTTGATTTAATATTTAGGGTGTATAATATGAATTTAAGTAGTAATTGTATATATTTTTTTTTTTACATCTAATGGTCGATCAAGGAATGCTTATTTTCTTGCGTTCGTACGTATGTTAGTTACTTAGGTAAAATGTAATGATTTAGTTGATTTTGATTATAACAGAATGTATCTGAAATTGTTTAGAATGAACGAGCAGATGTTGAGTGTTTATGGCTGTGGCAACACAGATGGTAATTGACGATTAAACTATGGAATATATTAAAATTTTGTAACTCAGTCTTAGCGCATTTACGCGCATAACTGAGATTTTGCGAATGTGAGTAGTATATTATTTTTCCCCATTTAAATTATTATTTTTAATTGTTCATACATTATTTTGTAAGTTCTCTGAAATATAAGATGCCATCTAGCGATTGTTATGAAATATGAAGTAGCGTGACAGGGGTTAACACCAATTATTGCTCCTCCAAAGAATGCCGGTAGAAATTAGGATAAATCAAACGTCCTGTTTCATTTCAATTGGCGTATCTCCGAAGACTGTTATCTAAATTGATTGATTGATTGATTGATTGATTGATTATTATTATTTGTTTACAAATTTCGTTTTTAATCGTCGTCGTTATAAAACTCGAAATTAAGGGGCACGTATTACCCACACACACACACACACACACACGTACGCCATTAAATGTATACGATTGTGTTCCGTTTTCTCGTTTAGTTAATTATTTCGTGTTGATATTTTTTTGTTTTTCAACTCGTTTAACGAACTTTTATGAAACGGTCCAGTTTAATTAAACATCGGACCCGCTGTAAACATATCGGATAATACGCACATCGTTAATGTTTATTCTCCTTCCGCATACCCCACGCACAAGGTCAGTTATTCGATTTAACCGGTTGACGATTTAATGAAAAAAGGACGATTTATAATATTAACCACGTTTTATCACAATTACTATCGTCGTCAATATTATTATTATTATTATTATTATTATTATTATTATTATTATTATTATTATTATTATATTAATTAAATTAAATTAAATTAAATTAAATTTCGGATATAGCGGGGTTAGTTAAGAATTACGCAGCTATACGGTAATAAGAAACACGTCGCATATTTAGATGTTTACGTTATTGACTTAAAGAAATTACGTTCTATTTTTCGTCATATTACGCGTTTTCTTAATACGTAACAAGCGACTTCCGTTTATAAAACAGATATGTTTATTTTAATTGTTATTTTTGAATTTAGTCTTTCAAAATATTCTTTTTACTCATTTAATTTTTGCTTTTAATCATTCAGTCGCTTCTTCTACTATGTATAAAATTAGCAACACTCCTTTACTGATTTTTAGCGATACCAATTTTAATTAGTGTTTCCTGTTCTTTGTATAGTTCCGCTTTAATTTGTCTGTCTCTCCAGTCTAAATTGACCTTTTTCATTGCAGACATTAAATTAGAAAAATTAATTGCGGTATTAATCGAACATATATGTATATATATATATATATATATATATATATATATATATATATATATATATATATATATATAATATATGTAAAAACAGACGTGTTAGTTAGACCATTTATAACTCAAGAACGGCTGGACCGATTTTTACAGTATCTGTATTGTCGGATTTGTCTTCGCCCGCAATAACGTAACAACTATTACTATTAAAATATCGCAAAAATTAACAACAAAAAAAACAAAATTGTAAAAAAATTTAAATGATACGCCGATTACGATTAAATTAATTTATGAAATTCATCAGCGAAAATGTATTTTAAAAAGATGAGTTCAGATAATGAAGCGCGCATTGTAAATGAATTAACTTCAGGAAATCTATAAAAATTAAAATGAATAGTATTTCGAATACTGTCATTAATTTTACAATGGTATTTTGCTTTGTACCATCCCACAATCAATAAATGCTGTTTCGATTTATTAGCCGCATTAAATTCGTTGTTTTATTAAAAGGAATACTCCAAATGAAATGAGTTCGAGAAATGTTTAAAAATCAAAACGAGAAGTATTTTAATTCACGCATTATTATATTTATGGCTGTGCAAATATTGATCATTTATCATATAATCACGTAATGTGTGACTAATTGCGCAGTACTGTTTCAGTTTGTATCATGCCAGAATCAATAAGTATTGCGTTTCTAATCAAAATGAATAGTATTTTGAATATTGTCATTAATTTTAGAATGTTATTTTACTTAATTATATTTCATTCAACTACTGAGTTAATACATTTACTGATTCTGTGGCGATACGAAGTTCGCCGGATCAACGGATCAACTAGTATATATGTATATATATATATATATATATATATATATATATATATATATATATATATATATATATATATTATATATATACATATAAACATATACGTGCGTATGCAAAATATATACACCTTATATGAATATATATTTATTACACGTATTTAAAATATACACGCATACGCGTTGTTCACAAATTCACGTATGCCTATATACACGAATGTCTATATAATACGATTACGCAGCTTTTTCGAATTTTAATTAACGTGGAGATATCGTTACGTAGGTACCTAAATTAAATTCAGTTCACACAAGCCTATAAATAGTTATAAGGTATGTATGTACAGGTAATATAACTGAATAACGCGCGTAATATAGGTAAAATCAGTTTAATCGATTTATCACGTTGGTAGTGCATAAGGTCACGCATCTAACGATCCGAATTAATTAAGTACCGAATTGACAACGAAATACGTGTTTAATATTTAACGTTAATGATAATCATTTTATTATAAGAACACTCGCGTTATTACATTTCGAACTGTACAATCTAGTCATTCAATAATCGACCGGTTAAGAACTGTTGGATATCCATCGTCTTCGACAGTCGTGTATTCGTAAATTCGCACGTTTGATATTTGACGAGGTCTCAATAAACACAACTAATCATACCGAATGAGTTTTTTCGGTGAATACGAACGTTTTGACCGTATAACCTTCAGTCTATTGCGAACGCTCGCTGATTAACCGCCCAGTCAACCCCCGCAGACTCATTACTACATTTAAAAAACGTAACTAGATTCGTTTCTCCGATCGATTAGAGCGGTATAATTTTTCGAAACAGCATAAGTACCTCTGCCGTACCCTCGGTATACTTAAGTGTGACACTATACTGCGCTGAAACGTGGTCTTTTCGAACAAATATCTCGTAAAGCTACAAAACTTTGAAATACCGTATTGGAAAAAATTAGGAAGAATAAGATAGACTGAAAAAGTTACAAATGCATAAAATACTTCGCATAGTACATAAAAAAAATGCGTATACTCAGACACGGTGGTTTCCTACGCCAAGTAACAGAAGATCAAATTCGAGGAAACAGATGACAGACGAAACACTTTTATCGTCACATGGTCACAGACACAGAATACAGTAAAATGAAAAGAGCTGCGGAAAACCGGTTGAGCTGGAAAATGCTCACTATCGAATTAACCCTGTCCTAGTATTGTCAAAATTATTTTGATGATCCGAAAGTATGGATTTTATTTGACGTCTAAATGGCAAAATTTCATTAAATTATTTATGAGACAAATGGAAGTAAATTGTTTTAATTATTTTAAATGTTTATGCCTTTCGTTGTTTCCTTAATTTGTTCTTTTTTTATTTATTTTTTTTCGTTTTTAAAAGTTACTTATAAGGTTTTTGTTATTGTCCTACAAAAGAGTCCGTTTATATCTGTCTTGTTTCTTCTGTCTCTTCCCAAATGGAGTTAAGAGATCATCAGGGCCCGCTTTATAGTAATATCCGCTTAGTTTCATGTCTTGGCCTATCCTAAAACAATTCTTCCGTCCTATATCCTGTCCTGTCCTGTAAGTCATGCAGCCACAGTCTTCTTGGTCGTCCTCTGTCTATTTTTCCATCGATTCTTCCTTGCATAAATCTTTTTATTATTTCAAATTTGTCTCCTCTTATTACACGGGCAAACTATTGAAACTTTTTTCTTTTTATTTTCTGTATTATTTCTGGACTACTGACATTTATTTTTCTTAGTACTTCTATGTTTGTGACCTTTTCTGTCAATGATAACTTAGTCATCCTCCTATAGATCCACATTTCAAATGCCTCCAACTTTTCCTATATTTTCTGGTTGATCGTCCATGTTTCAGCCCTATATAATAATACTGGTAGTACATAATACCATTCTTTTTCTTAGAAATTAACGTATTCATTTGTTAATATCTTTTTTAATTTACAAAAAGCGGATCTTGCTAATTCTATTCTACATTTAGTTTCCATTTCTTAACTACCATTTGTTGTTATCCATTAAGTATTTTTGTCTCTTTTAACCCATTCTATTTTAATTTCACTTATTCTTAGTTCTGGTATATTGTTAGTCTTTCGTTTTTTGTTATTACCATTGCTTTAGTTTTCTTCGAATTCAGTGAAAGTCCATATTTTGTACTTGTTTCTTCTATATTTTTTACCATTCTTTGCAAATCTTGCACATTCTCCTGCTAAAATAACTGCGTTATCGGCGTATCTCATTTGTATTTACACCATTTATTCTTATTCCACCTGCATCCTCATTCAGCGCTTCTTGAAAAATTATGTCAACATACATATTGAACAGCATAGGTGAAAGAATACATCCCTGTCTCACTCCTTTCTTTATCTGTATATTTTGTGATATTTCTCCCTCTATTCGGATATGTGCTTTTTGATTCCAATATGTGCTTTTTGATTCCAATATGTGCTTTTTGATTATTTCTGTTTCATTCTTTTTTATTCCTTTTTCTACTAATATTTCCATTAATTTTTCATGCTTTACTTTATCAAAGGCCTTTTCAGAGTTTAAAAAGCAGATATATATATTTCCGTTTATATATTATTTCTTATTTGAATCTTTCATATATATATATATATATATATATATATATATATATATATATAAATATTATTATAAGCTTTAAACATTTTCTCTTGAATTTTATATTAATAAGGAGATGCTTAGCAAGTCTATAAATTTATAATGAGAATCTCCGGACTGACAGATATTCAGAGATTGTTTAGTCACCAAACCGGATAAAGTTAAAGTATATGTAAAAATTTAGAAAGGAAATTTACAGTATTTTAATAACATACGGTAGAATAAGAATTAATGTTTTTTATATATATAAGTATTAAATTAATATTTAGTTGTAGTTTATTTTAGTAGTCATCATTAAATTTGGGTTTAATGCAAAGGTTAATAATAAATTTCTTATACTTATACTTAATGTTCAACAATGTATTTGTAATGCTTATATTTTTTTAGGCTTTTTTGTATATATACGCATGTATTTTTTTTATTAATTTTATATATATATATAGTTTTTATTTATTTATTTATTTTTTGAATTACAAATACACGTAAATAAATTAACCTTTAGCTTACGAGTGTTCAGTGCATATACATATTCTATTAGATATATAATTATATTCATCAATTTTTGTATCTGAATACTAGTAATTAGACCGCTATTGCTAACGGGTTACGATATTCTATTTCATTATGTACTAGTGTTTTAAGTATATAATCGTTAAAACTATTTAGTATTGAAATTTTATTAAAATCAATTTCAATATTATTAACGTTATAACCGAGCAAAATACGATTCGATGTATCAATACATATATATCATCATCATCATAGCGCAATACTCATCAAGTATCATAGGCGATCACTAATCGATCAGATTTTACGCTGTCTCGCGTCTGTCAATAATTGCGTGTATGGAAGACGTGCTTGTTCAGGTTTTAATATTTTGCAGCCAGTCTGTCCTCCATTTTCCAGGACTTCTCTTTCATTCCGTTTGTCCTTGTATAATAAGCGACGGTATTTCATCATATTTCGTACCCCTGATAATACGGCCAAAGTATGACGCATTTCTCTATATAATGTGCTTTTTTAGTATATTGTCTGTATACTAGTCTTTTTTTAAAACATCTTTAATATCTGGGCCGTCCAGGGAATTCTGAACATCCTTCGATGGAGCCGCATTTCTATAAACCTATTTAATTGTTTTTTTTTTTTATTATTATTTAAAATCGTAGCTGGATGTCGTACGACGGAATTGAATGAATATAACAACGAGTCTTGTACTAAGACTAAGTGATCGATCGAATATTTTATTAAGGGCTGCTCGAATGTAAGTACATCTGGTTTTAATTTCAACATCCACGTCGAGATTATCAGCGATATAATAACCCAGATATTTGAACCTGTTGATCCTTTTAATGTTTTCATTATTTATAGTCGCAGCGAGATCACGAACTCGTTGTGTACTAATTACACTTCGTTTGGTTTTCTCTATATTTATCTGCATTAATTATATATATATATATATATTTATATATATAATATATATGTATTTAACACACGTGTCGAATTATTATAAACAAGTAGCTATTTATGATATCGACGATTTTTATTCCGATTAAAAATCAATTTTAAAGCCATACGATGTGAACGTTAAAATGAATATAAACAAAATGAACTGCGCACGAATTATTATTATTATTATTAAGCAAGTTGAAAATAATTGCGTCAATCCGATAATATTGTTATATATCCTTTTTGTATACTCATAAGTTATGAAAACGGTTCAGTAAACAAATGCAAGGATGACGTAAGAAAAAAATAATTGAAAAATTATTTTGTAAACACCGAATCATGCAATATGTACATATATATATATATATATATATATATATATATATATATATATATATATATATATATCCATGTTAATTAGCTACTAACAAACGGACCATTATTTTACATCAGTCTCATGTATTCAAGACGAGATAAGCAATCTATACATTCCATTTCATAATAATAATAATTATAATAATCGTAATAATAATTATTATAATAATCGTAATAATAATAATATCGACCTTAACGTGTTTAATGATCGATGAAACTCCTTTGTATTCTTATCACAAAACGACTGACGTTTTTTTTCAATTTCTTTTAATTATCGCGTCAATTGAGGGGTGTGTTTTTACTACAATTTCTAATAACGACCCAACATGTTTTTAGACATTCCTACCTGAGTAAAGTCGTCCCCGCTTAATAAAGCGGACTAAAGAAAATTAACTGCGAGTGCGAATATGCGAGATCAGTACGATTCGTATACGTTCGCAGACTACTACGTTTCCCCCAGCTTTATAATTTTGTCCGGATTTTTTCCCCGATTTTCAAAGATGGAGACGATAATTTTTTTTTAGTTCCTAATTTAATTAGCTCCCATATTTGGTCTTTGCGTCTTCTTATATTGAAGTAGCGGTTTTCCGCATAATATTCGTTTCGGAAGTCTATCATACGTTCGAATTACACAAGCTATAAATGTAAAAAAATACAGCTTAAGTGTAAAATTGCTCGTCATGATTTTACATTTGAAGAGAAGTTTGAGAAAAGTGAACCGAATGATAAAAACGGTGAATACATTCAACAGAAACGGTCGAAATATTTGATATTTAACAAATTTATAATTAAATATATAAAGCGACTAGTGATGTGTAACAAACTGCAATAATGTTTAATTACGATAATTGCACAATAAAAAAAAAAGTAGTAGAATTTTACCCGTATGGGGGGCAGTATTATGGTGGACAATATTATGGTGGGCAATATTATGGTGGGCAATATTATTGTGGGCAATATTATGGTGGGCAATATTATGGCGGGCAATCGTATGGCGCCTATTTTTTCAAGTTCAGCAATAAGACTGAAACGTCAGTATATTCAGGAAGTTACTTACTTACTTTCCGTTTCCGGATATTCTTTTGCCCAATATATAGTGACGTAGACCGCTTTATCGTTTGCTGCAATTAAATCTTCCGTATCGCATTTCTGATCCATCATTGAACACTGGATGAGGTGGTCAAAGGTTTGTGTTTCCCCGCAGTTACACTTATCGTTTTCTGCTATGTTCCATTTTTTGAGCTTAAGTTCTAGTTCTCTATCTGTTGAGCGATCGCCAGACTTTCCAAGGTAAGTTATGACCAGGTGGCAAAACTTCCTGTAACTTGGCTGAACTGTTTGGTGCTGATGCGGCTTCGTCACACATCCTAGCTGCTTTCTGATTTGGGATGAGCCAACAGCGCTTGAGTTGATTTAATGAAGCAGTTCCTTGATTTTAATCGACTGGGAACAGGAACATCATTACGTTCAAAGTCATTTGTGATGTGCGCTCTGATGCTCCTGCCACCTTACGTCTTATCACAGGCGGCGCTATTCCCACCAGTGGGCAGATCTGATCTACTCTTGTCGGTTTTAGGCATACTATTATCACTGTTTCATTCAGGGCGTTGTCTACTTGCTTCGAATGGCGCGAATTCTTCCATACTGGTGCAGCAAATTCGGCTGCGTAGAAACAAAGGGCTAATGCTGACAGCATTAATGTAAATTGTTGCGCGCCCCAACTGGATCCAATTAGCTTTCTCGGATTATATTATTTCTAGCTATCATCTTTTTCTTAATAGATGTACACTTTTGAATGTCAACGAGCGGTGTAAGTACACGTCGAGGTATTTCGGCGCGAGTTTATTTAATGACTTGAAAAATACGTGTATTTTAAAACAAACAATTGACTGTAGATGATTATTTAATTATATCGAAAGTATCGTCGGATTTGCTCCTAATATATATTTCAGCGATAACCGATATTTAACGATACGAATAATAATTAGAAAGATAAACACACCTGGAATGAAGAAGATCTTTAAATAATTTTGGAATCAACAGAAAATGACAACGAAATTATTTATAAGCCTACAATATTACATATTAATGAAGAAATTCAAAGTAAAAAAAAAAAATAGACTAATTAATACGTTAAAAAATGGGCTAACTCTTGTCAGTTACAAAGTATTAGTGTTAACCGGGAAAATTATTATCCTAAATATAAGCGTATTTGTGCGAATATTATTTGTAGCATAGAGTAAATTCATCGAGCTGATTAAAAATGCCGCGCATAGGATTTAACAACCGTTCAAACGTATAAGAAAAGGTCTCAACCGTTTCGGTCAAAATTTTCAACTAGAAATTTTAACGATAACAAACTTTTATATTTTCCGCCGAATGACGTGAAATGTATTAATTTTAAAAACATTTACATTAAAATACATTAAAAATTATCTATAATTGCAGCATTGTATAATAAACATTTGTATAAAATTTTGCGTCAAAATATTATATATAATATAACTGATAAAAGTATTTTTTTCGATCGTCATTTAAAATTGACGAAGAGTTGCTTATCTTGAGATTGTTGTTAGATCACATTTTTTAAAAATTATTTAATCTATTTTCATCTTCTCAGAAAGAACATGCAACATTTTTGCGATGAAAAATTCGCTCATGCGTATGCTGTTTATGGCGAACCTTCCGATACGTGATTTACGTTTTCCGCCTCGTGTAATAAGCAGACGCATTAATTGCAAACAACGCGGTACGGCAATAGAATAACGTATTTTAGAAATCGAACAATTTAAATATTTAGTACAAAAAATAATGTCGTATGACTTATATTGTGACCAGGAAATCAGTTCACGTATTGGATTTTCGAAGCTGGCGTTTAGGAAGGAACAAGATATATTAAGGAAAAAATCAACGTCAATGGGCTGAAGAAAACGCTTGCTGAAAACCTATATGCGCCGTAACTCGGACTAAAAAGGAAGTGTGGATAAGTTGCAAGCGTTCGAAATGTGGTGCTGGAGGAGAATGAAAATAAGATGGACGGACAAGATTACGTATAAAATACACACGAAAAACCGGGATTGATTGAACCTGGATTGGCCATGTTATAAAACGTGTAGAGGAATACTTCGAGATGTTTTCGAGGGCAAAATCCGAGCGAAACGAGCATAAATTCATTCGTCGTAACGTTACTACGAGACACAGGGCTCGGTAACTATTAAAAAAAGAGCCGCGGAAAATCGGGAACATTGGAAAAATATAATCATAGAAAAATGACCAGTCTTAGGACTGAACTAAAAGAATAGAAAATTTTTATCTAATTTATCCAGAGACGGTTACTCAGGTATCGATATAAATAAAGAACGATCATTTACGGGCAATTGTTATTTTTTAGAGAGTAGAAATTGTCGGACTGTAAAATCTAGGCGCTTAAAATAACGAACGTCTCTACACGTGTTCTTTAATAATAAAACTCAACGCGTGTTACGAAATAACTACTCGTTTCCAATAGGCTTTTTGTAAATTAAAGCGATCAAGTGAAAATGTTACTTTAGTTCGGATAAAGATAAATTTAGTTATTTTTGTGCGCTCTAATAAATAATGACAACTAGTATTTACGTAGTTTATTTCGGGCGCGATTGAGCAGAATACAGCCTGCATATAAATACGTTATGTGTCAGTTCCAGTAACGGTTTCGGATCTACTTAAGTCCGGTGACGGCTAAATAGACGTTTATATATAACTAAACTTAAACAGCTACTACTCGGAACTGTCTAAATTTTCAATAATATACGTTCGTCGTAATAATTTCCCTAATTCGTTTTGTTAAATTAACGGAAGACTAAATTCGTTTATATATATACATATATATAATAAAAATAAAATTATAATTGGTTATGATATACGGAAGAATGAATATGCCTACCACTTAAGCACACGACGAATTCACATTAACACGAACGTGCATCCTAAATTTCGGCCGAAATTCGAAACAACGTCTCAGTTTTATATTTTCGGCCTGATTAACTATTATAAGGAAACATGCAGATACGATTAGAACGAAGGAACACCTTGAATAGTCGAAGATTAACTATACAATGGGGGTAACATAACCAGGTTAGCTAGAATGGGTAGAGTATATACCGTAAACAATTAAATAATTCGACACGCGAACAGTGTGGATTGTAGTGATTTTTTAAAAGTAAATAACAAAAAAAAAGTAAAGTAATTAAAATCACTAAATTTTTATATATAAAATGACCACAAAGCTTTTCGACTCTTAAGGCATTGTCAGGTAAAAAGGAAAAAAATATACAATTTAAATATAAAATAAAATGTATGAAAATAGTTTAATTTAGACGTACAATATTAAAAAAAATAGCAAAGTGAAAAAAAACCTGTTAAATAATTACACAAATAGCTCGAAAAAAATTATAAAATTTACATACAAAAAAAAAAAAACGTTATAAATAAAAAATTACTAGAAAAAAAATTAAATAATAAAACAAAGTTAAATTTAATGATAAATTTTTACGAAGAATTAGTTTCAAAATGTATAAGTTTTTTAATCTCTATTAGAAGGAATGTTTTTATTACTTCGGCGTAACTACGTATAAATTTTATATTCTTGATTTGTCGACATTGGCTGATTATTTTCTAAATAATATTGTTACTTCAATTTGCTATTTTTGTAATATTGCTAATTTAAATTACGTCCTCGCATTTATTCTTGATTTCGGCCTTTTATATGTTATGTGTATATTTCTGCATATTTTATTTTCCTACGTTCGCTTTAATAGTAGAAAATTTTTACACGTTTTTTTGTATACGTGAAACATTTAACGATTTTAACAATTTTTTTTACAAAATAACAACGCTTAGTTCTATCTATAAATATTGTGATTTATTCAGTTTTGAAAGGTAACAGAAACAAAAATTCGGTCTAGGAGGCTTAGAAAATTTTAAAAATCAATAAAAACAACCTTAGAGACTAAGAAAAAAAATGACGCTCAACGCGATGAACACAATAATCGGGGTAGAGATACTTCCGTGTCCAAAAGTAAAGTCTCGTCAATTTCGAACAACGACCCTCATCAACCCGAGAATGAACAAATACACTTTCCATCAGGCCAATGAGTTGCCTTGCCATAATACTGCCTTTCTCTGGCATATGTTTAACTGGTACTTGTTTACCGAGAAAAATACACGTGTACGTTAATCGAAGCTTTCCGGACGGTTTCTATAAAGCTTTAGTACGTAAGTAGATATTTTTTTTTTTAATTTTAAATTCGCTTTACTAACACGTTAAGCTGCAATGCCGTCGATATAGAAAAAAGCTGTTCGAATTCACTTATATTTCATCCGACATCTCACCTCGCTAAATAAAAAACTACTATATGCAACTATTATCAGTCTACGCGGTGAATATATGCATTTCCCCCGTTTTTAGTTTTTCAGTTGCCAACAGTGCATTAAATTCCGATCGTTATAAAACCATTTTACCTCGCTCAATGCCACCAAGTTTTTCAAAAAGATATATACATTCTCGACTAAATCTTCGGTTCTTATTTTTCAATAATTAACGGGCTTGCCAATAAATTTTACGAAAATGTCTGAAAATGACTTAATTAAAGCCGTAGGATATTATATGCGGCCAGCTAACGTAATATACAAAACATCGACTCTAAAACGCCGATTACGAACTTAATTTTTCTGATTTCATATATATATATATATATTCGTTTTTATTTATATATTAATTATAATCAATCGTTCAGCTTAATTGATCGTTATATATTTGTTTTTAGGATTTTCAAATTTTCCTATATTATTTCGTCGTAACTTTTATACGAGACGCTTTGTTCTCTAATTACATTAGCTACTAAATAAATTTAATTAGAAAAATTAGTTAAAATCGCTGTTTATCTTCTTGAAAAATCACAAAGCTTTTCGGCAATTACGCCATTATCGGGTGATATTTAAATTAAAATAAAGATTTAAAAAATAAAAATACAAAATATAAATTTAAATTCGAGATCACAAATATACAAGTATAAAATGAAGAATAGATAAATCTGACAGTGACTAAACAACACAATCAACCATCAGTAATATAAAATATACTTACAAAGAAGTAGCCGGTAATTTTTGTAATTAAATTAATAAAAAATCACTACATTCCACGATCTAAAAAAAATAAATAAAATAAAAACATAAAAAAGATTAACTAAATAAATGGGTAATTTTCTGTCTACTTCATATACAACGTGTTGCGGTTTATTTCAGCGAAATGTTTATAGTTCGAATTCGCAAATCGCTCACCTGCAAGGACGTTTTGTATCACCGAACAAATTAACGTGGCGAATTTTAATTAATATCGCTCGCCATACGATCTGGATGTCGCCGAAAGAATTCGTATTAGCAGACACGCTGTAAGACGTGCTGCTATCGACATCCGTTTGAACGGCGGATATCGTATTTTTATTAAAACAAACGTGAGAGGTACCTCGGCTTACGTTTTTTTTTTTTATTATTATTATGGCCTGACTGTACGTACCATCTGGCCATCGAAGGAACAAAAATAAATCATAAATAAATATAACGAGTGAATTAGATTAAATTTTAAAAAAAGTGTAACGAGTGAATTAGATTAAATTTTAAAAAAAGTGAAAAAACTATAAAATATGAATATAGCCAGATAGGATAATCATAAGAAAAGGAAAAATATAAAATGAGGAGAAGGAAAATTACTGCCAAAACAAAAACCAACTGTTACGATTAATACTAATGAATTTTTATACTATTAAAACAAAAACATCCAAACATAACAAGGATAATTACAGTAAGGAGAGAGAGAATAACTTCTCAAGCAAATCCATATATGCTCGAACCACCCCTGAGTGCCTAACCGCCGCAAATATTTGAAATTAACGGTCTATCATATTGTTGTAATCTACCAGGAACATAATATCGTTGCAATCGGTTGAAAACAAGTATACCGGATGTTAAATAATCTCCAACTTCTCACCAACTCTATAATAAATGCTGAATTCTGTAATTATGTCTAATTGATAATTCGATCAATAAGCCTTGCAATAGCTACTCGTAAAAAAAAATTATCGTATGCAAAATCAATTACCCGTTTTTCGATGTCATTGTTTATAGTAGAGATCAATTTTTAGTTCTATGGGTAAATTATCGAATATTACAGCTCGATGGTAAATAGCCTGGAACATGATATGAGTTCTATCGAGGCATGGAGAATCACCGCCTAAGGGAAGTCTTTCGCATACCGATCGATATATATTAAATTTATTATAATCCTTAGTACAATAATCATAATAATGAAATTTCAAACATTTTTATAATTATTAATAAACGAAACAACTTTTTAAATAAAATAATTCAATTTCTAACTCGAGAACAATATCTCGCATTCATGCTTTAAAACTTTCTCGAACAACCGGCAAATTAAATTAATACAACGCTTTATAGAAAAATACCTTACCGAACGCAACATAAAATAAAACAAAAAATTCGAGTTTTATTAAAATATTCATAATTTGAATAATTAGAATAATAAAAGATAACTGAAACGCTTTTTACGAAAGTCACAAAGCTTTCGACGACCGTTAAGCCGTTATGGAGCGAACGTAAAAGATAAAATATAAAAATATATACGATTTATAAAAATATTTTTAAAATATTAATTTAGATGAAAATTATAAAACATTAGCGGTATTAATAAAATAATCCGATATTGAATGTAGTACAGAACACAGTCGACAACCACTAATAGCCGATATGTTTTTTCTGAATTTTATTGATTTTAACTCATTTTTTATTATTATTTTTCGAAAATCAATACACGCCACACTTTTCAAATTATAATAATAATAATAATAATTATTATAATAATAATTATTATTATAATAATCACAATAATAATATTAATATCATTATTACAGCCGGGTTTGATTAATTTTAAAAGGTCTGCGTTCTTATTAAGCTACAGCTTTAGTATTCTACACCTTAAATAGGACGTCGCGAGTTTCCGGCGGCCTGCTGTAAAGGAGTAAATATTTCCTACTATCGTTGAACGACCATTAAAAAAAAGATTTAATAACGAGCATCGTTAGTGTCAGCATCCATTCGTCGACATCGTCTTTACGTTACGTTTAACTCCTTCTGGTGTAAATCGAAATTTTATTATAGCCAACCTTCTCAATTATTGGGAGCGAGTAAAGGTCGCTAAAGGTCGCTCCCTCGTAAAAATAGGCGACATATTATTAACCATACTAGTCGTCTATTAGGATCTCTAAGTTACCATATCGTTTGATAAACAACCGGAAATTACCCGCGGCCTAGTCGATTAATTAATAATGAGGACGACTGTTTTTTGTTGGCTTCGTTAATTTGTTTACTTCGCCAGTTCGTTGACATTATTATCAATTTAAGATAAGCGTGTGTATATATTATTATTTATAACTTTACGATTGTTAAGCTTGTCTATATATATAATATATATATGTATATATATATATATATATAACGCACTTGTTAACATCCTAGCCAACGATAGAATCGATATTTACTCTACGAGAAGAACGACTGCGGTTTATTTATTTTATTTATATACATAAATAAATTCAATTATTGAATATTTTCTTTAAAAAAAGATAAGAGACTTATAAAACGGAATATCGAAGAGGAAAAGGAAGCATTTATTTATATTAACGTATTTTACAATATGCGTATCTGTAATAAACATCTCTCCGCGGGAATAAATATTATAAAATATTATAAAATATATTATGAAATATTATAAATAAAAAAATGTAAATTAAAAAATAAACGGTGTGGAACTTGGATATATTTTTCTATTTTTCTATAATTTGCATATATTTTTTCTATGATTCGGATATATTTTTCTATAATTTGAATATATTTTTCTATAATTTGGATATATTTTTCTATAATTTGAATATATTTTTTTATAATTTGGATATATTTTTCTACAGCGTTAACTTAGAACGAATAATGATTATTTTTTTTTTTTATCCTGCTATGGTCTACGTCTATATAGAAGAAAATTTACAGTTAAACGTATTCATAGAAATGCACGATTACCTTAAGTTTATATTTTTAATTGTACTAGTCCGGAATCGTCTAATAAAATTATTTTCACACGAAGAGCAATTATTGAAAAAATTTCGGAAAAGCGACAGCTTCTTCTGTTGAAGACTTGTACATACACATATATATTAATAGCTTCTTCTATTATAGATTTCACACACACACATATATATATATATATATATATATTGCTACATATTTTAAATATCATAACTCGAGAACGACTCAACTGACTTAGCTGATTTTTTTATTGTTGTGTTCATAATTGTAAGGACAGTGCATATATATATATATATATATATATATATATATATATATATATATATAAAATTTATTTGAAAATAATGTGAAGGCATTGGGAGTGGCTTTTTTGAATTTAGATTTTTGTTAAATTTCATTAAAACCGCTTTACTAAAATAAGTTCGAAATAAAAAACCATTTTAAAGTAGGATTGATAGGTTTCGAGCTATGGATTTTTAAAAATTGCCGGCTTGCCACCTTTGGCAGGGCATAGTGCACAACGTAAATATTTTTAAACGATTCCGCCTCTTTAGGAGTTTTTATATAAGATCTATTGTATAAAGTGAAAAAACCGCATGGAACCCAAAAATTTTAAAATGGACCTCTATATACCATTTGCAATTTTTTTTTAAATTCATTTCTCGATAATAGGATACTTTAACTTATCGCGCATCGAACCGACTGGTATTTAAAATACGCCTTGAACACCTATTTTGGATTAACTGTATAACTGTACTCGAAGTGGCCGACAGAATACCGGACTCTATATAAAGAATATCTTCGATCTCGAATGGGGATACTTTATAGAAAATCGACTTATCTCGAATATTTCAATGTCGATTAAACAGCCGGTACGTATCGCATATCGCTTAGTTTTAACAGTTACGATGTTAACGCGCTCTTAGAAGTTCACCATTTTATCAGGAGCAACACCTAAATATCGGATCGAGTCGAACCACCTAATTCTTAAATCAGATAAAGTTAATTCGTCAGAATATGTCGATTTTACGAGAGAAAATAATGGCTTCATTTTTTACATAGCGCACGTATGATTTAAAATAGAAGTACAAATGATTGCGAATAATTATATGCGGTATTATCCGCGTAGATTTGGGCAGATTGTAAAGGAAGAAGGTGAATGCACGTATGATTTAAAATAGAAGTACAAATGATTGCGAATAATTATATGCGGTATTATCCGCGTAGATTTGGGCAGATTGTAAATGCCATAATTCGAAATCGGCTCAACCGACTTAGCTGATTTTTTTATTGTTGTGTTCATAATTGTAAGGACGGTGCATATATATAAAAAATTTATTTAAAAAAGATGTGTGGGCGGGCCTTGCGGGTGACTTTTTTGAATTTCGATATTTGTTAAATTTCATTAAAACCGCTTTAATAGATATTAAAATGATACGTTCGAAATAAAAAAACATTTTTTAAGTACGATTGATAGGTTTGGAGCTACGAATTTTTAAAAATTGTCGACTTGCCATCTTTAGGGCATAGCGCACAACGAAAATATTCTAAAACGATTCCGCCTCTTGAATTAGGAGTTTTTATTATTGTATAAAGTGAAAGTACCCGCTAAAAAAATTTCAAACGGAACACAAAAATTTCGAAATGGACCTCTCTATATATATATACACACTTCTCGAACGATTCCAAATTCGGTAAAATAGTTTAAAC
Source organism: Coronaproctus castanopsis (assembly GCA_032883995.1). Taxonomy (NCBI): domain Eukaryota; kingdom Metazoa; phylum Arthropoda; class Insecta; order Hemiptera; family Monophlebidae; genus Coronaproctus; species Coronaproctus castanopsis. The sequence continues at coordinate 42,410,313 of CM065052.1, forward strand.
GAAAATTATGCGGCATTGAAATACGCGTCTAATAATAATATACTCATATTTTTACACTAAATACCCATCGAGAAAATTAGGGTTAAAGGGTTTAGAGGATTTGGCCGGTTTTTAGTGGCCCTATGATAGATAGGGTGGTTCTGAAAGTCGACGAGGAGATCTATCATTTATGTAATAACATAAAGTTTACCAAAATTAACTGGTAACAAGAAATAGCGAGTTTAAAATTCGGTTTTCGATGTTTAAAAATTTCGGGAGCGGTTTCTGTCGGCCGATTCTACAATGCTTTTAGCATGGGGATCTTGAACATACACTAGGCATTAAGGTATATATATATATATACATATATATATATATATATATATATATATATATATACATATATATATATACATATATATATATATATACATATATATACATATATACATACATACATATATATATATATATATATATATATATATATATATATATAATACGATTTAGCCTTCTCTTACCCGGCGAACTTACTATTGCCCTAGAATCAATAAATGTAGTAACTTATTAGTTGAATTAAATATAATTTTTTATCAAGTTCAATAAATCTACAAAAATTTAAAAGTATCGACATATCATTTAAATTTCTTTACGAACTTTTTTTTTGTATTTTTTGTGTATAATTCCTAATTCTCCATCAGTATTTGTGTTTTATTGAATACATCTAATAAGTTAAATACATATATTGATTCTGGGGCCACACGGAGTTTGCCGGGTCAGCTACTATATATATATATATATATATATATATATATTGCTGTGTGTGTGTGTATCAGTAGAGAATACTGCTCGTTCGTGATGTTCATTATATAATGTAACTTTCACTAAACTTTTAGAGATTTAGCAGCGCGGAAGACCCTATTACGTTTTCAGATTGATAATATCTCGTAAAGTAACATCTGGATTTATCGTTAATATTCATCATTCTTGAACTATAATAAATTAAGTATCGGACGTATGTGTTTTTTTTTTAAATAATATCGCAGAATTAATTTTCCATTTGCGGAATAATTTTTTTTTTCTTCGTATATTTATCTCGTAAATATTGTTAATATGTTAAAAGTTGGAAATTCCCTTTAAATCGAAAACATATGTTTCAAGGTAATACAATTCCGTAACAACAACTAACATTAATAATTGTAAACAGGTCGTCTTATTTTGCATCACGAAACTACGTGTGTGTGTGTGTGTGTAGTTATCTAACCCGGTATTTTTTATTACGTGTTTAATCGGCGTGAAAAATAGTTCTTTCATTATTATAATGTAAATAATGTTAATTTTAAGATACTTTTATATTTGAACGTGCTAATTTTTAAATGTTAGTCACGATACCGTACATCCATTCGCACGCGCGTAAACAGACAAAAGAGAAATACATTGTACACGGTAACGACATAAGTAAAATTCCGGCTATCTAAGTTGAAAACAAAATTAGAATCGTGTTCGGGTTGCGGGTTTGTTTACATTTGGAATTAGATAAAAGGTTTTAAAAGAAAACACTATTATTCACTTCCAAAGAAAAAAATCTTCTAGTTTATATAAAAATATGTGAAATATGAACTAGAATGAAAAATAACCAAAAATAAAATTCAGAAATCTCACATTAGACTAGAAGACTATTTTTGCATAATGTGGTACGAATGTAAAGACAATAGTTGTTTTACAGTGTAAAAACATAAAAATCATGTTGAAAATGACGGGTTAAGTTTTATTTATAGGAAATAGTTGATTTTAATAATAACGTGACGTTATTTTTTAATGATTGCCGACGAATTGCCGAAGTGAAGCAACGGTACTTGGATGGGTGACCGGCCGGTTCAGTGGGTTGTGTGTTGTTGGTATCTCCCAATTTGCCTGGCTCGCACGGGAGATTAGGCTAGTCGGTGGATCGATATAGGTTAAATTTTTAATGATTATTTTAATACGGCCGTATAATCCCAGCAATTTATTATACTGGAAATGTTGAACAAAGTCTATTGTCAAAATGAATTTTTTAGTTGAATTTAATTTTTACTTTTCGGTAGGGTAATAACCGAGCGGAGAATATTTTAAATCTCTCACCGATCGATAAAAGGGGCACGTACATTACGATCTGAAGATACGATACGATTAATTCAGCGGTGTGGTTGACTTTCGGCTGGTATATATTATCGTAAGTAACATCGTGAGAAAAAGTTTCGATATAGGAGAAATTTTCGTTGCAGAAAAATTTTCATTTAACCCTAAGAAAATAAAAAGACGCCGATATGGATGTTGGAAATCGGTTGTCTGTAAAAAGTTAGTAATTTTCGATAGTGTCCGTATAGAACTCGCGACAGAAATAATACCGGAGCATGCTGCTCGTTCGCGCAATCTAACATCGATTTCCATTAAGAACGGGAACAAAAAACATCTATCTAGTTTAACCAAAAATGGTCGGTAAATCAGTATCAGAATGTTGCGAAAGTAAAGGATTGTGAGAAGAAAAGAGCAAATCACTCAATATTAACTAGGCCGCCGTTTGACGGGGAACTTCAGACGACATCTATATTGATTTTTTTTCTTTAAGTTGACGGGACTTTAATTTTGAATGCTAAAAAAAAGTGCTGATACTATCCTTGAGGAATAAATCAAAATTTCCGTTAACATAAACTTCGAAGCTGTGTGAATAATTTGTAGTTCGCGTTTCGCTTGTACCGTCTTAACCTTACATTCCACTCTCAGAATCCATTTCGTCCTCATACACTCGTGCGTGTATACATACGTTTTATCAAACATACCAATTGTCTTAAGCATGGGCTTCATTCTTTAATTACAATAAACTATGACCATTTAAAGATATATACTATTCAAAAACGTATTTACATTAAGTACATAATTACTTCGTATATACCCAAATTTCTATTTACATTATGATAATTAAATTCATTTAAATCGATGGTTTATATCGAGAAGTCTTTTTACTATAATTTTTTTTTTTTTAATATTTATTTCAGACTATTGTTTTATGATAACTAAATTCATTTAATTTTATGGTTTACATCGAGAGATCTGTTTAGAATAGAGGAATTTCATGCACGATGGGATTTAAACTCAGGTCGTGCGAGTACAATGCTAAAATATTATTGTTGGGCCGTGAAGACGTGTACATATATATACACAATGTTCAAAAAGTAATCTGGGAGTTTTTATTTCATTTTTTTTAATATAAATTATCTCGAAAATAGTCACGTTAGATATTATGCTCTCATACCAGGCGCTTCTTCCGAGCGTACAAAAACGCTGTTATTACTTTCTCTTTGGAATAGCTACGAGTTTTACACGCTTGTGAGGAATATTATATGATAATTTAAACGTATAAAAATATGCCGCAAACTTCGTTAAAATTAAACTGCTTATTTATGAACAAAGGAAATTCAAAATCGTAATAATTTGCGCGGCATCTCATTAATGACGGGGACAATCGACTGTCAAATTTACTAGTACAATGTAAACACGGCAAAGCAAATTAAAATATCCTTAAATAATAAGTTATATAACGAGTAACAGGTAGAAAAAAAAACTAAATGTATTTAAAATATTGTTGAACAATATATGTCAGTTGAAGAGTAACTAACAGATCATTTAGAAATATATGAATTTTGCGAAGTAAATCGTGTAATCGTAGAAATTTTAGGACACCGTCAATAAATTAAATATATTTTATTATAACACGAGTAATCGATGTTTTACAAAATAAATAATTTATTCTGTAAATATATAACTAAGAATCGCTTTATTCGAACTTCGACTGATTTTCTATCGGTTCTAGTGAAATCTAAATAAATCCGGACTTTCGGTTCAACAAAATCTACTAATAATCTAGAATTGTTTGAAATGTTGTAAAATTAATCATGTAATCGTACAAATTTTAGAACCCCGTTAATGAATTAAATATATTCGAATACAATATTAATATGTGTGCTTCTTATCTTACTAGATCATTTCATAGTGCTACGATAGTCTAGACATCGGGTACTGTTAATAATTTGAAAACAAAACCATATCGACGACGTTTACACATTATTACTAAATAGCGTTATTCGATTCTAACATTATTCAGCTAATCGACTATCGATAAATGAAATATAACGGCAGTTAAAAAATATTAATTCGATAAAGAGAGTTTCCAAAATAATTCAAAGTTACGCGGTGTAAATCTGCGCCATCTCGAAATTAAGGCGGGTTGAAGAGTGACTGCTTCTGCAACGGAACGTCCTGGACAAAAGAAAACGGTTCGTACAAACATCTATCGAGTTCGGGCAGCGATCATCGTCATGCTGCTTCTTTAAATCTGTAGAGAGAATCTGCTCACCGTATATTGCTGAAGACTTGAAATTTCATCCTTAAACTGGTAATAACTCAGGTATTAAAAAGTTACGACCACGCTGGAAAAAAACCCCGAAGAAGACAATCTTTTAATGAGCGATGAAGCTCATTTTCAGGTATTCGTAAACAAACAGTACTGCCGCTATGAATCTAATCCGAATGCAATCGTACAGGAACCGTCACACAGCGAGTAAGTAACCGTTTGGACTGTAGAAGTCGGGGGCTTATTTTTTCACTGGTACTGTCAACGAAACGCGCTATATCGAGATGATAAACTCATTTTTGCTTCTCTCACTTCGTCGTTTTCATCATCTGGTCCGTACATGGTTCCAACAAGATGGTGCGACGTGTCACTGAAAGAAGCCTTTGGTAACCGCACATTATCGCGTCGCACGGATTTCGCTTGACCGCAACGCTCACCGGCCCAGTTTTTTTTTGTGTGTGATATCTTAAAGAACTGCCCTGGAAACTCGGATTTGTGAGGAAATTTCAAAAATTCAGCCACCCATGCTCGAAAAAGCGAAAATATGAAAAGACTGAATTAAGGTATTGTTGCAAATAGAGGTCACACCTTATTGTGTTCTATAAATAATTGTAAGCTAATCTCTCGTTTTCCTGTTTTTTTAATAAAATTCATTCGAAAGTTTTGATCGACTAGTTTTTGAGTTATTAAAAAAACAACAAAACCGTCAGTCTTCTCTGGGACACCGTATGTATATATATATATATATATATATATATATATATATATATATATATATATATATATATATATATTACAAGATACCTCGTATATACTATTATTAATATTATTATTTAATAATAAAAAAATATTTATAAAGAAAAATTTTATTTTATATTTTAAAAAAAAACTAATATATATTTATTAATGAAAAAAATAATAATTTAGTTAAAGACTAACCTGACCGGATTTGTAATTGTTTCAATCATCCATTCTCATTTTATTCTAACCGTCTTCATTAAGAAACTAACAACTGAACTTTGTAACTGAAAAACTAGAACTCTCTCGAAAATGAACAACCATCCCTTTTTATACATTTTTCTTAAGCCTTGTTAAACAAAAATTACTGGATTTTCTTCATTATTTACTGGCTGTAATTTATTTTTTACTGGCTGTATTAACTAAAATTATTTGGTCAGACTAATTTACTGGTTTTTTTCCATTGACTAACTAAAATTAATTTTAACTATTGTATAATAATAGTTTATCTACTACAAATCCGGTTTGGTTATATTATAATAATTTTAATATATTTTACTTTAATTAAATAAATAATTATATATATTTTGTTTTATTATGTTAATTAAATTAAATATTAATTTTCCACCTTCAATATAATAAATTTAGATTTATTATAACGTGAGCATACGACGATCGTCGTAATATATATATATATATATATATATAATGTTGATGTATTGGAGAGTAGTGATTTTATGAATTTAGCAAAACAAAATAAAATCGAAGTTAATCACTAAAAAATTTATTACATAAACACGAAGCTTTTCGATTATTACATCATGAAAATGATGTAATAATATATAGCTTGAAAATGATGTAATAATCGAAAAGCTTCGTGTTTATGTAATAAATTTTGTACTGATTAACTTCGATTTTATTTTGTTTTGCTAAATATATATATATATATATATATATATATATATATATATATATATATATATATATATATATATATATATATATAAAGGGAAAACTTACAACTAAAACCGTATATTGCGCAATAGCTATAAAATGTTATAAACGCGATGTAAATATATAGGTAAATACTTATTAGATTACGTACTTAGAAATTGTAACTTAATCCAATTTTAAGTCTAGTTCAGAGAAATAAATGCTTTATACGCTTATATTTATTTTATTTTCATAATAAAGCGCATTTGGTAGAAATAAAATGTTTCAATTCTAAAAATATTTATATAATACGTCAACAAATTATCTAGGAGTTATCTAACAAGCGGTATTATGCGCGGAATATTACTTATCAGTCTTATCACTTTCTCCGGTAATTAATAATTAGTGCAGGCGGTAGCATGTATAATTGTTTACGTAAAATATCGAGGACGTTTATTGAAAATGTTAAGTCGAGTTATTTTATCGCATTAGCGAATTCTATTATTTATAACTGATCTATTTCGACGTGTTTTGTACTTTCGTAAAATAACGAATTATTTCCTAACGATTTTGTTCACGTTATTACAAACAATTCGATGTAGCGAATTAATTTTACTACGAATAAGGACGAGTTTTAATCGCGTACAATAACGATTTGATTATTTCGAGACGGATAAAATTTTTTAAAGTTATTCTTAGATTACGAATAAGGAATAATGAAAAAATTTTAAAAATCATTCGATTATATAATTCACTCGTTAATATCTCATTAAACAGTCTCTGACGATATTTTTAATTCGACAATTTAATTGATTCGGACGAATAGAAGAACGCGCAATTTAAAGTTGCCGAAAGAAATTACACTAGAATTTCTTTATTTCTACCCGATGTTATTTAATTTTTCGCGGAAAAACCGATAATAAATAATAATTCGGGTCCTGAATAAAAAAACTAGTTTAAACGTGGTCGCCGAGCAACGTAAACAAATTAGAGAATCGCTAATTACGATAGGATGATTACAATACGATTTCCAACTGTCTAACTTGTTTATTTACCATCTGCTTATAATAAAACTTTAATCTATTTACGTCATCGACTAGTTATCATCATTATATCGTCAATACTTGTACGAACGATAAGCAAATTCTAATGGTCTATTTTTTTTTTCAGATTCGCGTTCTAATTACATTTTTTTTTTTTTTTTTTTTTTAACTAAACTGGCGCAATTAGCGATTAGGCGATGTATTCGGCGGACGACGGAATAGATGAAATAGTCGCCTAGTAAACAATTTAAAATTGAGAAAATAAACTTCGGTCAATTTTAAGAAAAATTATGAACAAAATAAGTTGAAAATATCAAAATAATCGTAAAAAAATTAATTCTACGCCCGTCGGTGCGCGGGAAAGAAGTGAAACTTAAAGACGATATAAAATGCAATATCATAAATTTTCAATATATTAAACCCAACGTTTGAATGTGTGGCAGTATTTCTTTCCTTGTCATTCTTAATTGATGCGAATCTTCCACGTAATTATCTCATTATCACCGACTTGCAAAGTATTTTGAAGGCTATAGAAAACGGAGAAAAGGTATCAGATTGATTGATTTCATTCATCATGTTGAAACTTAATCAGAACTCGAGTATATTTGTGTCTTTCTTGTAGGTACCGGGACATCGAGGAATCACCCGACAATGAAATTGTAGATTCACTAGCTAAAGGGGGTCTTCTAATGGTGTAGTATTCTCTTCAGTTTCAGTTCTTGATATCATACATTTTATACAGTCGGAACATAAGAAACTCTGGAAACAGACGTATGTGGAGTGTATACAGCAGGTCGCCTCTTACTAGGTACTACCAATTACAACCGTCTCTCCCTAGATTTCTAAGGTTCTACTTTTTTAAAAACATTAAGCGGAGAAGAATTGTACTTATCAGCAGATTGCGGTTTGGGCATTGCTCCTTGCCGAACCGACTGTTCCTTATGCATTATTGCCCTCTAGATGCTCTCGTGCAGCTTGAAATCCTGATCACGTGTTCTTCGAATGCCTTCTTTAACAACATTACGCTCTGAACTGTATCTTAAGTTACTGCTCGTCTCGTAATGGTTCTCCTTATAATGTATTGTTCCTTCTTCATATTCAGAATATAAATCTGTTCCCGGATATAGCGATATTTCTAGAGAAGTCGTTCGAATTTATAGAAATATGAGTTAGCAATTATTACAGTATTACGTTGGGTAGGCTGTATGGGCATACCCACAAAAAAAACAAAAAAAAAACATAAACAATGCACACAATGAAAAGACATTTATTTAATAAACCCTACGATTTCCTACAAATTTCACAAAGAAAAGGAACGTTTTGTCCGCTATACTTAATTCGACGTGACGATGAATCAAATGTTTTCGTTCTTAAATCTACGTACCACATACATCCTTCGTGCAGCGAAGATTTGAACGAAATAACGGTGAGTCGTGCGCGCATGAGCAACAGAAAGAAACGAAAAAAATGTTGTACGCATATATATCACAAAAAAAAAACGAATCGGCTCTCTCGCTCGCATTCCCCATATACAATGCACCAATAGAAATTTCACTTCAAAAACATCATAAATCGTATAAGAATTTATAGTGACAATTATAGAGGCCTATAATATCACGATGGTGGAGCTAGTACCTGACTATGATAATGATGATATTATATATATAATCGTAATCGTTCATTATAAGTTTAGCTTTTGTAGGACTGATTTTATTTTATAGTAAGTAACTTCCGGCCCAACCGATTCTCTGAAGCTCTTTTCATTTTCCAGCATTGATTTGTGCCTGTATCATGCAACAATGTATCATTTAAGGTCAGTATCATTTTTCGTAGTATTTTCGGAGACTCAGCAATTATAGTTTGATCGTCTGCAAATGATATCGTTTGAAGTTTTTCTCGGCCTGAGCGAATTCCATATGTGGTTTCCGCTAGAGTTAATTTACGCACAAGTTCCGCGTATTAAAAAGCAATGGAGATAACAAAACAACCTTGTTGTACTCTTTTATTTATTTTTGCGAGTTTTATCCCCGTCTGCATGTATAAATTATATATCAAGCTGAATATTTGGGGCATTCTATTTTCTCAAGGAGGGGAAAAATCTTATCCTCAACTGACCCGATCAAAAGCTTTGGTATAATCGACAAAACAAGTGAACGTGTTCTTATTTACATTCATCAGGCGCTCTCCAACACATTAACGTCCTTATTGCATCTCTGGTCGATAGATTTTACGGTTTATTATTTCTTATCATTTTTACTGCTGTATCAAATTCGTCTAATTTTTTAAGGACCTATATTTCATTTTCCCTTTTCCACTAGTATCATTTTTATATATTCGCTTTTCATCGACTAATTGCGATATTTGTTCCGTAATCCGCGGTTTATGTTTAGTTCTTCTTGTTTTGCCAAGGATTTTCTGCGCACAGTTTATTATTGTTGATTTATCGTCGTTCCACGTTTGGTCTAGTTCTGTTATAATTTTATCCATTTCCATTTGATACTGATACTTTATTTGTTCATTATTCAGATTATCAAGATTCCATTTTACTACTGGTTTATTCCGAATTATCTTTTTAAACTTAAGGTCTGCCTTCATAATCACCATGGAATGGTCCGCATCAGCCTCCGCACTTGGATAATTGATTTTTTTTTTTACTTGATTTTGATATCTCTGTATACAAAGTCGATTTGATATCTTTCTTTGTCTCCAAGTGTATCTTCTTCTTAGTGAGGTCTTATACCATGTGTTAGTAATAATGTAGTGTTTTCGTTTGAAAAAATCAATGAGATAATTACCGCGATTATTTCTAGTTTCAAGCCCATATTTACCAGTTATAACTATTACGTTCCAATTCCTCGTTGTTATTATTACGTTATCTCTTGCTGTTGTTTTTTCCAGTAATTCTTCTAATTTGTCATATGCTTCATCTATTTCTGTTTCCACGCTACCGGATGTTGGTATATAGACTTGTAAAACTGTTAGACCTACTGTGTATGCAGCGAAACGTGCCAGACTAAATCTATTTTCTATTACTTTAACATCTAGAAATGCTTTTGCTGATGCTTTATTTCGAATCAATACTACACCACCTTGGCCTCTTGAATTGCCACCATGTATTATTCCATATTCTCCTGAGAAAATATCTCCTTCATCAATCCAGTGAGTCCCCGCTAATCCAATAATATATATTTTCTTTTATTTCAAGTTTTCCAATTTCGAGCATAGTTTGTATATTCCACGTTACTATTTTTAAACATGGTTTTCATTCGATGACGACCGAAGAAGCCCTTCCACTTCCCAAGCCGGGCACAGTACCAGGAAAACTGTCGCTGTTACTGAGGTTGTCGGTACTAAAAACTGTGTTTGTGCTTACCATGGTTACTAGGGAAAAATTATGTGGTGGTTTCCGTTGAATTTCACATGATTTTCTGTTAGGATTTACCCCTTAGCCTTTAGGTAAAGACCAGAACCTCAAGGTAGCGGTTTGTTACTGAGGAGATAACACTGTTGAAAGGTTTTTACGGTGACCTTAACCCGTCGAGGGTGAAAGAGTCATAAGATTTATGCATACTTTTATGGCCAGTTCCTCAAGCTGACCATCTGCATCCTCGTGTCTCTTACCCTGTCAATATATATATACATATATATATATATACCTATATTCTTTTTATGTCCCATTAGTTTCATGTAATGAACCAGTTTTACCTACATCTTCCAGCATCCTGTAACTTCCTTGTAGCTACTATTAGTATAAGTTCAGTTGTTTCCATTCATCGTAAAGATATCTTCTTTGGTTTCTATATCATCCGTGTTGATTTCCGGCAGGATAGTGTGTACACCTACCGATAACCTTTCGTTTAAATGATATAAATATTTGTAGTTTTAATTTTTAGTAAAATAAAGATTAAAATTCTTGGATCGACATTTAATTTTTGGATTTAAAGAGCACGGTTAGTTCGAAGTATTGCGAGTTAAAAATTTTCATTCTAAAAGATGTCGCTTAGATGAAAAATTTATCTTGTTGGATTTGATGAAATTTTTTAATTATTAGTGCCTTTAAATTAAATTATTTTTTTTTACCTTTTAACAATTTATGAGTGTATGATCCGCATTTAAAAATATAATTTCGGTTACCATTTTTACACATATACACACACACACACAATACACATTGAATACGTGTATAATTTTTTTTTAACTTTTACGATAGAAATTACGTTTGTACGTTTACTCATAAGTGAACGACGTGGAATTTTTCTCGTTAAATATAACGCGTAAATGAATCGCGTTCGGAGGTAATTTTAATTTCTGGCTAATTAGGTTAAATACGTAGAAGAATAAATCCGGCGAAATGTCCGTATAAAGGTAAATACCACGTTAATTTAAATAATTTAGGTATACAAATGTATATATCTTTTGTATGTGTGTGTTGGTATATATTATATATATATATATATAAAATGTGGTATGTGTTTTAAAACGAGGTATGGCGTAAATAGAAGCATTCGGAAGATAACGAAATATATGTTGGTTTTTTTTTTTTTAAAATAAAACCGGTCTAATCACCGAGAACAACTGGGCCTACCTGTTTCACCTACATATTATTATTATTATAGAATGTCGGAATTACATATATTTTCTTAATGTTCCAGATATATCCATTTGAAAAATTGTACGAATATTTAAACTTATCCTGGAAAAATTACATTCTAATAATTTACTATTTATCAGCTTCATTAAATGTATTAAAATTCTACTTCTCGAGGATTATTTTTGAATCGTTTCCTGATATGCGCATTGGAGTTTATCGATCAAAATTTCGAAAAAATTAATAATTGAAAATTACGATATGGAACTTCTACTCGTGCTTTATAAATAAACATCGTGGAAGAAACCACAAGACGAGAAATTCCTATCTGAAAAGTTAGTAAGACAATGTCGTATACCGAGTCCCATCTTCATTTACTTATTTTAATAATGTAAACTACCTATGTATAATGTACCGCTTGATTTCTATAATTATCGTTTTACGTTAATAATATATATGTTATAAAGACATTTCGAAAAATTTTAATTCTACGTTCAATTTCTGAGCCGATTCTTTTAATTAATAATTATATTCGATGCTTCCTAAATATACAGTTTTGGTCTTTTGCGTCCACATTACCACGTTGACGGACACGTGTCAGTTTTCTTAATTTTAAATAGATTTAAATATTCCCTTAAATTTACTACGTGCCGTTAAAATATGCCTTACATAATAATTTAGTTTAGAGGAAAAAAATTGCCAGCAAATCATTCAGTTAACGATGGAGTTAGTCGATGTCATAAACGATTATTAGGCGAATTCGAACGTTTTCGCAATTTTTAACAATTTCTTAGAAAATACATTTATTGTAAAATTATAAATATTCGTATCAATTACGTTATTTACGTAACATTATATAGAATTCGATTTCTCAATAATTAGATCGATATGCAATTATAATTAATGCTAGGTACTGTATGATATCCTTTAACACGTTTTACCAGATTATTATTATAAAATATTCTACTCGACAAAAATAAATATTGCGACAATAACTGATTTCGATAAAGTGAACTAATTCTCATAATTATTTTTAACATCGTACAATTTACTAAAAAAAGGAAAAAGACGATTTTCTAATTGTACGATTTATCTCTATACTATTATATGAAGAAAACGCGGTTATTTCTTGTACAGGTTTTTTGAAAAACCGATACTACAAATCGTTACCAAAACCTTTATCACGTGATTATCCCGGAGAAGAACATAGGATAGTTTCAATGTCCATTAATAATTCTAATTTACCGAGTAATTTTTTTACTGCGATTGAAGGCACGACAGCAAACGTTGTCAGTATTTGTATTAAATATTAAATTAATCAATTAATAGTTTTAAATTAATTGATTAATTGAATATATAATATAAAAACTGTGTTCTACATATTATATATATATATATATTATATGAATATGTATGTGAATTGGTGTATAGAAGTTTTGATACGGCGACGTTCTGTTTCATTTGTTAGCAGGTAAAAACCGAAAATTAACCGAAACGTTATTTATTGATCGATCGAACATTTCCATAAGTAAATTTCAAGTTCCGTTATGTCATTATTATTATTATTATTGTTAGGATTCGTATTAGTATTAGTGTCCACTATATTGAACAAGGTCATTTTGTCGATTTCTGAAGGCTTTGATACCCAGCATCCCGGTGATTCCATCTGATTTACCATTCCATTTTAAAAGACTACAATTTCCGATAAAACTGTCTATTGCCATCATAATCGAAAAAAGTACAAGGGCAGACATTTAAGCGAATTGGTGTTGATTTAAAATCAGTTCTCGGACTAAGCTGGGCCGAGGTATGCTAGTATAATATAAATGTTAATAAAATAATAATTTCGAATCAATAGTTATTCTGTCTATACTAAACTTTAATAACATAGGCGATTTGTTTGCTCGCTTTACATTTTCCCATTATTATTTTAAATCTTGTTAAATACATATATATAATATATATGTATGTATGTATGTATATATAATATATGTATGTGTTAAAGCTTCTAACACATTTTAGATCATATAATAGATATAAAGTAAATAAACCTGTCATATTTTTATATTATTAGTTATTTAACAAGACACACACACACACATATAATATATTATATTTATGACAAACTATATGATGATATTGATGAGGAAAAATTGAATTTTTCTGAATTACTGAACGGAAAAAGGACTATTATAACCGACCGGATACGATAATAATAACAATCATATATATATATATATATATATATATATATATATATATATATATATATATATGGGCGTGTGTGTGTGTGTATATACGCGTTTGGAGACAGGTATTATGTGGTCCCATATTCGTCATCGAGTATAAGTTAACAGGCTGACTCACATATATATCGAATATAACCGCAAAAACCGCAAATAAAACATTCAGATTGTAAACGTGTCCCATTAGAGAAAAAAAATTAAAAAACAGACAAATCAATCTCTACAAATAAATAAATAATAAATATGAAGTCCATGTTTTTTTATTTATATCGAAAAATTACGCCATGCAAACCTCGGATTAATATTTTACGAAATGGTCTTACAAGAATTGCTCGTTTAATATACGATAATGTACGGAAAACGTTGACAAAAATATACAATGAGCCAGAGAAGACGGACACGGTTTTGTTTTTTGAATAGCGCAATTGGTAACACTGCTACAGCGCAAACCGCGTGCTCCACGTTCAGTGTACTCACGAGAGGTTCCTTTTTTATCCGGTTTCAGTTATCACGATGCCCAAGAATGAGCGCGCGTTCTTCGTGGAACGTTATTTTCGATCGCGATAGTGCAAAGAGAGTTTCGAAAATAATTCAAAGCGTTTTTTTGTTTTTTTTTGTGGGGAAACCTTAGAGCCGCGTTTACGAAACACGTCCGCGTGATCTGCAAGACGTGAAAATTTAAAAATTCATCGACATATGCTCGAAAAAGTCTTCGAAAATGTCGTAAAAAGGCTGAATGAATGTATTGTTGCAAATGGCCGTCATCTGAACGAAATTGTGTTCCGTAAATAATTGTAAGCTAACCCTATTTTTCTAATAAAATTCAATTAAAAAATTTTGGTCGAGCAGTTTTTGAGTTATTCAAAAAACAACTAAATCACCCATCTTCTGCAGGTGACCCTATATAAAAATGAGCTGTTCCGGAATTTTAGCATTTCAACATATGAAAATAATCTTATAAAAACACGAGTTCAGGCGACTCGATTAGATGACACTTACCGGGTTAATGAGGAAAGTATAGTTTATTATTTATTATTATAAATAATCATCCTCGTCCTGTACATAACGACATCTTGAGGCTAACTCATTGTGCGTTTAAATACAAAATAATTATATGCCACGCAGGTGTTTGTGAAACTATTTAATTAAGAATTAATTTATATATCTTAAAACAGAAAAACGTAAAATTTCTATACGGAATTACGTCACTATCGAATTATTACACATTTAAAACACAAAGCGGTCTATGGTTAAATGCAAAAGGATGAATTTAAATATACGAACAAACTCTCGATACTACCGATCGAGAATGTTCGTTATGTTTGAATTAAATTTTAATTCGAATTCTTTAAAAGTTACTTATCTGTTTACTTATTTCGGAAGTTAATTTCCGTTTTTCCGAAAGCTTCGGCCGAACACCTGAACGTGATAATTGAACTGAACTAATTAAAAGATAATTTCTTGATTGTAACCGAGGATACGTTGGTAAAACTGGAAATTACACATCGTTTAATTGAATACGTTTGTTTTTTTGCACGATGTTTCAAGTCACACGCTAACCACTTACGTCCAAGATAGCGTTACGTGTTTCAAACAACTTCCGGTAATTTAAAATGGACCACGTGTTTCGGAACACTTTAAATATCCACATATGTATGTGTGTGTGTGTGTGTGTGTGCTCTTCCCATATATAAATATATATAAAAAATTTCTAAAAGATATCTATATACTAATTGACAAGAAAAATATTAAATAAGAAAATAAGATAACGTCTCTAGTTTGGTAAATAAGTTTTTTTTTTTTAAATTGCGACAGGCAATCGTTCGCAAAGTCTGCACATATGCAAATAATTACTGATATATATAACAACTATGTATTTAATTTTAACACTATAATCTTGCATGTATGCTGACACACACGTCGACACATGCTATGCACATATAAACAATATATATATATATATATAAGCGTGTATGTGTACATGCAAATCAAACTATAAATCTTTTATATCTATCTGCAGGCCAGTTGTTCTCTGTTCACGTATGATCGACATTATCGCGTAACTTATATCATCCGCTCCTAGAAATTACTGAGATTGCCCGAGTTTTTAAATTAAATTTCGAATTAAAACGTTTGAGTAAATTAATTTATCAAGCCGGCTTATCGTAAATCGGAATACGGTTGCTTTTCGGTGCGTTCATTATGTATATTGTGTTTTATACATGTATATATATATATATATATATATATGTATGCATATATATATATATACCTCTATTTAAGAAAGGACAAGTTACAAATTGCCAAAATTACAGAACTATTTCATTAATACCGCACACCAGTAAAATAATGCTACGAATTATAAATAATCGATTAGCGGAATTCTCATCCAGGCAGATTCCAGATGAGCAAGCAGGATTCGTAAAGGGAAAAGGAACTCGCGAACAAATTTTAAACATAAGACTGTTGATTGAAAAAACCAGAGAACATAATATTCCGTTAGTGTTGTGCTTTGTTGATTATTCAAAGGCATTCGACAATGTTCTTTGGGAAAAATTGTGACCTGCACTTATTGAAATGGGAATACCAAGGCATCTAGTGTATTTAATAAATCAACTATACGAACATAATATAAACACAGTGCGTATTGAAGGCCATATAGAATCAAAAGAATTTAAGACGAAAAAAGGTGTAAGACAAGGATGCGTCTTATCACCGGTACTTTTCAATCTATACGGTGAATATATTATGAGACAGGTTTTGAACGATTGCAGCGTTGGTGTTTCCATTGGTGGAAGAATCATTAATAACCTACGCTTTGCGGATGATACAACGCTTATAACCAGCTCAATTGATGACATGAGAATAATACTCGATCGACTAAATAAGATAAGTGCCAAATATGGATTAAATATAAATAAAGATAAAACAAAACTAATGGTGGTTGATCGGGGAAACTTAATACCGGAGGCTGAAACACAAATCGATGGTTACGAAACATTACACAAGTATATATATTTGGGATCCCTTATTGATGATAAAGGCACTTCAACGGATGAAATAAAAAGACGGATCCAGTTGGCTCGAAATGTCATGATCAAATTAAACAGAATATGGCGCGACGCATCAATTACAAATGCGGTAAAAAAGAAATTAGTGCAGTGTTTGGTGTTTTCTGTATTCACATACGCGGCGGAAACGTGGACGCTGAAAGCCAAAGATAGGCAACGTATCGATAATTTCGAAATGTGGATTTGGAGGCGTATGTTACGAATACCCTGGACAGCGAAGCAAACAAACGTTTCTATATTACGCAAGCTCAACATTAAGCGTAGATTGTCCAGCGATGTTCTTTTCAGAATATTACGATTTTTCGGACATATCATGCGAAGCGATGACTCCATGCAACGATTAGTAATTGAAGGGAAAATACAAGGAACGCGTGCTCCTGGTAGATTACACATAAAATGGACAGACACGATCACAAAAGCACTTGCAAAGTCAATGGCTGATTGTAAACGGGATGCTGCAAACCGGATAAAATGGAGAAGAAAAATTGAAGAGGCTGTAGCATGAAAATGGTCACGACATCCCTTAGGGGGATTACGACTGAAGATGATGATGATATATATATATATAGACTTATATATTAAGTTAACTGGTTAATTTTATTTTTATTTTTATATCAAGCCTACAAATACGTACGTGTATACATATATATATACATATAAGTTAATCGAACGAGAACAAACACTGGTATCGATATGGATGTATCTTATCAGAATGATATCAACATAGCAGGTAATACTGTTTATAATACTTCACTTAAACGAACAATTTGAAATAGTTCGGAACCCGATATCAGACTCCCCTCCGTTGGACCGAAATAATTCGTACAATAGTCAACTTTATAATCCTAATATTCACTACGGCCCGTATATATAGTCATTATTCAACATAAAGACAAAATCATCTGCAACATCCAATAGCTCTATGCAAACTCTTGTCCTCTTACTCAGAAGTCGCATATTTTTGATTTCGTTGGTAAAAATATCAGTTCGGCGGATAAATCGACGAAATGGCTCATCATTGGTTCCTACAAATTAGGTCGAAATCGCCTTTGTGGGAAATGAATATACATATATAAGCTACGGTTTAGCGTTTCTTTAAGTATCACTCCTCCGAGAACATGTTTAAACTGCAACCGATATGGTCATATGACTACTTAATGCAGAAGTAAGCCGCGGTGTTTCAAATGGGGTTGAGGGACATGCTCTCTCCAGCTGTACAGAGACGGAGTTTATCGATATTTCTTTAAACTGCAGGGTTGCGCACGCTACCACTGACAGGATTTGTCCATATTACATTAAACAGTTCGAAATAAGAAAAGCGATGGCCCACGATAGTATTTTATTCTTCGAGCTAAGAAGAAACTAGCCACAAGAGAAGTTTCCAGTGCGTTCTCTTATTCGAATCGAGCTCGAAATTCATCGAATATTATTGAAAATTCTAACGCGTATATTGAGTATAACGATAGTAATCAATAAAATGGTAAGAATAAATTTAATCCTTCAACAAATAAATTCTCTAACGAGTTCTCCTCGGTCTCTTCGCACTTCCCAGAATTACTAAAACGCAAATATACCCCTAAACCTAAACAATCTTTTAACCTAGACTCTATTCACGTCTTTCCTTCTGGAAGGATTCCTGCTGTCTTAACTAGTAATCAATCTTCTGTAGCAAAAGAAGAAGTACAGGCTATTGAATATAATATTTTTAACGATATTTCAATATCTACAGTAAGACCTTCCTTTACCAAATCTGTTACCACTACCGCTAAATCAATGGCGGTTTCTTCAAAGAAGCTATCTCCGAATAACCAAACGTCCAATCATTCTAGCTCTCGAAGATAAAAATAATAATTTCTCCTCTTGTAAAATGAACAATTCAAACACTAATTTAAACCACTAGACTTACCGCCCTCTGCCTTAAAAATAAGTATACTTATAATTTTTGTGTAATAAATATATTTATAATTTTAATATGTTATTTTCCCCCTTTTTCGTGTGTTATGTGCATAACTCCCACTTATCTTTATCAACGCGTACGTCAACCTGTATGGTTTTCTCCCTTAAGCAACTAAATCTGGCTCACCTCTCAGTTACACTAAAGTGCGAACCACTCGCCTTTGCCTTTGCCTTGCAGAAACGTTTCTTGAGGATTACATTTGACCAAAAATTAACATGGGGTTCACATATCAAAGACTTAATCACTCCGTGCCTCCAACATTTCAAAGTTTCTAACTTCATTTGGTGGGGGGCTGATCCGAGTATACTTCGTATCATTTATGTTGTTGTCATTCGCTATATGGCTGTTGTCTCTTCAGTGGAGCCTGTAAATCCCATCTCAAGAGGTTAACAGTCGTTCGAAATTCTTGTTTGAGAACAATAACAAGAGCTTTCGTATCAACTCCTAATTTTGTACTAGAGGCTGAAACTTTTCTTCCTCTCTTGGAATTAAGGTTTATCTTGTTGGCGGATAGATTCCAATTCTAGATTATCTATCTTTAGTCTTTTAAGTCACATTAAACGGCATTGGAGATTTGTCCCGCACAAAATTCCCCGCTTAGCTGACAAAGCTCAGACTTGGTTACGCTATACTGACCTTATTATACATCATTTTCTCCTTAAATATTCAACCATTCCCTTCAGGTGTGGTTTTTTAAAGATCGATATTGACGCTACATGTTTTTCCAAATGAATAGTATATTTTTATCAATCGCCGCTAAAGTTGAGATACCGTATTTTTTAAACAATCTGTAAACACTACATGTAATCTGATCATACTGGTGCAGCATTTTATATTCCTCATCTAAATTACACCAAACTGTTTAGATTCCCGAAATTTTGTAGTGTGTTTACATCGGAGGATTTCGCTATTCTCAAAGCCATTCAGTATATCAGATGTAATGGGATCGGTGGAAAAATATTAATAGAAAGTGACTCTCTTAGTGTTCTTAAAGCCCTGAACAAACCTACGTTACCCCCAGCATAGGGACTACATTCTGTTAACTACTGTAGAAAATTTATTTTATTTATACAATAACAAGATACAATCTTTCGTTTGGGTTCCAGCCCATGAGGGTGTTCAGCGAAATTAAATATATGATCGGACTGCAAATCTTGGGGCATCGGAAGACATTCTCCTTCCGAGAATTCCTTCCTACTGTCTAGTTGCATCCGCTCGAGCAGACCTCCTTCATCGATGGAAGTCTCTGTTTTTTAAAAGACGGTTTAACTTTTATGGATCTATCCAACCTAATCTTCCTACCACATCCATTCTGGCTCTTACGCCTCCTAAAAATCTCTCAGCTCGACTTTTCATTTCAATCCTGGTCAAACTTCGTTCCAACCACAATTGCCTTCCTTTCCATTTGTACTCTATCAATCTTACTCCATCTGTATACTGTCCTGTGCATGCGGGAAATATAGCCGACGTTCATCATATGATTTTTGCTTGTGATTTGTATAGCAGAGGTAGTTTATTGATAAAATTTTACATTTAAATATTAACCCCCCTCTTTTCGATTGCCTACTTATTGGCCCCGAATAACAACAGTATCTTCGCAGCTTTGGCCTCCTACGTGTATATATCTAAAATTAATCTTTAAGGTTTTTTCTTCTTTTGTTTTTTTATTTTATTTATTTTTTTGTTTCTTTTTTTTCACTTTTGTTATCATATGGATGATATATTTATATGAAAATATTATACACAATAGGTAATTTAGGTTATTATACTTAAGCCCAATTATTGTAAAATAATAATAATGATAAAATAAATTAATTTAATTAAAGAATTAAGTTGTGTTTTTTTTTGTAATAGCTAGATTTACAACACGAGTTTTAATCAGTATTTTACGTTTTTGTAAAATTACTTTATTTTTTTTTTAGAAAATATATATAAGTACAAATTACACACTATTAAAAATTAAAAACCTTTACATATATAAATACTTTAATTGTGGAAAATTTCCTTTCATAAATTTCCTTACAGTTTTGACAAATAACAGAAGGGAGCTGTTTTGTTAGAAATGAATTTTGGAATTCTTCGATCGAATTTTTTCATTAATATAATTTTTTAATTTCCAAAAAAAACACAAACAAACAAACGTTAACACCTCCTTTCTGGTTCGTATTTAAACATATTTCCCGAAAATGAAACGCTTGAAGTAAAAACCCGTTTTTAAGTACCACCGATAGGTTATGAATTTTTTAAAATTGTCGACTTGCCGCTTTTACCGGGCATAGCGCATGACTTAAATATTTTTAAACGATTCCGCCTCTTGAATTATGAGTTTCTGTATAAGATCTATCGGAAAAACCGTGAAAAAAAATTTCAAACTGAACCCAATAATTTCAGAAAAGGAAGCGATTTTTTTTTCAAATTTCATTTTTTTCGCGAATTCGAAATGCGGTAAAATAGTTTAAATAAAAGTTACGCGGCATTGAAATATGCGTCCAATGATAGTATAGTCGTATTTTTATACCAAATACCCATCGAGAAAATTAGGGTTAAAAGGTTTATTGGTGCGTTTTTAATGGCCCTATAATAGATAATGGATTGTCGTTAGACGAAAGTAGATGTGGAGATCTATCATTTATGTAATAACGTAAAGTTTATCACAATTAACCGCTAACGAGAAATCGCGATTTTAAAATTCGGTTTTCGATTGTTAAAAATTTCTCGAGCGATTTTTGGTCGGACGATTCTACAATGCTTTTAGCATGGGATGTGATTATATATATATATATATATATATATATATATATATATATATATATAATGACTTAGCCTTCCATTACCCGGCGAACTTTGCATCGCCCCAGAATCAATAGCTGAATTAAATATAATTTTTTATTAAGTTCGATAAATCTACAAAAATTAAAAAGTATCGATATATCATTTATATTTCTTTAAAAATTTTGTTTTTTTAATTTTTTTGTATAATTCCTAACTCTATATCGGTATTTGTGTTTTATTGAATACAGCTAATAAGTTAATACATTTATCGTTTCTGTGGCCATACGCAGTTCGCCGAGTCGGCTAGTTATTATATAGAATTCAAACAGATCATAATGTCTATTCGAAAGTGAAATTAGTTTATTCTTACCGATATATTCTCCTCCTTAGAAAAAGATAGCTAATTACACAAGCGCCGTATTAATTTTGTGAACGATATTTCGTCACTGATTATTTACGAATAGAAAACAAATCCAAGAAAGAAAACGACAAATGCAAAATTACGGCTGGAAAAATGAAAATTGACGCGAAAAGTGTTTTTTTTTGTAGACTATATAAAACGAAATTATAACGAAAAATGTCGGATTAGATACCTACCTCTTTTATTTTAGATGAATAATTTTTCAATCGGATTTTTTACTTTTATAATTCTTTCGTAGATTAATAATTTTCGGAATATTCGAGTGTATATATATATATATATATATATATATATATATATAAATTGCTCGTTTAATAAGACAAAATAAAACAACGAACAAAATTACGATATCTTTAAACTCTAATAAGTAACATAGCGTATACATTTTAAAGACAAAAAACTAATAACTTTCGTAAAATATAACCTCTCTATAACTACTTCCGTATATATAAATATTAAGTGTTGCCACTTAAATCAATTATATTTATCGTACATAACGCGGTATCTTTATTTTCTTCTCCTCCAACATACTCTAAAGTCGAAATTTAAATAAAATTTCTAACAAGCTACTGTCTGAGAATAATTGAAAAGTACTTCTCCTTTCTACAATAATAATAAAGACGTTCTAACATTAAAGCATATTTGCCTGTTTTTTGTTCTTACAATCTGACAGCAATATAAGATTTATATTTTAGTTCTACGGTTCCATACAATTGTGCTGTAAATAAAACTTCAATTTTAAAAAGTATTCACATTGAATTAACAATACCTATATATAAAATAAAAAAACAGAGGTCTTCCTCCAGGAATTATTTGTTATTTAGAGCTCCGTATTATATATATATATATATATATATATATATATATATATATATATATATATATATATATATATATATATATAATATCAATGCGTACACATTAAAAAAAAAAAAGAAATAAAAAAACAAGACATATGGTAATGCATAATAATTTATTTGGAAAAATAAATAACGTCGACAAAAAACGATTAATTACCTAACGATATAGGAACATGCATAATTAATAGCGAGATTATTTAAATATATGTACAAATTAACACGCGCTAAATGAAGGCAAACCAGATGTTAACGTAGCCCCTAATCATCATCATTATCATCATCACGTATTTTAGATAATCATAATAATGATTAATGTTATCGCGGATTTATACGGCGAATCGTTAGAAACGACGTATAAAATTTCCACTATATCCGAATGACGTGTAAATTTTTAGATATTAAATACGACATTTTTCTATATAAACTAAAAATCGATTAATTATCTTTAAAAACCAAAAAAAAATACACCTTATATAATAAGTACATTCAAAGGTTTAACTTAGGTTATAAATATATGAAAAACATTAAATTTCATAATGATAATTCGAAAAAAAAAAACCTTAAAACATTTGCAGTAAACACACAACATATATATATATATATATATATATATATATATATATATATATATATATGTATGTATGTATGTATGTATGTATGTATGTATGTATGTAAATAAATATATAAATAGATATTACTTAATTAAAACAAAACTTATTTTTAATTAATACTTTATTTTCCAAAAATATTGTACAATAATCGCATTTCACGTATCCATTTCAAAATTTAGAACATTTTCGAACAAAAGATTTAAATGTAATTTTTTTAAGCCATTACATATATAGCAACTAGCATACACGCGCACATATGTATATTTATACATGTATGTATGTAACAAACTGAGAAAAATTAAATATGTTTGTTATACAGTAAATTTTAAGAGTGTTCTCGAACGGTCGTTTCAATTGGTAACCATTATTTTGTTATCGAATTTTACAACTTCTTAAATTTTTCGATCGTGAATATTTTAGGACGTTAACATTTTTAACATTCTATTCTTCAATAATCACACTAAAATAAAAAAGCCGGAAAAACTGAAAATTAAACGAAAATTAATTTTCTCTTAAATCATATCCGTAGAATTACGTTATTACTTTTTTTAATACTTTTTTTTCTTTTTTTTTTGTTTACTACAAATATTCTAAACGTAGTATATGTAGCAGTAGTAAAAGACAAGAAAAGAAACTAACCGATAAGGTAAGAAAAGAGAGATCACGCGATGGTGGGTGGCGGAACGGTCGTAGAAAGGGGGAGTAAAACTTTTAGTAGGAATAAAATAGTGGAAAATCGCGACGTATTGATCTAAGAAAATATAGTAATGAAAATAACGCGTTACAACGGTATAAGAATAATTATTTTTCAATCGTCTTCGTTATGGTCAGATTCTTCTTCTTCTACGATCGGTAGACAAGAAGAAGCTTGTTGATGATGATGGCTATTATTATTATTATTATTATTATTATTACTAGAGTCCGAATCGAAGGCTTTACGCCAGCGTTCGAAATGGTCTAGAGACGAATCGCATAACCATATTTTTAAACTGGTGGTAGTATCGAACATTTTTTGCCGGATTAAAAATCCTAAACGATTAGCTTTTGATCGGGTTTTTTCCACTTCTGCTTCATCGGTCAACGACTCAATCGTACTGGCGGTTCGAAGATTAATCACGCCTAACGGTCTGCTAATCTTCGACAAAGGATATACAACGGCAAAATGTTCTAAAGACGTCCGGTATACCTTTACGTGTACGTATCGTCTTTCGGACACGATCGGACCTTCCAGTATTACCTCGCCGGACATTTCGACCGACTTGACAACCGACGATACATCCGACTGGCCATCGCGAACAACGATCGTATCTAAAGACTTCGTCGTTGGAAGACGATGCGAACCATTGTACATAATAGAGCCGGTATTGCTACTAGTAGCGGCAACGGACATTATCTATCGATTTTTCGATAAACGGTCGAATTTTTCTGTGCGATAATTTTTCGAGATAATAATAATGAAAAAAAGAACGAATAAAAATATACGCGAACACAATTTAAAAAAACACACTTTTAGTTTTATTAAAATTAGAATAAACTATATATATATATATACTTTTATCTATCGTAAATATTAAAAAACGCGAAATTTTTCTTCAGAATATTGAATTTTTATCAAATTCCTCCGTTTTAATACGAGTCCAAAAATATCGTTCGAATTGATCGAAAGAAGGAAAACTCGAATACATCAACTAGACCGACAATAACGAAACGTATTCACGAACTAACGGAAATGCGAAACTTACTCGTCGTTTAATATTCGTCGACAGAGCGTAACGAAACCAGACCAGCGAGAAATCTGAGCACGAAGTGAGTATTTCCAATGCGTCATATGTTTTCTACCTCACCTCACCCGTGCTACGTGCCTAACATTCAATTGACTGCCCATCCGCGATCGTCGATTTATCGAGAACAGAACAAAAACAGTAAACAAGCTCTTAACGATGAAAATATTAACTTTAAGCATCTAATAAAATTCCGCTAACCGCTATTCCGGATTTTTTTTTTCGTAAGAATTAAGGAAAACCGATTTTGTGACGCGATACAATTTTTATAAATTTTCTATAAAAAGTCGTCAAGAAGTTGGATTTAGTACTAATGTTTTTTGTTTCGGGGTGTGTGAAAGAATCCCGTCCCCAATAGTCCGAAATTATCCCATACTTCGTATATTACGAACTTATATATATATATATATATATATATATATATATATATATATATATATATATATATAATTATTGATATTCTAACTCACTCGTTGCCGAGTATGAGTGCCTTTTCTAATGATATCTGTTTCTGTTAAATAATTTAATGTCTGAATCTTATGTGTGATATTAATCCAAATTTTATTGTTTCTGATTGGCCATGTCTCACAATAAAATTAAAAAACTCGAAACTTGTCAGATGAGATTGCTTAGACAAATCTTAAGAATAACATGGAACGATAAGATCTCAAATGAAAGAATTTTGAAAAAGACAAATTATAATAAAATAGTACAATACTTAACCAAAGCTCGGCTATGATGCGTTGGCCATGTTATCAAAATGGATAACAATCGCATACCGAAGCGATGATTATATGGTATATTACACACTGGTGAACGATATTGTGGAAGACCAGACTTAAGATATAAAGATGTGCTATCAAATTCCATCAAAAAGAACGGTATTGATCCAATGAAAAATAAGACTTGGGAAGAATGGGCGTCGAATAGAACTGAATGGAGAAAATTCATCGATGATACAACAAGATTAGCAGGTGTTCACACCGACAAAAATCGCACAAAAGGAGTGCACACTGCAGTTATAAATCTAATTATAAAATTGGATTAATATCACACATAAGATTCAGACATTAAATTATTTAACAGAAACAGATATCATTAGAAAAGGCACTCATACTCGGCAACGAGTGAGTTAGAATAATATATATATATATATATATATATATATATATATATATATATATATATATATATATATATAAAAAAAAGTTCGTAATATACGAAGTATTGGATAATTTTGGACTATTGGGGACGGGATTCTTTCACACACACCCCAACAAAAAACATTAGTACTAAATCCAACTTCTTGAAATCACAGTCAAAAAATTATTACGTTCCAGTCCAAAGAAGAATATAACTAAAGAACAAAATTCGTCAGTATAACAATGAAACCGTATCACAGCAACTAGATTCTATGAACACTGATAACAGATCTTTATGGAGAAATACAAAAAAATTCGGAAGCAAATAGATGAGCCATTCAATATAAAATTTGAGAATAATTGGACTAAATCTGATGAAGATAAAACGGGAGTATTTGCAGAACATCTCAGCACAGTATTTACCCCGTATCCTGACTCTTCTAACAAACAGTTCATCATCACACAATCTTCATCAAAAGTGTCCTTTATTTCAGAAAGTGCCCATTACGGAAAATGGGGAAATTATCTCGCACTTGCCAAGAAAATCGTTCTGTTGTTTTACATGTTTAATGGAATATTGCGGATCGGATATTTTTCCAAATGGTGGAAAAAATCTATGATAATTATAACTCACAAACCCAGTAAGCCTTAAACTGATGTTACTTAGCTCGCTATCTAAAGTCCTCGAGAAACTAATTTTAAGTCATACACACCCAATTATAAAGAGTAATGAAGTGATACCGAATCACCAGTTCGGTTTTCGAATTAAGTATTCCACGATCCGACAGTATCATCGACTGGTTGATATCTCTTCAACACTAGAAACAAAAAGAAGTATGTCCTGGCGTTTTTTTTTAGACGTTGCCCAGGCATTGGATAAAGTTTGCCACCCTAGACTATTTCTCAAATTGAAACAAATTCTTCCTTGTTATCTCTACATGTTACTTCAGTCATACTTGACTGACAGAACATTTGTGGTTAGAATCAACAACTCTTATTCGAAGGAACATGCAGTCTTAACATCAGTTCCTCAAGATAGTATAATTGAGCCTCTGCTGTTTTCCATACCCACCAGTAATTAATACTAACCACATTCGCAGATCATATCTCGCGTCAAATTCAGATAATGCTTTAGTAGTTAAAATATCTTTATAAATAAAATGCTAAGTTACAGTGATATACAGTGATATATGATTGATTGCTATTTGAAGTCTAAATATCCATTCTAATAGATAAGTACTTAATTTCATTTAACTCACTTTTTAGTTTTCCTGATATTTCAACATAAAATTTAGGTATTATATCATTTCTTAACTTCTTTCTCTCACATATATGATATAATGATTGTAAATTTTTAGAATATTCCAAGGATACTTCGTTTTCTACGATTGCAGGAGGCTACATATCTTTAGCTATCGTTTTTATTGATGATTTTTCTATTGTATAAATTTCCTTTTCAGAAGCACATGTCTTTCCTTTATTCTAATTTTAATTGCTTTGCTTTTGGTATCATATTTTCTTCTAATATGACATGTTTTTTCATTTTCGTTAATAATACCAGATAATGATCCCGGTGGTTAGTTGTTCAAATCTACAGCCATAAAATTTGTATTCTAATGAACGAATACGCATCAAATATTACTTCAAATTTGTAGAGTATTTTCTCCCTATTTTAAATTTTTGTTGCAAATTTTACAAACCGTTTAAATATTATCAATTCTCTTAAAATAGTTCCACATAGATTTTTTAATCCCCCCCGTTAGAGTTACAGAAATTAAAAACTAAATTTAAAAAAATCAAAAAATCCGCCCTTAATTTAAACAATTGTATATAATATGAAATTTAAATATAAAAAAAAGAATATGATAAACTAATTTCTTAAACAATTACATAATGAAATAAAAAATTTAAATTATAAAAATAAAAAATACAATAAACCAAAAATATGAATTTAGATGTATAAAATAGCAGTAATGAAATTTTAAAACACGTTTGCAATACACACTACAGGAAGGATGCTGTAAATTAATAGAAGAAAATAAATCATATGAAAATTATCTGAATAATCATCCGGTTTTTGTATTATCTAGTTATCGATTATTCGGTTTTGAAATTAACCAGTTCTTCCAAGTTAGT
The DNA here is from genome assembly GCA_032883995.1 of Coronaproctus castanopsis. NCBI lineage: Eukaryota > Metazoa > Arthropoda > Insecta > Hemiptera > Monophlebidae > Coronaproctus > Coronaproctus castanopsis. The sequence continues at coordinate 42,438,981 of CM065052.1, forward strand.
TAAAAATTGGAGATGTAAACAAACCCTCATTTTTAATGGTTGTATAAATAATGTCTTCAGGTTTTTTACACTGTGTTGCAAGGATTTCCTAGATAGCGCTGATCCTATCAAATATAATATATTCTTATTTAATATATTTTAATTACAATTACGTATAACATTTTAATTTTTTTGTAAAGGGTATTGCCAATTTTTAGTAATAGAATATAAATGATGTTCGTAAAATAAGTTTAAAACATTATACATAAGTTAATTATTCAAAGAGACAAATTTTATCATAATATCCGTGCGATGTATGTAACATTTACCCAAACATTCAACAAGCATAGGCATATGACTTTTGTACTTCCGGGTTAGCTTTGATAAATTCTAAATATGTTTGCAACAAATGTAACCTTTCTTCTCAGTTACGGAAATAATCTCTGACATCGATAAGTGGTTATATTGGTTGTTTTGTTTCGTAATTGTTTTTTTTTTTTTGATTGTTTTCCAAAGAAAACTTTTGTCATTTTCATTTTTAGTCAGATATTATAATAACGCGATCATGATTTCCACTGTTAAATCCTGTTTTACAACTGGATGCGTATACATTTGGCACAACAGGTTATGAAAAGCCGTCGTTATAACACAAATCGACAATAATTTTTGTAGAACGTACACATTAAAATGCCACCAATGAAGGTTCAAAAAATACGTAAGTTTATATTTGTTAAAATCTTAATATTTTTCTATATATAAAATTTGTGTTAATTGTTTAGGAATTTTATTGTTTTCAGTGGCAAAAACTGTACGAATACTAAATCGTAGGTACAGCGAGCAATCTTTTCCAAAAATTACCACGCACTATACAGTAATTCCGAGAGAAAGTGATCCCAGATGGAAAGGTGATAGATTAAGATATTTACTTGATTAAAAGTTATTAATTTTGAAATTTAAAATTAAAATATTTTAAAAATTAACCACGAAATCGTTACGTTCTTTAACGTTAATCTATTACATTCATATACTTTACGGTATGTAGTCTAGATAAATGCATGTAATAAAACAGTGACCATTGTATATATACGTTGAATTATCTAGTATACATAGAATTTTATGTGCGAATTGTAATAAAAAGTTACTGTTTTAAACATTTAATATTGTGATAAACGCAGTAAAAATATTTTTATTGAGCAATGAATAAATTTATTAAGTATTTCACGGTTCATATTGTAAATACATTTTAAATGTAATTATCGTTTTTAGAGATGCGCTGCTTTTATTATTGAAAAGAAAACACGATGCGATTTTCAAATTATTATTTATTTACTTATTAATTTAACAGATTTTTAAACAAATTTCGCTATTAAATTTAGTTACTTTTATCAGGAAGTTATTTACATTCGTTCAGCTGTATTCAGTTGAATACACATTTCCTTAATTTGTATGTATTTGAATTTATTTTTTAAAATTCGGTAGATGTTCATTTTCATTTTGTGCGTGTGTGTTAATTTCCATCAATAGTCAAGCTCTTTAAACAAAGTTATATTTTCAAATTAATCTGCGAATTGATAACATGTAAACTGTTAAATCGATGAAAATTCCTTGTTTTTTTTAATAAGCTTCTTGTTTTGACAGTGTCTGATCAGCAGTCGTATGTTAATTATACTTTCTATATTGATTGTATATATTTTTTGAAATAATAATCAAATGCATCATATAATTTACACTTCTTTTAAAATTCGTATTCCAAAATCGATTTGAAAGTTGTGTACTAATTAAAATTAGTGTGCTCTAGATGGTAATTAAATTTTTGAAAATTAATTTTGTAATGTCTTAGCAGATGTGAATATGGAAAGAGTGGAAGATATAGCCGATGTATTAATTGTTGGTGCTGGTCCGGCTGGGTTGTCAGCTGCAATTCGTCTAAAGCAGTTGGCTGTAGAAGCGGAAAAAGAATTAAGAGTATGCGTAGTTGAGAAAGCTGCTGAAGTTGGTAGGTATATATACATTTCTACGACGAAAACAGTTATTTAAATTAAAATATAAAGATAAATTATTAATACTGTTCTGATGCTCAAAAATGATTTGTAAATTATAATTTGAATATTTTTATGTTAATAATGCTCTTAACCGTATTCGTATAATGTCGAGAATGTTTATAAATTCTGTATAAGTTAGTTGTTAAGACACAAATTCTGAAAATTACGTATTACAAATATGTTTACAAACATTGAATTCTTATTATAATTTTCTTACTCAAATTACTAAACATCATTATATTGAATTAAATAATTTCATATTTAATAAATTATGTTTATTTCACTTATGTGGTTCGCATATCGTAATGACTTTTTAATTTGAAAAATAAACAACAAAAAGTTGAAATCACTAAAATTTTTTTATGAAAAATCAACCATTATCAGACGAACATAAAAATAAAATATAAAAATATATACAACATTAATTTAAATATACAATTTAGAAAAATTAGCAAAGTGAAAAACAGTATTACAAAATAATCTGATAGTGAATGTGGTAAACAACACAAATCAATTATCAACAATATAAAATTTATACATAACAATTACACAATCGCCAGTAAAATAATTATTTCTGCCCTTATATGTAATACATCATGAAATAGTTCATTAATAATTAATTAGCTTAATTCGCTTGCGTATTTTAAAAATTTATAATCTAAAAATTTTTATATTTAGTAGTATGAAAATCTTGTATCTACTTTTGTATAAGACTTCTGCTTGTTTAGGCGGTCATATTTTATCTGGTGCTGTAATAGAACCGCTAGCATTAAATGAACTTATTCCTGATTGGAAAGAAAAAGGTGCTCCATTGAATACACCCGTAACTGTAGATAAATTCGCCTATTTGACGGAAAAAGGAAGAATAAATATACCGATATTTCCTGGTATATATATACTTTATATATATATATGTAATTTTACTATTTATTTACAGTTAACGTGATAATTTTAATCTTATTTGAAAACTAAATTCGTTTGTACTCAAATCGATTTCAATTTTTTTTTTTTTTTTTTAAGAAAATATCGTATTCTGTGTATTGTTCGCATATTAACATTTGTAAAATATGTTTTCTCTTTAAATTTTTTCATGTCCCAGGATTAGTAAAATTTCTAGCGAAATCAACATTTAACCTAGATTTAAGGATAAGGGTAACATTGTATATAGTTTAAACGTGTTTTACAATAGTTTTTTTACCATGTATTGAATAATAATGTAGTTGCTAAGAAAAATGGCGGTTGCAAACTTCATCAGTTGAAGCAATATATATATATATCTTTGTGTTAATGGTTATTATTCAAAAATAAAATCTTTCTAAATATATTCACTTCTATACAAAGCAGTTTTTAAAGTGTTACAATTTTACGACTGAAATCATTTATTTTTCGCACGTCTTTAATTATCGAAACATAAATATTGACTTAATTGTAATTGTATAAATTATTTTATTGTGAATGAAAAATTTGCATTTTCCTGGGAACTTTCACTTTTGAACTACGTTCATTTTATTACTTTCTGTATCAACATATTTTTCTGTTACTTTAATTATTGTGCCTAGTATGCACCCGTTAACGTAGTTATTTTTGTAATATTAAATTCTTAATTGTTTTAATGTGTTTATAATTTTTCAAACTTAACGACTGATTTGTATTTTTTGGAAGTAGTTTTAAATATTGCACGATGTATACGGTACGTTTCATCTGTTTAAAATAATAATTATTGGGAGAGAGATATATTTATATCTGAAATTTGTGGTTTGAGTAAAAAAATTAATATTTTTTCATAGGTTTGCCTATGTACAATCACGGTAATTACATAGTCAGATTAGGCCATGTAGTAAAATGGCTCGGTGAACAAGCTGAAGAATTAGGAGTTGAAATATATCCGGGGTGCGCGGCCGCGGAGATACTATTTCACGAAGACGGTTCTGTGAAAGGTGTCGCAACTGGCGACGTTGGAATCGCAAAAGATGGATCCCCAAAGGTACACTCTGCAGGTGAAAACGGATGTGGATTGATCATTTGTATTGCTAACTTAATTGCTTCTTAATTTTTATACGCTATGGAATACTTTCATAACAGTTGAACATATTTCCTCGCCGACATTACACTTCTTAACAACTGTTTATAATCGATTAAAATTGAAAATATTTTCTCCTAAAGTAAAGTAACCTTCATTTTTCAAAAGTACATTTAAAGAAAAAAAAATAAAGAAATTTACACAATCGTATTTTGTTTTAAAGTATATTATCTTTCATTGAAACAGAGAAATGTGTGTTAGTTTTCTGAAACCATAATTTCAGTAACTAGTGTTTATCCATTTTTTGGATTTTTATATACGAAATTAAATAAGCTTTAAACGTTGTCTATTTAAGAACTCGGTTTAAAACATCGGTAAGATTAAAATCGTTTATTTATATATATTACGTGTGTATGATCACATCTTTTCGTTTGTATTAAAAGTGGTAATTTCGATACAATTTCAGTTACTCAAATTTATATTTATATTCGAACATGAAAATAAAATAATTTTTTTTTATTGCAAGAAATTTCTATAAAAAATATTTTAAACACGTTAGAACATTACGAATTTTATTAAATTACGACATAATGTATTTTTTTTTTTGCACGTGTAGGATAATTTCGAACGTGGAATGGAGTTGCACGCAAAAGTTACCATCTTTGGTGAAGGTTGCCACGGTCATTTAACTAAACAGTTGGTTAAACGGTTTAATTTAAGAGATAACAGTGAGTCTCAAACTTACGGAATTGGTTTGAAAGAATTGTGGGAAATTAATCCGGAAATCCATAAACCGGGAACTGTAGAACATACAATAGGTTGGCCACTGGTAAGTCATGTTTATGTTGAATATATTAATAAGTTTTTCGTTTGAGATTCTTCTACGGTTTTTAATATTTAATAGACTGGTTTATCGCTTAACTTGTTCTGTTCAGATTTATCGGAATATTTTTAATTTTACAATTGCAAACTGTCGATAAAAAACTTTCTCCCTTTTTCTGCATGTATTTCTACAATTGACGTGGAATTGCATATTGCTGTCGGGAGATTAGAATATCGTTCTGCATTTAATTGCCGGTAATATCGTTCGTAAGCTATAAATAAAATTTATATTTAACCTTATAAATAATTATGTTGATGAAAAATTTTAGTAATTTTTAATAATAGGAAATTAAAATTCTTCCTGTGTCGAAAAAAATATAGATAAAGTCGATAAATGATGATTACGTTAAATAATTACTCGATACTACGTCATTTTAATAGTAAATATTTGTTAATATCTATACTTTTTAAGCGATAATAACAACAACAAAAAATATATACATTTGTTGCAATTTTACACTTTTTCAACAACCGAAAATAAATGGATAAGAATTAGTAAATCGTTGTAGTTGTATATGCCGTTTCGTTGTGTAACGATGTTGTTGATAAAGTGGCATCAGTTAAATTATGATAGGTCGACGCTGCTTGTTCTTTGCTCCTAGTTCGTAATAATAGTCTAGTCGGCGATACTGAAGTCAAGGTATCTTGAAATTGTAGCAGAATAATGACGTACGTTATAATTAATTCAAATATCTGAAAATTATAAAACGACATTATATTAAATGTAAACTAGACAATCGCACACTAGGTTACATTATAATAATGAGAAGGTATGTAATCTGAAAAAACGATCCATACCGAATTTGGAGACAGAAATGCGAGTTACATTCTCATTAGGGGCCCGTAAATATTGCGGAAGGTATTAGTAGGTGATTTTTTTTTAAAAGAACTAAATGTACGTATAACGCGAAAAATTTGATTTTTTTATTTTTAAATATACATAACGCGAATAATGTATTGTTACGTCGCAAAGAAAAAACTTTAATTTTAAAAATAAATTCAGAAGCATTAACGATTTTTCAAATTCTATATCGCAATTAAACAGAAAACGAATATATCAAATCGTTTTTAAAATTAAAGTTTTTCTGAAAGAAAGAAATTTAAAATTTGCAATTGGGGATAAAGCGATCCGTTTAATTTTCCTCCGGAAAAACGTTCCAGATTATTCATGATTAAATATTACACGTATAATTTTATTTGGGTTTTTACTTTAGCTATTGTTGACAAAAACTTACCGCTGTCGTTAGCGATGGTTTTAAACTGAAAAATTCGTGAACTGAAAATTCCACATTTCTATGCATTAGTTGTATCGAAAATACCAACAACTGTTTTTGCAAAAAAAAAATACCGCATTTATAATATTTCAGTATTTTTACTTCTTTTTTTTTTTTTTTTTTTATATATAATATATATATAAAGTGTTCCCCGATATAAGACAAATTTTATATAAACGTAAAAACGATATTATTCGAAAAACTATATTTTCGGGCGATAATTTTACCGTTTGAATTAGCATTACTTACTGCTTTATTTACGTCCTCCTATCAAATCGGGTACAATAACAAACAGACTCACCAATAGTTACTATAAAATATATAAATACTACACAAAATGGAAAATTAAAATTAACACCGAAAAAACGGAAGCTATCCTATTTACTAGACGTAGACCACAAGTAACTCATCACATTGAAATAAATAATACACACCTATCTTGGAAATCCCGATTAACATATCTTGGTCTCACCATGGACAAAAGATTGTCGTTTTATGATCACATCAAACATATCACGGACAAAGCGCACTCCCGATTATACAAAATTTTCCCTATATTTAACAAACGCTCTAAAGTCAGTGTTAAAAACAAGCTAATAATATACAAAGCGTACATATTGCCGATATTATTATATTCCTGCCCAATTTGGTCTGGTGTTAGTAAGTCCACCATTAATAAATTGCAAACTGTTCAAAATAAATGCCTGCGTATCATACGTTCCATACTACACTAAGATAACAGACATGCATACAGCTTTAAACCAGCTTTCTATCTTTGACCTTGTACAGGAAAAAGCTAACAGATTCTATAGCAAATGCCTGACTAGCCAGTACCATATCGTACAACGTATTGGAAATTATACTCATGACTCACTGACCCGGAAATATAAAAAATATAAACACAAAAGGATTAAACATTCGCTGTTTTAGCACCAGGTTGTCTAACTATGCAGGTCGTTATAAATTAGTCTCGTTTTTAAATTAATGTATCATTATTTCTCTCTCTTTATTTCCTTATTTATTTAGTTATTAATATCTAAACCATAATTAATTTCTTTATCTTTTCGGCTATGCAAGGTTTTTTAGTTGTATTTTTCCTGTAAAAATATAGCATAATTTATAAACTAATGTATGACCTCGTTGTACACTAACTTTAAGACGCGTAGTAAAAGTGTAAACGCTGCTCGGTATGCGCATTGTAACTGTACAAATTATCATAAATATACTTTATTTGTATTTGTATTTAACGTATTTAAATTAAGTAGTTAATAGACAAATAATTTTAATCGCTGGATTATTAAACATTTATACATACTGCGTTAAAAAAAAATCATAATCTATTTTATTTTTTTATTATTATTATTTAGTTTTTCTGGACTATCCGCATAGAACAGAGAATGTTGTATTATCGATTAAGTTGGAATAAGCATTTATTTTTGTTAGATTTATACTATTATGGATAACAGTGAGATAATTTTTTTGTTTCAAAAATTGCGTATAACGACTGGCGTGTGTAGAGGAGATAATTTTCTAGTCGTACGCGATAATCTGGTCGTTCTAACTTCGTTGAGCGGTAGTAAGCACTGTGAGCAGTAACGTAGAGTGAATTGTACGAATAGATTTTTCGTGTTTTTTTTTAACGTTCTTTATTTTGTTACGAGTCTGAGCGGCGATAAGCTCTAAAAAAATTTTTAACGCCTAAGGAAGAGTGTTGCGCAGACCCATGCATTGATCATAAAAGCGTACTTGGTTGAAGCTGAGTAGAGTAATCGTGTACAGGCAGCGCGCATCTTTTTTGTGTTAGTCCTGAATCGGCTGCTTTTTTCCGCATCCTGAGTAGAAAACTGCGCTTACTAAAAATGAACTCGTGAATACAACCGCATTCATCATTCAGGATGGTCGGTGCTTCATTAGACGTGTTGAGGAATACCGCATTACGAATTCTGCGTCCTCGTCTGAACACGAGGAAAGTGTGCTCCGCGTGGGTATTGCATTTGATGAAGAATGAAAGTAACTTTTTGTCACGTGTTTATTCTAGTACGGTTAAGAGCCGATAGATAGTTCTCCGCGTACGAATTTCATTTCAACTTCTTTGCGATAGCTCATGTATATTTACGTCATGTTATAATCCGAGATTTTCGAGAATATACGTAGATAATATCTAGTTTAAAAGTATAATATTATATTCCGATTTTTCGTTATATACAGTCGTTTTTTTTTCTTTTTTAAATGGGGGATGCCTTTACAGCTTATCCAAGGCGATACTCCGGGAGACTATATTTTAATCGAAGATGTTGACTTCTCTAGAAGTGTTGCTATATTGCGGAATAATTGCAAATTATCCAAATGGAGAAGGGGATGTAATATATTGAGAACGTAGTAAGATAATGTATAGCTCAGAACATGACGGTGTCACAGCAGAGCATTAAAAAAAAAAAAATGACCGGGGCCTGTTCACAATGCGGAATTTCTCTAAGTTGTATATGGAAAAGACGGCCATGTAACAAATGATGCTTAAATCGTAATCTTCCGATGAGTGCCATTACTTTGCGATTAATCTACTTAAAGAAATCGAATCGTGGAAGTGTAGGCAGGAAGTTGATAGTAATTAGCGAGGAATGATCGACTAATGCTCTTAGTGTACATCCCAATGATCTTTATGCTCCAGCTGTACAGAGTGAATTATATCGTTGTGAGAAACCAAAGGAAGTACCATTGGAATATACATACGGTACTGGTGTTACGTAAGTAAGGATTAAAATGACGTAAACGAACTGAACAATTTCGATCGGTTACACACTCTACACGTACATGCTTCCTGTTAATTTAGTCGTTAAAGACTTTCCAGCAGAAATGCTTACGGTATTATAATATGCGCTTGCAAATAATTTTGTTCGATGTCTTACGTGATTGTTAAATCGTATTTAATTTGTTTTCCTTTTATATATTTCGAAATAATAATTTTCATTCGTAATCGACGTTATTTTTTTATAATCGGTAAATAAACAGTCGTAGTAGCAAAACATATACAGGACTATCAATATTTTGATGGGAATATTTGAAATGATTATCGCTTTCTAAATCAGTAATTTTTATTTTAAATTCTAAATTACAATTTGGTATAAATTTGCGTATCCTCCCCGAGGAGTCTCGATCTATGATTAAGTGGCGACTACGATTAAATTAGAATTTCACGCAATTGTTTGAATAATAAATATTTTATAACTGGCCGCTTACAACGCCGGGATTTTTAAAAATTCGTTAGATTATTTATAGATATCTCGGCGAAATTCTCATAATTAATTATCGGAACACTACATTGTGACTTAGTGTGGTCAAATCTGTAACCTCTATTAATTTATATTATTATAGTAAACAACATTTAAAGAATTTGTCTTTTACAATATCAATACGCACGATTTAAATGTTGCCTCTTTCGATAGATAATACGAACAAAGTATTTTCTTTATAAACGGTTCGAGTCGAATGCTTATAAATTTTACTTTTTTTTTTCATTTTTTTTCTACATAAAATTATTTAACATGTTTTAAAATTAAACTGTTAATATTTTTCAATTTTATTTTACGCGAAATTTACGAAAAATTAACGCTTTTTTTTTATTTAAAACGAAATTTTGTAAATTATACCATGCTTACTTCGTATTCCAAATCGTCGTCTTGATCTTCATCCATCAAATCGTGGATCAACAAATTAACAGTTTTTGCCTAAAATAGTAAAAAAATCCGTCGTTAAATTTTCGCATTTAGCGATAAAAATAAAAATATGTTTGTATTCGTACGCGAATTTAATTTATATTTAAATTAAATATTCATGTGCCGAAAAGGTACTATTTATTATTTCGGACGGCTGAGCCGTATATGAAATAACGCGCACTAGTATAAAATAATTTACTTCTTCCCTTTGCGCCATCTCCGACCGAAGTCTGGCGATCAGCTGTTCTGGCTTTGTCCTTGGACACCTTTGCTAACTCTGTAGATGTCTTTTACCACCGACGCATTCTCCATGACACTTTTCTTCTTCCTGGTTTCCGATGTCCCTCGATGACACCATTCAGGATAAGTTGGGATAAATAATACCTTTCTGGATGTCTATTTATATGACCGTAATATTTTAATTTTCTCGAGCGTATAGTGTATAGGAGTTCTATTGACATTTTTCGAAGCACATCTGTATTGGTAATACGGTCTCTGTATGAAATCTTCAAAATACGACGATATATATATATATATATATATATATATATATATATATATATATATATATATATATACATCTCCAACGCTTCGATCTTCTTTTCAAGTGTGGCTGTGAGAATCCAGCTTTCCATACCGTAGAGTAGTACTGGCCATATGTAATATCGTCCAGCCGTAGTCTTAATTGCTGGTTAATGTCTTTCCGGGTCGTTAGATTTTTCATTATTTAAAAAGGTCTTCCTTGCTTTTTCTATGCGTGATCGTATCTCGATCGACTGATCGGTTTCCTCGTGAAACCAGGTTCCGAGATATTGAAATTTACGAACTCTATCTATGACTTGAACATTTACTGTTAATTTAATTTTTGCTATGGCTCCGGTGTCGCTTTTTCTATGTATTGCTAACCATTTTGTTTTGCTTACATTTATTTCGAGGCCATATTCTTTACGTATTGTGGTGGCTCGACCAACCATTTCTTATAACTTATCGATGTTATCCGAGATTAGAACTGTATCGTCTGCATTATGTTTGAAATATGGCGGTTTTCGATGTTGATACCATCGTCATCCCTGAGCGCTTGCTTGAAAATTGCTTCTGAATATATATTAAAGAGTAACAATTTACTAGCTGTTGTTTTTCAGTTAGCAGTTTTTAAAATTTATATATATATATATATGTATATATATATTTAAATTTAAAAAAAAATTTATTTCATGAAACGAAATTGATGGGATTAATTTGCGAATATTTTATGTTATGTATGTAATAATTATAATTATCTCTTCCGAGAAAATTAGTTAATATGAAATATGGAGAATTGTAGTTCCGACCAGCTAAGTATAAAACATTTAAACATAATTTATTACAATTTTTAGTCGCAGTTCGTCTATTTTCATAATAAGTTGTTTTACATAGAATTTCTCGATTCTAAAAATATTTGTACAACACGTTAAAAATTAGCTATTATTAATTAATAGATCAGCATTGAAAAACGCGTTGTTTACGTTTTCACCTATTCCTTTCATTTTGTATCGTGTATAGAATATTCTGTCAGAAAATATTTATGTAGTACTTCATTGGTGATACATATTTTTAGTTTAAAATGCTTTTTATACCGCGTCGTTATTATATATAGCGCTACGGTTTGAAAAATATTTTTATTTGATTTAATTTTTAAATTAGAATATTCTATAGTTCAAAAGCAAAACTACCCATCGAAATGGTTAACTGTATTTTACTTTGAAAGTATTTTATTTTTTAGAAAATAAATGTGTATTGCAATCTTAAACTAATGTTTAAATAATCTTATCTATATATATATATATATATATATATATATATATGACTGATTAGTAATTAAACATGTATAGTATCAGTTCGTTAACTAATTTCTAATATTGTAGTATTTAAATAATTAAATCGTTTGGTTTAAATCGCTTACGGCGTCTAACATCTGCTGGTGTGTTTTGCAAATGGATTGTTTCAATTTTCTGACATTTACAGAGTCGATTTTCGTGTTTGGTGGTTACTCAAATAACTTTATTTTTGCTAAGCTAAAGAAAACATTCAGTTAGCAGGGTTTGCGCATCCCCAAAGTTGAATTTCGTAGGTCCAGATGAGTTTGAAGATCGACTGGTAGAGTAGTTGTTTACTGCGGAGATCTAGTTACGAATTTATATCACATTTGACCGACTTTAAGTACTTGTTCTGCTTTCTGCCTCACACTTCATGTTAAATGAACATCAAGATCCAGTCCAAGATATTTAGCTGAATTCTTCTGCGAGATCTGCTGGTTATTGATATAAACACTATACCGCGGATTAAGTGTGTTTTTAGAGCGTAACTGACGCGAACGGATTTATGCATATTGAGTTTTCCACTTTTTCGTCCATCTTGAAACTTGAAACGTTATCATTCGCCTCTACTTGTAAATCACTCACAGATAAGTTAATAGAATATCAGCTGTATACAAAAGGTGATTAGAACACTACCTTGTGCTACTTCATTTTGTATAGGATAAAAAGTTGACTTAGCTTCTTCGTATAAAACTCTAAATTTTCTGTTAGAAAGATACGATATCAACGAACCTGGCGGCTGTCGGCTAATTTATTAGTATATCGAAATTAGTGATTTTGTTTATTAAAATGTTCGCTTCGAAAGGTTAAATTTAAAGACGATAGTTGGCTGTAGTAGTAATGATAGTATTTTATTCTTGTCGTTTTTATAAATTTTAATTCGCGTTTTTTCCAAAATTAGCGATTTTTTATCAGATTTTCTTCATACGATTTTCGTTACTACGATATATTAACCGTATAAGAACTTCATGGTATACGGCTAATACTTTTCTGCTTATTAAATTCGAATCTTCGTGATAAAAAAGTCTTTAGTCAACTCAGCTACCCATCGAATCGGTCGATAAATGAATACCAGATTGCTGAGAGAGTAAAGTAAAGAAGTCAGTAATTGGCTTGCTGCGTTGTTTCACCGCTCGTCTATCAATTTTTTAATTGGCACGATTGATTAGACGACGTTCTCTACCAACTTATCCACTTTCGAATTGATTGATACAATTTACCTCGAACTCTATTTAACAAAATGAGTCTCGACTTCTTGCTTCCTAGAATAATGTTCATACTTTTGTGGGGCACACACGTCCTAATATTTCTGAGATAAGAAATTCTTTAACTTCGTGGTCTCTTTTCCACCGGCATAACTCCCATCACTAATATTGGTAACGGCGATGGTTAAAATATTGGGATAAATTTGTTTTTAGTTTTTTATTCTCTCATATTTCATTTTTATTGTTCTTCATATTCGGCGATAACTTCTATGTCGCGTCCCGGTTATTATCTTCCATTATTCAGTTTCACTAAAGGATACTAATTTATCTGCGCGAGTTTTTTCTCGCATTATGTTTTCTAGTTACTATTACAGTGAGTCGAAATTTACTATATTAAATTATCTTTAAGCGATTTAATATTTCGAAGGGGGAAAAAATGGACAATTTCTATACCTGATTGACGGTCTTGGTGGAAATATTAACCGCGTACACTACAGGTGCGGCTAGTAACGCTATGAAAGATAAGGTGAAGATGTGAGTCCACACTTGAGACGAACTATTTTCATTCGGATCTTTGACTAAAGCGGTGACTATATTATAATGTACCGGTAAAACGCTAAAAAATATCACTCGCGGAACCATGATCAACAATTGGACGCTGTACGCTTTTTCTATTTCGCGGAATATCGTGTAAAGCGTATAATGTATACGATTTAAACTATTTAACGTTTCCGTATTCAAACGATAGAAATCGTTAGTATCGTTTTCGTTTGTACGTTTTTTCCGATGGTCGCTACTATAATTTATCCAAGATATATTCGTCGTTTCATCATTATTAATTCTATTATCTTCTTCGTTCGATGTACTACTACTACTACTACCACTACCATTATTACTAATAAGCGCCTTTTTCATTCGACTATTAACGAAATTAAATCGATTATCGATCTGCGTCATGAAATAATCGATTTGAAAAACGATCAACCAAGTAATCGGCATTATGTAGAATTCTACGTTGCTAAAAGACGAAAAAGTGTTCTCTTTTATCGCTTGTCGATATAACAGATAAAATGATAGCGCGATCGCGATCGTAAAGGTCGTTTGCCAAAATTGACGTTTAACACCGTCCGGCGAACGATGATACGGTAATCCGGTTGTCGAACCGATTATACCGTCGACTTCATCCAACGACTTTAAAATACGAACGACGGATTCGTGTTCGATTAACGGCATAGCGATACCGGCTATACATAGTAACGTATTTACGGTCTGATAGCCGCCGTATAGCAAAACGTTAGTATTGGATTGTTGTTCTTGTAATATAACTTTCAACTCGACGAAATACGTTTGAGCTAATATCACCATCAGACAAACGCTGTACAAAAGTGTCGGGTAACGAACGCGTAAATATCTGTTTTCCAATTTAAACGGAAATATAGCGAATAAACTGCTCAACAGGAAAACGGGCGAACTCATTTTAGGAAATATCGACCGGCAATTGTTTAGAAAAAGTGTCGCGACGAAAGGATAATTCGGGAATTCTCGTTCGTGACGATTTAAAAATATATATATATATATCGCGCTCGCCAGGATAAAATTAGTTTTACCCATTTGCAAATTGATTTTCGATGACCTATTCACAACCGTGTTGACAATAACGAAGTACGCTTGAAAAATAACATATTTCCAAAGAGTAACAATTGAAATTCAATTTTTTTATAACGTTTATTTATTTTTTTTAAAAAAAAAACGGCTATATCTTTATTAAATTGATTTTCATTTTTTAAAAAACAATAATTTATACGGAACCGATTAAAAAAAAAGACACGTATTTCATAAAATAGTTATAAGCAATTTACTAATACGTATGTTATTTTATCGTTCTGAAAATTAGAAATTTCATAGTCGATTAACTTGATCGTAATTTAAGTATAAGCGAATTAAATATAATTAAATTTATTTAGTTAATTGTTTTTTCGCGAAAAACCTACATCTTTTAATTAATAACATAATAAATAATTAAGTAGACAATATCGTATAAATTTGATAATAGTAAAAAATAAACAAAAAAGGAGTGTTTAAATCCGCTAAAAACATTTTCTTTTTGGAAAAATCATAAAGCTTTTCGGCTGTTAATGCATTAGCAGGTGAATTTAAAAAATAAATTATAAAAAAATTTATATATAAAATACGCAATTTAAAAAAAAAACAAATTATCTAAATAATCCGATAACGAATGTGGCGAACAACACAATCAGCAGTATAAAATCTATACATAAACAATAATACGATAAAATTTTAAATTTTAGATCGTCGATTGAGTTGTTTACCCCACATTCTCTATTAGATTATTTAAAAATACTGTTTTATCATTTCGATGAATTTTGTAAATTGTGTATTTTATATTTTTAGAAATTTGTGTAGATATTTTTATAATTTATATTTTTTATAAACAGCCGAAAAATATTTCATAAAGAAAACATTTTTTAGCGATATTAACTCATTTTTTGTTGTTTACTTTTTTTATAAATAAAATTACTATACGTTTCAAAGTTTTCCGATTAATAAATATGTTACTGGGACGTAAAAATTATATTCTATCGCTCGAAGTAAAACGTGTTTTACGCGTCTATATTTATTTCTTTTTTGTATATCTGTGTCGAATCCTATGATCGTCGTAATCGTCTATTTCTCGACAATTGTATCAGCAGGCATACGATAGGTTTCAAAAAATGTTAATTAGTTTCTTGTACTACATAAGGATAATTTAACATGTCGCGCATAGTTTTAACGCTCGTATACCGGGTTTTGATTCTGAGACGGTGATTTTGTAATCGGTGCAATTTATTTATATTACTCGGGCCGATGTTACGCCAAAATCGGGTATAATATTTTAATCGCGATTATTTCATATTATTAATAGCTTATTTAAAGGTCGATTTCCAGTTAAATATTCAATTTTTTACACGCTCTAAATAAACATTCGTTTATACGTTTTATGAAAGTCAAAATTTATTGTCTAGTGTAACGCCGTCATATCGAACGAGTTCAAGTATTAGTTTTTGATTTTAATATAATTATTTAAAGCGGGTTTATGTACTATCATTAATTTTGATTTGCCATTTATAACAGTATTCGGATAGGCTGATCATTGCGTCGGTTAATCTGTTACTAATAGTATGCGATATGACGATGTCAGTAAAACGATGTTATCCACATGTAAATGATAGTGGACATCGTCTACAGTGATAATATCGTTTATATATATATGTGTGTGTGTGTGTGATCATTGTTAAATGCTTGAAAAAAATTATTTTTTGGAAATATGACCTAGAGTTAAGTGCTGTTCAGATGCTAAAGTCCAATCTAAATAAGGTTCAATTGTTACAGACAGCGGTAAATTGTTTTAAAACTTTGCGACAATCTGAACATGTCAATAACACGCGCTTTTCTTTTTGGAAATATAGCCTAGAAGTATGCTCTGTTCAGCTGCTAAAATCCAATCTAAAATAAATGTTATAGACAGCGGTAAATTGTTTAAAAACTTTGTGACAATCTGAACATGTCAATGACACCTCTTCCAGATTAGTCGATCAAACGTCCAGACGTCTTATTATTGTAATAAGAAAAAAAGGAAAACAACATGAAAAATAAATAAAAAATAATAAATTATCTCGATTAAGCGACACTATTCGTTGAGGCACGTTATTAGTGTACGAAGTGGGCTAAAATTCGGGGTATTAATTATATGCAACGTAAGTGCGCATGCATATGGAGTTACCACCTGAGTGATAATTAATAATCACGACTTCACACCGTGGACTGAGATCAAACTTTTGCTTAAGCAAATGAGTATTTCTATACGTTGTTTAATTAAAGCAAACAAAAAAATATAACACGCAAAAAAAGTTGACATGTTGTCCAATGTATATTTCTAATAATTTCAATGATTATTTTGAGAATATTGTGTTACTTTCGTTAACAAAATTTATTTATTGATTTATTTATATTCATACATACATATATATATATATATATATATATATATACATATATATAATGCACTCCATAAGTAAGCATGTTGTCGCTCTAGAATGTATAAAAAAATTGCAAACACGTTTTAACAGATTTTTTATTCACAGTAGTCTCCATTATATTGTAAGCACGTGTTGGTACGTTCTTCCAACTTCTCGTGGACTTTCAAAAATCTTCTTTCGAAATTGAATTCTGTGCTCCCTACAACCTCTTAAATCAAAGCAAAACTTTCATCTTACGGAACAGAAAATAGTCAGGTGATTGTGCTCCGAAAACATCTTTCTTGTCAAAAATTGGACGTTGATCATGGGCACGTTGACGTGCAATCAAGTTCGGCCTAACACGTGTGCAATTTTTTTACAGAGGATGTCCAAAACAGTTCGATAGAATGCTGCATTAATTCTACTCCACAAACGATGTTTTCGTCTGTTTTCACAGTGCATGGTACCCCGGATTGGTTTTTTAGCTTCTACCGACTCAACGAAAAATTAATTATACCAACGAAATATACTAGCACTAGACATTGCAGACAAACCGTACACTACTTTCAACGTTTCAATCGCTTTCGTTGCATTTTCACCGGCTTTAAAACAAAACTTAATCACTGCACACTACGTATAACACTTTTGCAACCAACCACTGAACTATAACAAATGATCCGATCGACTTAAAACTTGGGTACTAAAAGAGAGGTAGGTGTGTAACAGTATATTCCTAAAATATCACGAAGATAGTGATAGTCTTATTACTTACGGGGTATATTTATATATAAACCACACGCTCGTGTGTCTATGTGTTTGTTTCATTATTGAAGATAATTTTTCGATGTTCTATCTTCCGATAGAAATTTTTACAGAGTTATTTTGTTCGGGTTAATGATTTCGAAATATTAATGAAATTTATGATTTATTTTCACTGTGTTCGGATTTTTAATTTCGCAACTATGGATCTTGTAATCATTATCAAAATTACTAGTTTTTATTACGTCATAAAGTACTATTTTTAATCATTGTGTATTGTTTTTATTATAATTTCAGGATAAAAACACGTACGGAGGTTCGTTTTTGTATCATTTAAACGATGAATCGCCTTTAATATCGATCGGATTCGTCGTCGGTTTAGATTACAGTAATCCGTATTTGAGTCCGTTCCGTGAATTTCAGCGATTCAAACTTCATCCTTCTATCAGACAGACGTTAGAAGGAGGTAAAAGGTAAAGTAATAAAAATTTTACATCGGTGTACGATAGCTTGAATTGTATTTTGGGGTGTGTTTTGTTTAGTATTTTGCGTTTAAGAATTTTGTAACTTGGTATTATTTCAACTTCTGATTTACATATCGATATACATACACTCATAAACGCACTTTTATATATGTATGTATGTATATGTATATATATGTGTATATATATATATATATATATATATATATATATATATATATATATACAGAGGAAGGAAAAGATTAGAATATGTAACATCAAACACTGGATTCAACAGAGTCAGGGAAGTAGTAGCTGCAGCAAGATTAAAATATGAAAAGACCAACGTTCTTGATGTGCAACCTCCTTTGAAGGAGATGCAACTTGATGATTTATATATATATATATATATATATATATATATATATATATATATACGATGTGTATGTGGTGTAGCGAATGAGGCGTGTGTAAATCTTTATAAGATTCTTAGAAACAGTAATACTGACGCAATTTTTTAATTAATAAAATTAAACCCAGTGCGAATTTTCCTTTCGTTCAAACTAATTTTGGGGTAAAATTACTTAACACGAATTACAGGAATTTTTATTTGTTACCGACGTAATTAGTTAGATAATATATATTAAAATTCTACTATATTCGTGTTTATTAATCGTCGGGAAAAAATTGTATTTTTAATTAATTCGAATCGTAGAAAAAATAGAATACATTTTTTTTATTTATTGTCCAAGTATATGTTTGGATAATAATGTATTTTTACTATTAGTAATTTCAATTTTAGTTTATACTTTTAACACTGCAGATAGTATCAAATTCTCTGATATGTTCGTTATCAATTTATCTATCCGCGGTTTTTTATTTATTCGGATTTAATTTTGAAATAACGGTTAAAAACATTTAAAATCGCTATATCATCTCGTTTGCTTTTGTTTTTTGTTTTTATTTTTTATTTTTAATTTATGGACGCTACAAAGATAAAATTATAAAATTTTATAGTTTTATAGTGACATTGTTAAATTATGTTTTATAAATTTTTTTTTTCATTTTTTTTTAGAATAGCTTACGGTGCTCGAGCTTTAAACGAAGGCGGATTCCAGTCGATACCAAAATTAACGTTTCCCGGAGGATGTTTAATTGGATGTACAGCCGGATTTTTAAACTTGCCGAAAATTAAAGGAACTCATAATGCTATGAAATCTGGAATGTTAGCGGCTGAAGCGACTTTTGAAGAGCTTCACAGCGGAGAAAATAAGTCTGAAACGGAAGGTAATTGTTGTTACAGTTCGAGATGTGTTGATTGTTGCTAATGTAAAATTTGTTCTACTTATTAAAGGTTGAACTGAAACATCATCGGTGTTTTCAGTATTTTAGATAGAACCGTGCTGACAGTCTTTTTTTACTTTAAAATATTTCAGGAATATTTACGATTTCTACCATCAAAGTGCAGCTCAAAATGTGTCTTATCACAATGAACTACTAAAGCCATAAAATGTATTTAATATCAGTAATGTTAAATAATTTATATATTTTTTTAGAAACAACCCATTCCTTATCGTATACTTCTCATTTTATTTATTTATTCATAATTTTTTTAAACGTGATACTGGTAGTTTAACAAAAATTTTTGTGGCAAATCTGGTAGGCAAGGAATGTCATCAGCTTTGACAAAGTTTCTATTTGGAGCGAAATTTACAGATATCTGTAGATTGCGAAAATGAAAAATATAATGAAAATTTGAACGATCAAAATAGGAAGACATTAAGTACCCCGTTGGTAGAATAGTTTATGAACAGCAAATTGGTGAGAACAACTTCTTATCGTATCTGTCAGCTTTTATTCTTTTTTTTTTTTTTGTTCCAATATCAATCTGAATTGTCTCGTTCGGGATTCCATTTGTACTGATCATATCATTCATCTTGCATCGCAAAGGTAACAATGAACATTAAAAAACTGTCGTCATCTGTAATTTTCCATATTTTCATGTTCTTTGTTGTTCTTCCTGTCGTAATTCTTATTCTATTCGGGGATTTCCATATTAGCCAGAAATTTATTACCCGCAGGTAAGTGTTCGTTTAGTTGCTCCTATAGTTGCAATCGATTCTCTTTCAGTCTTCGATTCCATCCTAGTAGTTTCAGTTGTTTGTGTCAATGCATTTACTGTTTTAAGGAAACTTATCGTACCATTTAAATCGACTTATTATCGCTTCTTTCGTATACAGTGGATGTCTTACGTCTTGTTCTTATTTAGTTTTTTCTTTCAAGCTATCACTTCCCGCATTATGCCCGGTCTATTTTATCGATCGGTGTCGACTTCAAGCATCTATTCGATCGGTTTAATGTGGCGCTACATTTATTCTTTTTACATAAATTCCGCCACACTGCGCTAACATATTCACCTGCAGAATAACACAGATCTAATGATGTTCTTAATACGTTCGGATCTGCACCTCAGATGGAACCAATCAGTTTTCTGAGTAAACAATATCTTCTGATCGTGGTTGATAGAATTAGCCAATGAAGTTCGTATAGTTTTACACATAGTTATCGCGCTGTTTCTAAAGATACCGCCGAGAGGTTCCTACCACGTTCCCGATAACAACTATTGAGTAGTATTACCAGTATAATAAGATTGATCCCAAATACGGCAATTTTGTTTGGTATCAAGTTATTGATCCTTAAATGCGTTTCGTCGCTAAACATGATTTTTAGGCCTAAATTGGAGTCTCCTTTCGAACATTCCGAACCCTACAAAGCGAAACGTTGTTTATGTTCATAAAGCTTTTGTGTGTTAGTCACATTTTAATTATGGTGGCTACGATGAATAAAAATAATAATAAAAAACGTCTGCGATCAGGTGTGATGCTGTGTAATAAAATTAGTCTTATAACGTATTGATTTAACAATATCACACTGTACTTGGAAGAGCTTTGGATAATATTTTTGCTTAATTGAGATAACAATACTGAACTAATTGTAAAGAAACTTCGAAATGTGTTACCAAACCGACCTTTTACCAAACAGTTTTATTTATTTGTAAACTAAAATTATTTCGTTCAAAAAATAAAATCCGTCTTTACTTCCCCGACCTTTTTTTTCAGATATTTCTTTTCTTTACAGAATAATTATACTTTGGTAATATTAACATTGTTTGGAGAAAAAAAAAAGGAAATTTCTTTTCTTTTTATGGAAAACCATTTGTTATTTTTGATGTGTTTAATTTCCTGTGTTTTTTAAAAACTTCAAGGTTCGGTCGAGATTTGCACCCTTGGCCGTTCAGATTTTGTAAATAGCAAGTTTATAGCTGTTTGCATTGTAATACATAAAAGAGGAATTTCAGTACATTTTCAAATTTACATCGACTACTGACGCGTCTTAATTTCTCAAATAAATTTATTTCAATTATCTTAAGCTAATTTATGAATAGAACTCACTGTGAAAATAACAGAATCATTATTATAATTTAGAGCGGGTTATTCTCCTGTACACCAAGTGGCTACATAACCGACAACTTTAATCTTAATATGTATACAGGGTTATTGCTAATCGACATCGAAAAAGCTTTTGATTCGGCTTGGCATAATGGTATTATTTTTGAACTCCTTAAATTGAAATTTCCCTCATATTTAATAAAGTTAATTAAATCTTATTCAAGCGATAGAATGTTCTACGTTACTGAACCTTATATATAAGTTCTCTGTCAAAACTTATCGTTCAGGAATCTTGCAGGGCAAATGCCATAAGTAAAAGATTACAAAAGGCTGCTAGCTCTATTTTTAAGTTTTATAGACGGCGAGGGTTAAAAATAAACACCGATAAAACTAAAGCTATACTTTTCGCAAGGCGGTGTCAATTTCCTTCGTAGGAAATTAACATTGATGGCAAAAGTATTCACTGGCGAAACCGAGTTCGATATTTAGGTGCCATCCTGGATTTTCGATTATCCGTTAATAATAATATTAATTACATAATTGATAGCAATCCGTGTATACTAAATATTTAATCGACGATCGTATTTATCTGACGTTAATAAGAAATTATTATATACGCATATTATTCGGCCTAGATGAATCTATATACATGTCTTGTTTTGTTATCAGTTTCAAACGATACGTTTAAAAAATTACAATTGATTATCACTGTTGCAGAATTATACTAAAAAATTACTGATGCGCACCGAGCATTAAACATCTTATAAAACTATCTTCTTATATTAGGAAATTATCGAAAAAGTTTTACGATAAGTGTAGAATACATCGAAATAGATTAATTAATTTCGCAGGTGATTACGATTAAGCCTCATCATGCGTTATATACAAACATCGTAGAATTAAGCATAGGTTACTCATTTAATTGCGCGTTTATTGTCAATTATTTATTTTGTGTAGTTAATATGTATGTATGCATGTGTGTGCATATGTATTGTGTGTACCTCGTATATTTTTGTTTTCCTTTTATAATATTTTATTTATTTCCTTGCAGTTTTTTTTTTTGTTTGTTTTTTCCTGTAGCCTAGCATTTGTCTCATTAATTTTCTAGATTTAGTAATACCGTATAAAGTTAACTGTCAAGGTATGTACTTAATTTTATGATCCTCGTTATGTATGTATCATTATGAAATAATGCTTCTTCTTCTTGTATTAACACTTTCTTTTTTTCTAATTTATCACTTTGTTACGACATTATGATTAGTTTGAATTAATTCGTGGAATATTGTTAATCAGAAATCCAATATTTTATTTGATAGGAATTGAACCGAAATCTTATGAACATAAAATACGTAATAGTTGGATATGGTCCGAGTTAAAAGGAGTACGAAATATAAGACCTTCGTTTCACACGAAATTAGGATTGTTTAGCGGTATTGTGTACAGCGGTTTTACAATACTCACTCGAGGAAAAGAACCTTGGACCTTCAAACACGGCGGTAAACTGATTAGTATAAAATTGTAATAATAATTACTGCATTTTAAACGTTCAATACGAATTTTCAGCGACGTCTGTACAACGTTAATGTACCAATTTCGATATATAGTTTTGAAAACAATGTTGCCATGTACAAAAACGTAAGCGTCATTTTAAACTTTTCCAAGAGCGAAATTCTTTAGTCATTTAATCATAATTTCGTGACATTTTTCAACATACTGACCTCTAGAAAGATATAAATTTTTCATAATTAATATAATTAATTTTAGAATTAAATAAATCGTTTATTTCGTGTTATGACTAGAAAATTTAGAATTTTCTTTTAAATTTTCATCCTACAGAAGACCGCTAGCTTATCAAGAGAGTCCGTTTATATCGTACAATTATTTCCCGAATGTCATTATTACTAGTAGTCGGAGGAATATTTTTGAAGATAAATTTTCGATAATAAATTACCATCGAAATCGTGTTTTAATTTTAACGCATTCAATTTTCATTCGTTTTTCATAGTGCACATTTTTTTTTTTTATAATAATAATTTTTCAGTTTGTGATTTTTTCGGCCCCATTATACATGAATATTTGAAAACTTTTAGTTTATAAATTTTCGTTTTATTTTGGGTGTTTACGTTTCGATCACCTAATTCGACTAAACAGAACAAATTAATATTTATTTTAACAATTATCGAACATTGTTTAATTAGTTATGTTAAAAAACGGAGGAGTACATTAATAATTTATTCGTTTATTTTCATTTTCGAAATCTATATTAATTGTATAAATAACGTCTCGTTTAAATCAAGACGAGAAATGTGACAATGGAAAATTAATGTTTTTTTTTTTTTTAATAAATCGGGATTTGCTTATCTAACGTGATACAAGACTGTTTATATTTTAATTAAAGATGCTGACTTCTCTAGAAATGTTGCTAAATTTT
The DNA here is from genome assembly GCA_032883995.1 of Coronaproctus castanopsis. Taxonomy (NCBI): domain Eukaryota; kingdom Metazoa; phylum Arthropoda; class Insecta; order Hemiptera; family Monophlebidae; genus Coronaproctus; species Coronaproctus castanopsis. The sequence continues at coordinate 42,463,068 of CM065052.1, forward strand.
TGGAATATTTTTACATTATGCAGATGGAGAAGATAGTATAATATATGGAGAACGTAGTGAGATAAGATAAAGTACGTAACGATGCCACAGCGGAGCATTAAAAAATGAAACATGACCGGAATTGCAGATTACCTGTTCAGAATGCAGGGGATAGAAGGGACTTTCTCTTAAGTTGCATATGGAAAAGACGGTCAGGTAACAAGTGACGTCTAAATAGTAATCCACTGATGCGTACAATTTCTTTATGATTTGACTATGATCCTTATGCTCCAGCCGAACAGCGTGAATGATGTGCTTGTGAGAGTATAAGAAGAGTTCTGCACGAAAACTTAATAATTTAGAACATGTGGGAATATATATATATATATATATATATATATATATATATATATATATATCCTTCTTGTAGGTTCCGGGTCATAAAGGCATTACAAATAATCAATTTGTTGACTCATAAAGACGCGTTATGTAGCGGGGTAAAAAATTAATGTCTATTTTGAAATAAAAAACGGGCAATTAGCAAAATATTTGAATTTGGATGTAAATTTTTAATTGCCCGAAGTAATTCGATCGAAGAAAAGTTACAAATTAAAACTGAAAATTCTGATTAAAAATAACTAAATCAATTATTTATCGATTCGTAATTCGTGTCAAATGTTTCACTTTAATACTGATACGTTATTTTAAGTAAAATGATGAATACAACTTATTAATTTCTACATTTGAAACCGACTCGATGAAGCGCCTAATATAAATAAATAAACGTAACTATGTTAAAGTAACTACATTTTTTTATTCGATAATAAATTTGTTTTATCGTTATATACTCGATAATGCCTATAACGGATTATTTTGATTCCAATTCACCAAATATTAAAAATCGTTTTCTGTTAGAATGTTATTTATTTATTCGATGTACGAATGTATTTCGATTGATTCTATTTTATTTTATTTTTTTTTTTTTTTTTTTGTCTCCCGAAAGATCCTGATTATAAAAGATTGAAACCGGCGTCTCAGTACAAAGAGATCGATTATCCTAAACCGGATGGCGTAATAACTTTCGACCTCTTGTCATCTGTTGCGTTAACCGGTACCAATCACGAAGGTGATCAGCCTGCTCATTTAACGCTACTAAATGATACCGTTCCGGTAAAAGATAATTTAGCCGCATACGATGGACCCGAGGGTAGATTTTGTCCCGCCGGTAAATATCGTAATTCTATTTCTGATTAAATAATAATAATTGTAAAATACGCTATGTCACGAATGCCGACGAATTTCTCATTAGCTGTTTTTTTTTTTAGAATAACAAATCTTTTATTAAATAATTAATATACAGTCGGTAATCAAAATTTATAAATATTACCGGAACTTGCCTTACAACGATAGCTTACAAGATTAATTGATAAAGGTAAGTAATAACAAACGAAAAATGTTAAACTAATAGCAAGAGAAAACGAAACAATTGCAAAACAAACCTTAGATAATTAAATATGAAAAGAATTAATATAACGCCGCAATGATAATTAGAACAGTAGTAATAAGCTAATAGCTCATTACATATTATGTTTAATACGTGTCTACGCTTATACTTTCTATACATAAACATTATTAGCCTGTTAATTACCTATTAACGAAATAAACATCTAATACTTAGTTTAGTTGTCTGGAATCGTAATACTTAGTTTAGTTGTCTGGAATCGTAATTTCCTATAATTAGAAGTAAATTATTACAGTGCGTAACACAACTGATAAAAAATGTCTTGGTTAACTTGATACAGGAACCTGCAGAGCGCTGTGCATATATTTTAAGGTATACGGGGACATTGAGAATACGTCTAAGACATCGATTTTGGACTAATTGCCGTCTATTAAAAATAGCATTTCAGATTGAATACCAAACTGGATGAGTATGTGTTAAAATAGGCTTAATGATTGACTTGTAGATTACTAGTTTATTATTGATATTTAAATCTTCCGACTGAACTGCAGTTTGTTATAAGTGCATTTTTAATTATAAACAGTCGTGCTTTAGATACGGAATTATTTATATATAGTCCGCTTCGTTTTAATACACAACCGAAAATGATACGTAGTCACGACAGCAAAAAGAAATAATATATAATAACGTCATTAGATATCGACTACTATTATTATTATTAATCTAAATTAACGGGCCGTGTGCAACGAGACTAAGGCTAGAGACACGAGGAACAGGAAGTTAAATGAAGGTGTAGAAACGTGACATGCGTAATAACGTGATTCGATTAGTTAGAGAGGAGTATTCATCTTTGAAGAGAAGAGGAAGTAAGAAGGTAAGGTTGGGAAATAATCTGAGTGAGGAGTATAAAGGACAGTTAATGAGGATATGTGAGATGGAAAGCGTGACGCTATACACGGTACATTGAGGAGTATGATGGTTGAGTCTCGTATGACCGAACCGCAGTCTGCTGAGAACAACGTCATCTCTGCGGTTCTGAAGCGAAGTCTTCCAAGGTAAAATGGAACTCTCGATTTGACGAATCTTATTTAATGAGGAAGTCGACTGTCAGTTTTGTTGCTATAATGCAAAAAGCCTTAATTTAACATAATTTCGTAGATCAATAGCTGGTACTGGCACGATTGGCAACAATGCAGCAGCCTCATTTGCTTCAGTTCATTCCCCGGAATCCCGGCATGAGTTGGAATCCACAGGAACGAGACTAGCTCGGTTTAACTAATAACAGCCATATATATTGACTATATTTTCCTCTCAACAGCGCTTTAAATAATGTAAATTTCTGTTCTTCTTAACTACGCAATTTTAATCTGTTAAATTAATATGTAAATTACATGTCTATGACGAATGATATACCTGAAACACGCTAGTGGGTTTCCTGTTTTTTTATTGCGCACACATAATTCTCGTTTATACTTTGTATTCATCCGTGAAGCTTTTTCCGATCCAACTGACTTTCAGTTTGTTACTTCTAAAGTCTGTTCTAACTTTTGTTCATAGATGCGACAACTCGGTCGTGTATAACAGAATTGAAAAATCCGTAAAGTTTTGAGACATTTCGCTGTTGTATCATATGACCTGACAAACGATACCTCGACTTTTTGCCTACTGTCAGAGCAGAGATATGTTATATGACAAAAATAATTAATGGAGATGATTTGTACTTGAATTTCTACATTCTTCGTCGTATACTCCAAAACTCTTCTGAAATAAAACAAAAAATGGTACATCGATAAAATCTAAAATATGTTTCTTTCGACTCGAAACGGTATTATTAGTATCGCTTTAAAGGAACCAGTACCACTGTGGTACCATTGACGAATGAAACAGAATATTTGCCCTTAGTTCGATAGATGTCGCGCTGTTATTACGACGTTATCGAAATAATTTTTTCCATCATTTATTATTTGAATAATAATAAGATCGTTTCGAACGTAATAATTATTTATTGTAAAATAAAACAAACAAATATGATATACATATGTGCGTGCTTTGTATTCGTACGTTGAATAGGGGGAGCAGCAGAAGATATGTCTAGTTTAAACTAAAAAACGTTGTATTTCTAAACTTGTTATTTGTTACCATTAGTAAAATGAACGGTTTATTATAACCCTCTGTAAAGTACTTTTAAAGTTATCGAGTGAAATTTTCATTATAGCATTGAACATTATAATGGTAAAGTTATAACAGATGGGAAATGTATTGAGAGGTTTAGAGCGTTATATATATATATATATATATATATATATATATATATATATATATAATATGTGTGTGTGGATTTGTGCTTAACGCATATTATGTAACTATTTCCTGTCAGATCGATTGATAACAAAGGTCTCATATTTTCTAGACAGTTTACAAAGAGGTGGTGGTGACACTTGAAATTGTGCTGTATTGTCGTCCCTTAATATAGGGGTACTTCCGTCAACGACTTTTGTTTGGTCGTTCGTCTTTTATTCAGAATTTTACCTCCCGTGAAGTGTATAGACTATTTTCGGGTAATTGCTACGTAATAAAAACGGACGATTGATCGTTAGTGTATATAGCAAACTAAACTACTATATATATAAATATAAATGGTGTGTGTGTTTATTATATAAACATATTATTATTATCATTTAATCATCAGTTCTAAGACTAGTTTAATATTAATATTTTTTCATTACAAAGAAAAAAATCTCTGGGAAAATTTATATATTTCAATTCAAAAGACGTACGGCGAACATGTGTAGATGAAAAGATTTTTTTAAGTAGTGCGTTATTGTTTCTATCTGATCAGTGAACTGTAATCCGAACAAGAAAATTACATCTTGATAACATTTTTTGATACGGTATGGAAATTACTTATAAGGTTTTTAAAGAGAGTTGGTAAATTTGTGTGTGTGTGCGTACGTTTAATGTTAGATGCATGGTTTCTTTTATTAATTACAGCGACGAAGGCTAATTTTCTCGTGCATTTTCTTATGATAAGATTGGTTAAGTTAGTAAATATCATAATTTAAACAGCAGTGTGAAATGTGGTCATTTTTAAAAATATACAACAACAAGAAATAGTTGAAATCGATAATTTTTTATATATATATATATATATATATATATATATATATATATATATATATATATATATATATCTATATATATATCACGAATCTTTTCAGGTATTAAACTGTTATCAGCTGGACGTAAAAAATTTAATATAAAAATGTTATATGTACGATTTATAAAAAATATATAAATGAAAAAAAAAATCAATAAATAAAATGTAAGAAAGTACTTAATTTAGATATACAAAAAATTTAATTGCTTTTTCATTTCGATATTTTTACATCTAAATTAAGTATTTTATTATATTTTTTCATTTTTATATTTTTATAAATAGCCTGTATTTTATTTTTACGCGTCCACTTGGTAATGGTTTCCGAAAAGATGTGTGGTCTTTTTTATTATATATAAAAATGTAGTGATTTTTTTTGTTCTTGTTATTTATATAGTACGCGAAATGTTGGCTACATCTAATTTTATAAATGAAAATCGCGTTAAAACTAAAAATTAATCGACTAAAAGTTAATTTACTTTTTCTTATTTGTATATAGTTAATAATTATCATTAGGCGACTGGAAATTCTAAATATAAAAGACCCGTTGGAAGAATTGTTCGTTATTGAAGATTGCGGCATATTGATTATGAAATAAAGTTTTTAATTTATAATTACGAATTTCGTAAATAAAAATGTATGATCAATGAATAAATTGCGCAGAATAAAAGACGAAATAACAGAATATTTTCTTTCGAAATGGTCCGATTATTTATTTATTTATTTAATGAAGCCACACAACAGGTAAAAGCTAATTATAGTGTAGGCTTATAAATAAAATAATACAATGAATAATTTTTTCTGAATTATAAAATTAAAAGTAAAAAAGTAAAATACAAAAAAAAAACAACAACACATCGAACACATTCACCAGCCTCACACCTATTAAACACACCAGAAAAACTACATCACAAGTCTCACACTCATCAAAACATGCATCATTCACACAATCTTGCTCGAAATAAACGGACGAATAATCTTTAACAAATTAATAAATACAATATAAACCTTAACGTATATACTACGTGTACATTAGTAAAGGAACACATATGCCAAACACCCGCCACATAATAACAATCTAGAACCATTAGACAACAGCGAAACTCCTGTTCTCATCGCAAAATATGTTCGGGAAGCAACTTATTAAAGAAATATCTGTTATCAAAGTAAATATCCATACAGGGAAATATGTTCAAAAGAAAATTTGAATGCTTGTCTGCCCTTTTTATTATTATTCTAAAGTTTAACGCCGTGCAATATTTTTTATTTTTTTTTAGTAGAAGCTTTTTTTCTTTTGTGTTATATATATATATACATATATATATATATATATATATATATATATATATATATATATATATATAAATTTTGTTTAGGTGTCTACGAGTTTGTTCCATTAGATGATGGTTCTGGTCAGAGATTACAGATAAACGCTCAAAACTGTATCCATTGTAAAACTTGCGACATCAAAGATCCTTCGCAAAATATTAATTGGGTCGTTCCAGAAGGAGGTGGTGGTCCAGCTTATAATGGAATGTAAAAATGTGCGTCGTTACATGGTAGAAGTTTAATCTTTGCTTAGTATATGTGTGTGTGTTTTGACATCATCATATAAACCGAACTGAAGAAACGATATGAAATTTCTAATAAAATCGCGCGATAAAAATTCAATAATTTAATTAAATAATAAATATTTTTTCGAACCAATTATATTATTATAACGTGCAAAATAGTAACCAGCGTGTCTGGTGTGTAATATTTGACACTGCCCTTTCTAAGACTCGTAAATCATTTTTCGATCGTAATATCGAATTTAATTCAAATAATCGATAAGAAAATTCGTTACTATTAATTATTTTTACATTTAAAAATTAAATGAACTTCGTCTGTACGTTGTATTGTAAATTGATTTATCTATAAGGCTTCAATTATCATAATTTAACGCGCGTGAATTTTTTAAATGCGTCATTAGAAATGTTCCTGTTCTATCCGGGTCAAAAATACGTGAAGTTAAAGATTTTATCGGATTAAATTAATTTTTGTCCCGAGTATTTCTCGAAGTTGATTTCATTTATATTTTTCTTGCATTAAAAATTGAAATTAAAAAAAAGAAATAAGTAATTTCAGAATTTAATTATTTTTAATAATTTTTTTCCATATAAAATACGTTGTTCATTTTTCAAAACTAAATTATCTATAAACTTACATTTGTGCTACAGTTTTAATTTCGTTTTTCAATTCAATTCGAAATAATATATTCCAGTTTTCTGTTTTCCTTTTTTTAATAAAAAAAGACGATAACAACGACGTTGTTATCGACGATTCAATCACAAGTTAAAATCTACGTATCGCGTTATTTACCATTTGTTGTTATCTGTTCGTTAAAATAAATATCGTTTCGTTAAAATGTTGCTTTTTCTTTTAAAATATCAGCGTGCTAATTACAAACATCGTGAAAAAAAATCGTTTATATATTTTGAAAAGCTGTTATAATATATAATGTACTATGTTAAAATCAATGTGGGCCTAATGTGAGAATGCGCAAGAAAAATCGAAATCCGGCGGTTTCGGAACTAAACTCTCATGCCTTGGTACGTCATCAATGAGCTGATTCAACGAGATCTGGGGATTTGTGCCATCGACAGACGAAAAATGAAATAATGTATCTGTACGGACACTCCAGTGAGCAAGCGGCAGTGATCCCAAACAAATCGGTGACAAGACGTCTCAAGAGAATCAAGAGTCTCCTTTCAAACATTTGTTGATAGTCTACTAGGCTAGCTACAAATTGGCAAATAAAAATTAATATATATATATATATATATATATATATATATTTGTCCGACGTCACAAATATTACGCGGAATGAAAATAACGAAATTTTATTTAAACCTCCCCGCAAATGCTGCCGCAGGTTCTATAATAATTTTGTAACCAGATCCAGGTGGTGTAAGTTTCGCAAACAACCGATGCTGAAAACATTTTTCTTAATAAAATTTATCTCGTTAAATTTCAAATAAAATTATTTCTGCTTTTGTTGATAGATAGATAAAAAATGTACTTGCGAAACATTGGATGTTACAGAAGTGACGAAATTAATGTAATATAACGAATTCTGAACACGCACTTCTTAATTACTAAATTAACTAAATTCGAAATATGTCCAGACGCTCATTTAGTTTAAATATAATACGGTAAAACCATCTAAAAAATCTGAGTACTGATCGTTATAAATATTTTAGCCGATAGGATAAAGTATACGTTTTATATATATATATATATATATATATATATATATATATATATATATGTATGTATGTATGTATATGTATTATACGCAAAAATAAATTTTGTGCGGAAAACTGCCTTGTATACATGTTTTTACTATTGTTCTTAATTATGGTGTATTTCCGAGGAAGGTATGCCAAATGTGCGGATGTATATCGATGCGAGATATCAACGAATTTTTGACATTCCGAGTACGGTCGAAAAGGCGGTAAATGTAAATTTCATTCACTTCGAACGGATGAATTAGTAGAATTTATATGCAAAAAATAAACAAATATACGCAGATTTTGTCGAATTGTTTTATGCACTCAAAATCCCATGCTCATTTCGTTATTTCCTGTATTCTCTAAGCTCGATGAAAAACTTGCTGAAACAAATCATGCCAATCGTCACTTCGAAACAGCTGATACCTGACCATCAATTTAGGATTAGAGGAAAGTATGGCACGATTGAACAAGTGCATCGTGTTAAATATGATTGAGACATCTTTGAAGAGAAAGAGTAACGTTATTTTTAGACATAAGCCCGGCTTTCGATAAAGTATGCCAAACGATAATTATTTGAAATAATGCAATCAAACGTAAGCGAAAGATATTTTCAAATCAAGTATGGAGATGATATATCGAGCATTTATTCCATAAACGCAGGCATACCCCAGGGTGTGTCCCTACTACTGTACATCATCTATATAATTGATATTCCTACACCATCTAGCGTAGAGGTAGTGCGCTGACGACACAGCAATTTCGTGCACATATGTTTGTCCTATAAATGCTCGTAATAACCTACATGAATCGATCGATGAAATTTCATCATAATGGATGCAGAATTAGGATTAATGAATCTAAATCCGCGCGTGAAATTTTCACAAACAGAATTCAAGAACTGTCAGAATATATAACTGCTATAGCAATATATATATATATATATATATATATATATATAAAATCAAAATACTTGGAATGTATGATCAGCATTTAACGTGTGGAAAAGAACATATAATATCCGAGAAGATTGAAATAAACACGAAATTATAGCAAGAATGAATTATCTTTTCAATAGAAAATCTGTGATTATGGGTTTGCGCAAAAAAGGCGAATATTGATAAATAGATAATAAAATTTTACGAATCATTCTTAAAGCAGCGTGGTACATCGCAAACGTGAGACGCTATACGATGAACTTGATATAAAATTCATTAGACGCGTATAATATCAGACGACGCTTAAACTTATTACCGCAGACTTGAAAGACAGCCGAATAGTAGCAGCGCCATTGCGTTACTAAGTAAGTTCGACGACTTAAACGGGATAAGATCGCGTTATTTGGTTGAGAACGATTATCATCGGATAATCCGCTCTGCATGTCAATCGCATAACTACGTAAAACATGCTGATATTTATGTGCATTATAGCCAATTTTATTTTAAATTAGTCATTTGTACAGCGTGTAGCGGTTTTTTTTTTTTTAACTGCAAACATTTTGGAGATATTTTATTCATAAAACTTATTTCTTTACGACACGTTGTCAAGCACTATACCGGTTTCTTGAATATGGGCGACTTTCATCTTCATGAATCAGTTCCGATGATTAAAGTAAGGTCCAGCAAAACGCGGATAAATGCTCCGGCTTTATTGATCAGTTCTACATAATTATACGCACACGTCTACCTATAAAGTTAGATATAGATCTTGTTTTTTTTTTTTTTTAATAAACTTATATAACATTTTTGCTGCGGGTGAACACTAATATTTGACTAATTCCAATTGACATTGTTCCGCATTGTTTAATGCACCTTGAAAAAAATATCGTTCAGGATACGCAACTTGAACAGGTTCAAATCAAACCTGTCAAAGATCCTTCTTCTTATACGGAGAATTGACAAAGTCTCGAATGGATAATTTTTTATTCTAGCTGAATGTTCTGTAATTCGCATTGGACTCATTCTTAACACGGTTTTAGTATAGCTGCTTTCTAAATTGCCAATTTGAAACCGACGTAATTTTGGAATATTCGACTGTGTTAATTATTTCCTTTGGTTGCAAATATCGCGATTTATATTTCTGATTTTACGCGTCATACGCTTTCTGCTTAATCCGCTAATGATACATTCACTCGGCTTGTCTTCTATTTTATATATCTGACTTCAATGCGTCCACTACTTAATATCCCCTTGTACGCGATGGTATCCTTTTGAAGCAGTAACTTGTTTTCTCGTTTCTGTATACCAGCTATTGTTTTCCCAATCTGCCAAGATATATTTCAACATTTATTTAGTTGTAATTAAATCACACTGGCTTATTAGTTTTTTAATAATATTTTTAATATACGAATATGACTAGAAGTTCTACTGTACAACATGAGTTAGCATGCAGTTTATACGCTTTGCTTATATATATATATTGGTATGTAAAAAGCTGCTATAATCAATCTTTAGATTTATCTAGAGAACCCATCAGTGTAAATAATTATAAAACGATGACATCGTCTTTGTTTTATTTCATCAAATATCTCATTATTTATATTTTGGTGCTTATAAAAAAAAAAAAACATTTTTATCACTAATTCTACATTCATAAAAATAGCTTCGTACGGGATTTGGTGTAATTAGTAGATTTTGCAGTATATTGAGATCGTATATTTGTGTTTCATTCATTTTTTTTCCTTTTGTAAATTTTTTTATTTTTGTAATGCAGCTGTCATTAAGAACGACGTAGCAAGTATAGGGCTACATTAATAATATAGGGCATCTGTTGGGCACGTGCGCGATATAACAACTTTGTCTCCTATTAAATAAAAATCTTGACATGGCCGCGCTGGAATAAGCGCATTTCACTATTTATTTTCGTCGATACGTGCAACTGACTACGTTGTAATACCAGCTGAGGCAACATAATAATAAGGTTATATGATTTTGGTAGTACGATATATATATATATATATATATATATAAAATATATATAAATGTTTTTGCGTGGTTCAATTCATTGTACAGAATATAACAAAACTGTTAAAAACGTTTCTACTATCAAATGGGTAAAACTGGTTTTTGATAAGCGACTATATTGTTGTAATTGCGATTAGTGAATGGAATTACGTATATATATATATATATATATGAATAATTCGTATAGGCTTGTAAGTTATTAGGTTAATATGTATAGAAAGTAAAAATATACGTATTATGTAGATGGCGTCTGAATTAAAATTCGTAATAATAGCGACGAATTTAAATGACAATGATTTAGTTTTATTATTATTATTATTATATTATTTTCTGTCGTTTTTATCGAAATAGCGCGTGTGTCTGCAAGCTGTTTTGTCTAGGGAGGACATCGGTGTATTAACCCCACCGTTTTAATTTTACGATAATATATACGAATGTAAAGAGACAGACATTGAAGTCGTTTTTTTTTTTGGTGTGTGTGTGTGCGTACAAAAGGAGGTCTTTTTTGTAGTATATGGTTTTAGTTTGTCGACCGACCGCGATTACAATAGAAAGACCCCGTAGTACTTTGCAGCTACCGAATTAATAAGCTGAACCCGACCGAGTTTTAGGACGGTGAACCTTGATCGGCGGATATCGCGGGTAGTAGTCGATATTGATTGTAGACGAATATCGCGGGTAATAGTCGGTATTGGTTGTATTAAAATTGGTACCCCGCGATACGCTTAGATGAGCCCGACGATACGAAAATTGCTTATCAAACGCACGTGTCTTTTTTAAAACAGACGCGCGACCGATTCGATTAGTTAGTCGAATTAAGCCTTAAGCGGCGTTCGATCATATTCCCGGGCTATGCGCGATATACAATCGTTCTTCACATCGCACAATGTTATAACAGCTGCCTCGTTTTCAAAACGGAATCATATACATACTCTTTTCACCGCTAGATCTCGCTATACGAATCGGTAGATTTTTAATTTCGCGCGGAAAGAACTACATAATGTGTAAAACAATTGCAAAAACTTCATAATTAAAATCGATACGCCGAGTTAAGTCGCAGTTCAAACAATTAAAGTAGTAATACTGTAGACGTGTAATTAAAGAAACAGAATTTATATCCTAATACGGAATACGATAATCGTACAGAAATCAACAAACGTTAGAATAAACGCAGTCGCATAGACTTCAGTTTGCCGGTTACAGCCGTGTTTTCAAGTGAATTCCCCCGAGGTGATTAATCAATCTCGGGAAGAGAAAAAAGTCACAAGCACTCGCTTATTGAGATTACTGTGTGACGTGGCGCGTGATGCAACACCCCCAGTTGTTCTTGATGTTTGGGGCACGAGACTTTTTCGAAGTATTTCCATCCAGGATCTTCGTGTAATAGTGTTGAGTGCTTTCTTCGATAATCGAAGTTTAGCGTTCACATCTTGCTTTGTTCATAATTGTCAAAACTGAGCTAAATGGAACATATCATCCGTTATATCGAAATTCATCTCCATGGCCGTATATTTGATAGCCGGAATCACATTTGTCCGCGACAACCATTTTACAATTAGCTCGTATTTCTATCCTCGAATCACTTGGCCCGTTCATTTTCCTCACGTTTATTGTTTGTCTTTCTTCATTTCCCGATTTGTTACTTTAGCCGTCCGTGGTAATTGATAATCGTTTTTTTTACGGAATATAGACAAGAATAAAACGACGACGAATGTCCAGAATAAGTCGATTCGTTGGATTTCTATCAGTTTTCGGGTTGACGACGTTTGTCAGACTATACATCCCTTACCAACTTCAGAAGTGACCGATTTTAACGAGATCTCGGATATTAATGGATTTCAATTTCTTTCAGAGAAGGAAAATTATTACAACAGCTTTTACACTAACCGGGTCTGATTTCTGTTTGACGGTGTATCCCAATGCGCAGGTGGATTCGACCGGAAGAGTCCGATTTCGTTATTAAAAAGGGTCGAGTAGATGTGCACCGTAATTAAGAGACGCGTGTCAGTCATGCATGTTGTTCATTTTCGGATTATTCCGTCGAAAGTTCAAATTTCCTGCTTAATGTCAGAGCTTTCATATATATATATATATATATATATATATATATATATATGTAATATATGATATATTTTGTATGTTCGAAAATCGATTTATATTATACACATTATCATTACTATCATTTGATTCAGACGACCGTGAAGAATGGAAATGGGTTTATAACGTGTAGTGAATATTTTACTATGTATATATACGCACACATACATTCGTAATACGCGACCTTTACGTGCGTCCATAGAATAGTTTTATTAACCCATCTTGAAACGCTCGTTATTCGAGACGCTCCGTAATAACACGTAAATGGTTATTTCTGAAACGTCGACGGCACTATACAGCGTCCTTGTACGAGGTAGAGGAGCTATAAAGAAAAACTCCGCTAGTAACGGAAAATTTATTTAATTTCCCAGACAGCGTTCGGTGTGTTGGTTGATTTTAAGTTTTTCCTTTTGTTTACGAAATAAATTCTAAACTTACGCATTTCGTTCGTTTTAATAATGTTCGTCCGTAATTACACACTTTTTCTCTTTTTAAAGAATAGTTCTTTTCCTCTTTTTACAGAATTTTTTTGGACTGTCCCAACATTTAAATAGATAAATGATTTTTTTTTAACTAAAATTAAACTTATTTTACAGTTTAATTATTTATTATTATATCTTTTAACCATTAATGCATTTTTTTAATTTCACGGCTCAGACGACCTACGAGTAGAAACGATAAAATTTAAGGTTATACATTTATTACATAAAGTTTCTCTTCTTTCGAGAGAGAGAGAGAGAGAGAGAGAGAACGACGTATTATGCATATTCCGTTTGATGGTAAGAGGAAATTCAATTTCGAATAAGGTAAAATATTTTATGACAAATGGCCAGCGGATGTTTGATAGAAAGTATCACATGTAGATCTAACTATTGGGTTAGTTCTCACCTGTTAATTTGTATTCTATCGATGCTCTCTCCAGAGAAGACAAGGGCACAATTGCACTTACTTCCTCATGCTTTCCTTCGGTAGTCTACGATTTGGTTAGCCAATTCTTCTACCCCGCGCCTGTTGCTTGGTAAATATCGTAAACTTATCGTCATCGTCGCTCGGGTTTAGCATTTTTACCCTAACCTCCGATGATTATCTCCGAAGAAAATCACTTTTTCTTCAGCCACTTATATCGACATTGGGAAATTTAGCTCGTTTAATATCAATTGGCTATCGTTCTTATTTTTACATTCACGAATTTACTCTTCTGATAACATTTGGGTGTTTCTCTTTCTTTTTAAATTTCAAATTGACGGTCTAAAGTTTAATCGTTATCAGATGCGATTATTGCATTCCAGCGTCCGAACAAAAATAATATCAATCTTAGGATCTATTTATTTAACACCAGAAGAACCGCTCGAGTCGAATCGACTAATTGGACATAGCTAATTGCTTATATCATTTTTTGCGTGTTATATTTTCGACGCTATGACTTTATATCTAAGTTTATTTTTTCTATAAACTAAATATACAGCTTTTGAAGAAAAAACGAAATATCTAAAATCTCTTCGAAAACGCTTGTTATACAAATACGGATGCGAGTCGAAACGACTCACGCATTCTTTCGCTCTATTTCACTGAGTATTGTTGGTATATCGTTCAGTATTTCGTGTCACTATGTCGAAATCAAAGTCAAAACTCAGTGACCGGGAAATGTTCAGGTAATAACGTTGCAAAAGATGACATGAAATGATAGGAAATTAGAACATAAGTACAATATCAGGTAGGCGATCTGTGCAAAGTATTTTACGAGTTTATAAATTATATTACCTCACTAGATGCGCTATAATTCAAGGTATTGATATAGATTTCCGACATTTCTGTTTATTAATCGGGTTAGATTTGAGTGCGAACTGTACATTCAATTCACGTTTCCGTTTTTCACACTAAATATCTTGCAAGGCTGCGAAAAAACGCTGCGGTCGATGCTCCCCCGAGTCGCACGTACGAGCTGATTGACCGTCTGAAATGTCTTGTATCAATCGTAAGGCCGATCACTTGCCCTTATCTAAGTTCTATCTAGAACGAAAAACACCCGAAGATATTATAAAGTTCTTGTTGCGCATAAAAATTTAAGTTACGTCGAGGCGACTTTTGAAATCCCTACAGTGAATAACGAATAGTGGACTATTTATAATATTATTCTTTCAAACAGCACCATTGATTTAAAAAAATTCTCTGGCACGCTTCCTACACATTGCGTGCCACAACGATGGTAGGATAGAAAATGTAGTCGATACGTAAGAAAAGCGCGAGAAATTTTTAACAATTCGTCTTATGGAGAGTTATATACAGTATAGAAAGCAACGAAATTATTCTATTTACTTTTCTAGTAGTATTAGTCCAAATTTCAGAATTAAGGAGGTATTGCGCAGAATTAAAAGGTTTACAAATCATACCTCTACCAAAATAATATTCAGTGGCTCACGAGCTTCATACAACAATTTCAAAGGCCAGTCGATCCTTGTAGTGCAGCAGACCTGATGGGGGAACGGAGTATGTATATCTCATTTTTTGAAAACCCGGTCTCAAAAGAGGAATTATTTTGTATACCATAATAAAGTTATAACGTAGGAGTAGATAGTATATCGTATAAAATGCTACCGAAAGAAGCTAAAAATATGTTAATTTTTATTAGATAAACTCTGCTGGATTCCGAATCATTCAGACATCACTTACAACAACATAGCTGACAAAGCAACGAAACAGGCATCAACTATGTTTCCAGCTCCATCGGTTGCTATGTTATTAGTCATAATAAAGCATCGATTCGGGGATACGTGGAAGAAATTATGGATATACCACGAATAAGCTACGGAGTATCAAATCAGACACAACAACCTGGAAAACGTCGATACAACCATGGCGCCGTGAAGAAGTAGTTCTTACCCGGCTCCGCATCGGGCATATTACACACAAATATATCCTCGATCGAATGGACGCCCCATCGTTTATTGTGGCCAGCAAACTGCAACTGTTGTTCGTATTCTCTATCCTATAATATTAATAACCCGACCTTCTTCATTCTCCATCCACTATTCCCGATAATCCTAACATGATCGATCACACCTTCCAATTTCTGAAACGTACTAAACTCTTTCCCCTAATATAAATATCACAAGCGGTGTCTCTGGCCACAGTAGCAGTACATGGCGCCGCTTTAAATAAATTAAAAAAAAAAATTAGATAAACACGAGATATATTCCCCCTGAATAAAATCGAGAAAACTCCTGATGATCATGTCATACAGGCCCTATGAGTTGTACGAGGAAAACAATATTCTATAGTTTAGGCTGGAATGGTGGAAAATTTCGATAACCCAATATGGTTTTAGACAAGAATTTAGTTTTGCCGAATATTCAAAACCATATGACCAATAAAACGAGTATCGTATTTGTTTTTATCGGCTTATGACAATGCTGTTCCCGTTATGCAAAAAATTGTTAACACGTGAAAAATTTATACGTGGATACTTCACTGTTTTAACGGGTAGAAAGCTAACGGTAAAATATAAAGGTGAGCAATGCGTCTCGGTTTATTCTGACGAAAGTTTAGTCGAAGGGAGTCAGTCCATTAGTATAAATTCTTTTAAAAATAAATCGATAGTGATAGTTCAGCATGCAGCTGAGCGATAAATAAATTGCAAAGTCTTCAAGACTCGTGATATCTTGTTCACAAGAAACTTCCTTTTCGAACATCACCACTACTGTGAGTTAATAAAAAGTTAGTTGTTTTTGAGCAAATGTTTGCAAGTAATGAACAAAGGTTCAACTAAATACCGGGTACAATCGATGTCTTAAGCGAGCATCCAGTTGACCATATAATTCTTATTATTAATATGTAGTTATAATGAAACTATAGTTAAAGATGATTAAGGACCTAGTCATTTGACTAGTGTGCCATACTGTATTTAGTATGTATGCATACACTAAGTATCGTGTATTAACTTAGTTACTAAAACTAATTGTAAAATTAAGATTGTAACAATTAATGGTCTCAGGACTGTTATTTGTATATATATATATATATATATATATTATTGTCCTCTCAGCTTGATGATACGAAGCGAGTTTAATTCGTGTTGACATTTTAAATTCATACTTATTAACCGGCATATAAAACTTTTTTCGAATAAATAATTAACGGTTAGTTTTTAATCACGGATTTTCGGATAAACAAAGGTTAGAAGAGTTTAGAATTTTTATTTGAAAGTGGTATAGTGGTATAGTATGAAGGCGTGTTTAGGTGTGTGAATTTTCGAGTGTACGTCAGTGATTGAACTTCAAAGGTGCCTATTAGTTAAGGAACAATGGAATATAAATCCGTGTTAACCCTTTTCGTCAAATACCGATTGTTCGAGAATGGTAACATCGTGAATAGGGTTGATTTTTCGTTAGTTTAGTCAGTCACTCGGAACTTAAATAGTAGGTCGTTGGTGTCCAAAGCGAAACTAAAATTACTAGATGAAATAAACTCCTCGCTATATACGCACTCGCATTGTATATATATATATATATATATATATATATATATATATATATATATATATATATATATATGTATATGTACATGAATTGTACGTGCAAATGGCATCGCACATAAAGACATAGCCGTTAGTGAAAAATGAATATATCAAATAAAAGAATTTTCTTATCTCGGCAGTTTAATAACGCCCGACAGAAGAATAGACAAAAAAAAGACTAAGAAAAAGAATATAAAAACCCTTTTAATTTTTTTTTTAATACAGCTTCTGAAAAGGATATCCGCTTTATTTCTGTAATCTTAGATCTAAACTAAATGAGCAGTATTTATAAACAGCATAACATGCGCAGAGGAAAAGCCCAATGAGGGCTAATTATATTAATCGGTAATGACCAATTGATGAGGTTTGATACGTTTCAAAAGTGACGATGCCTCCGGATTTAGATAGTAAAAAAGCCGTTTCCGATGATGTCGAGCGTAATTATATATTACTTCGTCGACCCATTTCATCTGTAGATCTGCATGGAGTGCGTCATTTCGTTGCAACCGAGGATAATTAGTGTTCAGCCGAAGAAATTTATTTTGAGCTGTTTGAAGCACTTTTCGATTCGATGGTTTAGCACATCTCAATATTTGTATTCCTGTAAGTCCATATTGGACGTAAAGCAAGTTTTACATATTAGGAGATTGTAGCTTAATATGAGCCAGTACATTTGACGTATTTTACTTCGTATTTGGAGAGCTTTATGATTCTCCGTGTCAATTTTGAATCCATATACATACCTAAGTACTTTGCAGAATTTGCAAACTGGAACTTGCTGGTTATTAAACATAACACGGGGATCCCGCTCGCGTAAAGCAAAAATAACGTGAACAGATTTCTGTTCATTTAACTGAATTTTTCAATCCTCCTCCATTCTGCTATATGATCCGGAGCACGCTGCAGATTATCATTTGCTACAATTTGCGAATGACTGACTGCTAATCAGCAAACATTGCAGTTGTTGTATCCTGTATCGATGGTATTGTATAAAATAAGTATAAGATAGGTGCTAAGACACCATCTTAGGAAACCCCCGCTTGTATCGGACGAATAGTTGATATAGCTCTTCATATATTAATAAAAAAAAAAAAAAAAAACATAGGGCGCTTATTACATTTCATTATACATAAGGAAGCTGTTCATTATTGTGTGGAACGTCGCCCTGTACGGTTGTGAAACATGGACTTTACGGAAAAAAAGAAAGATTAAAACTTGAAGCTTTCGAAGTTTGATGTTACGTCGAAGGATGTCGAGAATATCATGGATGGACAGAATCACAAATAAGTATGTATTCGAAAGAATAGAAAGATAATTAACAGGATGGAAAAGAGAATAAATAGTATGATCGGTCATTAAATCGAAAATTGTAAACGGCTAAAAAACTTAAAAATTAAGAAGAGGAAGACTAAGAACCGGATTTACGGACGCCCTAATAAAAGAACAGAGTTATGCGGGGATGCGTCCACGTTGCCCACCAACCTAACGGTTAAGGAGAAATGATGATAATGATGTACATGATTAAACGAGGAATTAAGTGCATTTTTTTTCGCTTTATTTATAATCCTCTTTCGATCTGAAAGTTAAGGAGGTAATTTTCCAAAATTTTTCCGACAATTAATTTCAGTGAATTTTTTAGTTTTAAATTGACGAATAGGTTAACTTAATTTTGGTTTATTTTGCACATGTTAAAGAGTAAATCTAAAATAAAGATTCATTTGATGTTAACGCCTTTTAGTTGTTGAAAAATACCTAAAATTTGAATCAAACAAATACTTGACATATTATGTACATATAGTAAAGATTAAATTACTTGTCTAAATTATGTATTGGTATTTACATGTACATATATATGAGTGTATATGCGAACAGGCGTCATATATATTCCTTTGTCGTCTGGAAAATTATGACTGGCTCGAAGGTTGGTTTTTCTTATTCAAACTCGCGTGTTGCTTTGTGACCTTCTGGTTAATGCGGTTATTTGATCTTTTCAGCATATCGGTGATGATCTGTTCCGTGATCATTACAAACTTTATTTTCTTTCTAGAATATTTGAAAAATGTTGTTCGTCTTTTTATATGGCGTTATATTTTTATTCGCCGAGCATTTCATTTACTTTACGATCGACTATCCAATATCCATGACGTTAGTAGTACACAACTCGTTTGTATCGTGAAATTCTATTCGTTTCCGATTTTATTGTACAGGTTTCTACAGCTTATATCGGTTGTTGTAAATTACATTTTTTTCGTTCGGCGCCGTAAATTTGTACAATTTGATCCATTGGGAATTACTCGAATTAACAAAACACTTCGTACGAGGATATATACCGAAGCTAAGACGAACAGATAAGAATCGTCGAGTAATTCGATCATCTAGAACATTTCTGTGCTTTTGCAGGATACCAACATATTCTTCGATTCTGTACTTTTTATCCTCGCTTATAACGTGTGATTCGGATCCTTCACAGAAAATTGACCGTTGTAAACATAAAATCTGTGTGATCTATTTCTCTATCTGGCACGACGTTTTACCTTTTTTGTGTTTTTTTTTTTTTTTTGACAACGAACGAACATTAAATGTCTAAATTGAAATCTATTTTCATCTTCCTTTTGAAGCATATTTAGAGGTATGTTCGTCGATTTGTATAGTGTAAATATCGCTCGTTAGTGGAAGAGTCTTTGAAATTGCGAATTGGATGTGATATTCTATCAAATGTGTTGGTGCATATTCGTCTGTTTCATATCTTGTTAGATCTTCTTGGAATTGCAGTGTTAATAACGTTTCAAATGTAGTGTCTGAAATATGTTGAAAAGGTTTTGGTAAAAATGTTTGACTACTAATTATTTCCATTTCGTACGTGTTACTTTAATACAGGAGTCTATATGGTATTGTGTATCACGTTTAAAGTGGACACTTGAGCCTAGATGTTTGAAACTCATTGGTCTCGAGTTGTCTATTCTGAAATATTTATCCGTAACAATTCCACGTTCCGTATACTCAATTTTTCTGATGTTTCAAGTCCATTCAACTGCAATCCTGTTTTTCTAAATCCACATACACTTTTCTTCCAAATTTTCCTATTTATCTGCTAGTAAGACATCATCTTCGTACAATATATATAATATATATATATATATATATTTTATATAATGTTGAATGTAGTGATTTTTTATAAAAAATCAATTGAAAATTAGTTAAATCACTAATATTTATTTTCTTATAGAAAACACAAAGCTTTTCGGCATTTACGCCATTATCAAGTGAAACATTTTTAAAAAATCATAATTTTAAAATATAAATTAAATATAATTACTTAAAAATATTTGATTGTGAAAATATACTCCAAAAATGCTGTTCTGCTTCTGTTCTGTCTATTTTTTGAATTGTTGAAATTTAACATCGATATATTTGTTTATTAATTTCGTTTTTTTATATTAATTTTTTTCTTCGACATTATTTTCCGAATTCTGTAAAAGTTGTATACTGGTGGAATTTTAAATTTTTCATTTACTGTTGCGATGTATGATGTCCAAAAGTAAAATATAAAATATAAAAATATACGAACACAAAATTCTTTAAAAAACACAATTTTACAAGTAAAATGAAAATAAATATTAAAAAATCTTATAAGATTTTCTCCCAAGTATTATAGATAGTACTAAAGACTTTTCTGAAAAATTCCCGGAAAAATCAACTGGAAAATCATATACCTTCACCATAGGAACATAGTGTTCCGATAATCTTACCGAACTAGAAGAAGCTATGGGAAAAACCGATATAGACGTTCTAGGAATAGCAACGAAGAGAAGGGGAAAGCATTATAATGACGAAGTACCAACATATTATGTACTCCATAGGCGAAACGGCAGGACAATACGGTGTCGGTTTCTTGGTAAAATCAAGTATTAAAGATAAAATTATAAGGTTCGAAGATGTGTCAGAGAGAATAGCTCTTATCGATTTGGAGTTGAAGAAAGATCATCATCTAAGAATAGTTCAAATGTGGAAGTTCAGAAATTTTATAACACATTAACTAGAACAATATACGAAACCTTTATAATAACGGACGACTTCGATAGTCGGATAGGGCATAAAGAAGAAGTCGGAACAAGTGGTCCGTATACTTACGGTAAAAGGAATGAAATAGGCTGGAATCTGATCAAATTTTGTCCGGAAAATAACTTACACTCGAAGGATAGTAGATTAAATTTAAAATGGAAAGAACGCATAAACAACTAATTAGTTCTAAAAACATTGCTGAGGATTTGAAACTGAATAAAAAATTTTTATTACAGATGTCTCTTAAGATCGAAGTTGGATTACGGAAGATATACAACTGTTAAGAAAACTAGATTAACTTAATTTATGCAATAATTCGGTCATCGGTGCTTTTCGTACCAGCGCACCAATCGACATCCCTTATTTTGAAGTCGAAGAATGGTCTTCGTTTTAAAAGGAAGAAAATATACATTTTTATATACATTTTCAAGATAACTTTTCCTATTATCGCAATTTCCCGTTTAATTTATAAAAATCACAATCTCCTCGGCGCATCTTCATCATCCAACTCGACACGTCTTTCTAACCACCTTCCATTTCCACAGTTTAAATATAAATATAGACAAATATAAAGAACGTACGAACATTTACATCCGAAATTAACAAACTTCGTAGTTGTGCTGTACTTTCAGAGGACGATCTCCTTACAGCCTTATTTTCTGCTTAATATCATCCTCGTTGAAAACCACAAAAATCTTCTAATGTGTTCCCATTCTCTCTCTTCCATTATGTGTTTGTAACTCCGCATACAGCTCGATAGCAAATATCGAATCTTGTTTACCATATACTCTTGATATAATTTTATTAAGGATCCTAACGTTACACAGGTTTTTCATCAAACGAATTAGACAAAACAGCTAACAGCCACTAACTACAACCGGAACGAATAAAATTTTTCCTTACAAGTAATCGCCTTACAACTATCCGTTTTTATTCTTTTCTTCGAAGATCTCGGGTTTTTTTGTAAAGAAACAGGTAGTTTTATCTAGTCCGGGCGTTGGTCATACCGCGTTGACTCGTGGCTACATTATAAATAAAAAAAAGGTCCGCACCATTCCACGCTCGCTGAGTTCGGTAACGTTCCGACACTTATTTCTCGAATGTCCAGAATACTACGTATTCTAAAATTTCGACGCAATTAAGTTTTATCCGAGAACCCGACTGTCGTAAAAGCGGTCTTTCAATTTCTTTTCGGAAAAATAGATACGAGACCAACTCCGTATAACGTCTGATAATTACTTTTTGCTTTAAAAAAGAAAAAAAATATGGAAAATAAAACAAAGCGCGATTAAATAATTTTCAACTTTTCAACTAAATGTTTTCTATTATAAAAATGTACATTCAAAGTTTTTTTATGTACCGTGTAGAGGACATTGCGACCGAAACGGTTAAATAAATATCGTTTCATTCCTCGCAATTTTGTGGTAAGATTTGGCGGACAGTTAAATTGTTTCTCAGATTTCTCCGAATGACGTCATTGCTATCCTATTGTATTATAATATACTTTTTTTTGTTCTTGTCCCTACCAAAAGATCGTTCGATTATTTAAGTTAAATATACATTACGTCCGCGTACATTCGTTCGTGTCTATTTGGTTTCTTCAGTGAGTTTCTTTCTTCGTTAATTTAATTTATTTAAAGATTTATTCGCTATCTCGTTTCGTCCATTTCATCTTTTCCAGCGACAGATTGTCTCGCTGGCATTTCGGATCGCTACAAGTAATATTCTGAAGAAATGTTTCAATAAATTTTTTCTTAAAATCTATTTGGATAGATATTTTTTTGACATTAGTAATTCTTTCTTTTTTGTAAAAGCTTACTTCGTCATCGCTATTAATATATATATATATGATCATAAAAGTAGCATGTAGAATTCTATATAGATCGGCATCTGGCTCAATTAATTTGACAAAATCCTTAATTCCTTTTTTGTGGAAATAAATTCCATTCTTTTTCTTTCTCTAAGTGCCTTTCCTGTAATTTTCTAATTCCTTCTGGGATTTTGCCAGTAATATATTTAATTTTTCTTCTCTTTAATCCATTAATTTGAAACTTATTGCACCTACTCAGCACTTCTCGGTTGGTCCACCTTATCTGTCCCCCAGAATTCTCAGCATGCGTCGATGATATTCCCACATTTCAACGGCTCTTCTTATATCCTGTATATCTTCTGTTCGGTACCGCCTAAAGTATTGTTCGGTCGAAAAATTATATATTCGAGAATTTCTCGTACGTCGCTCTATATTTAATTATATCCATTTCGAACGATCTTCATTTTTTGTTTGAAATATTAATCGATAATTCTGTTAGTAAATAAAACAAGGTCGTTTTATTTATTTTTTCATAATGTATGGAAGTTTAATTTCGTTTTTCGTTTAAACAATTTACTCGCTAATTTATTACGCACGTTGCATTTATCGTAAAATCGATAAATGTTCAGTAGTAATGTATATAAGAAATTAGTTATTTACGAGTAAAATGCGTTTAAACGCGTACACATAATAATTGATTGCGAAAAGTCGTGCGAGGCGTGATATAAACTAATACAGATATTATATAAAGACAATATAGAGACGATAAATATGTGCGCTTAATTTGATCATATCTATTTTGGGAATAATAAATTAAAAAATACAAAAATACTCACAATGACTAGTATCGAAAGAAGAGCTTGTCATATTAACGCATATGCGGTGGAAATCGTTAAAAATGCCGGAATACGGATGATTAGGTAAAATCAACGTAGAACAACTTTCGCTATCGCGTTATTATTTTGTATAAATTTTATATATTGTTTTTATTTATTTTAATTTTTATCGTTACTGCGTTATCGTTTATTAGTTGAGAAATGACAGATAATTACTGGCGGGAAGACTCGTGTCTTGCCAGGTATTGCTGCTCGTTTAAAATTCTATATCTACAGTGCACGTGTGTTGACTTGTGGCAGTCCTATCTTTATAGGTTCCGGCTTGCTGATGATTGAGGTTGATGATGATGAACCGTACATTATTTGCCTGTCCAGCTTTTCCTGCCCTCCGTAGTAAATTTCATATTAACAGCGTAGAGATTTTTCCGTTAGATAAAACAGTCGAAAACTTCCTGATGAATAAATTTAAAAAATTAACTCAATCTTGATGTCGGGGCCGGTACGGTTGTTTCATTTTTCTGTTTTTGTTAGCGCGGTGAAATGTCCGTTGGCTATACTCGCTTTTATTGTAATTTCTATTATCGTAATTAGTTAGTTAAAAATTTTATAATTATGTTAAGAATTTGATTTTTTTCGTTATAATTGAGATTTAAGTTGGATTTATACTATTATATAGTTCATTTTTTATTTAATTTACAATTCATTAATTACCCGGTTTTGTATTTAAGTTTCGGCACGAGAGTTTTCGCCGTTTTTAATCTCGTTTTTGTGTTTACTTTACGTTTGTTGATTTTATTCATTTTTAAGTCTGATTTATTTGGTGCGAGTTAATTTTCTTATTCATTAATGTGCGCGCTAAATGAAAGACGAGTAGAGTAACTAGGAGATAGTTAATCCGCCAACGGACTTACCATTAGTAATAATATAGAAAGATATCTTTTAGTAAACGGCATAGCGCGCGATTTATCCGTATTTAATTTCAGCCTCCGGCGTTCGTAATACTCGTAAATATTACTTGCCGCTATTTCGAAACCTATTATTATCGTGCTTTCAGTCAAGCACGATGCGCAAAATAGCGCCCAGATCGGCAATGTAAAAAGCGGAATGGACGGAAGATATTTTAGGAAAATCGCTTAATAATGTTAAAAAATATTTCCTACACTAGCTTAAAAAAAAGAAGTAGTTTTAAGCGTCGAATGTGATAAATAAATTAAGTACACAAATTCGGGCTCTAACAACCCAAGTGTGAAAACTGTTAAAAACTTTATCAATAATTGTTGGAGAATACCAGCGGTAAAGATGATAAGCAATAATAAAGTGTCAAATCGAAGGACTAGAGACAGGGACGTTAATGTTAGACAGCTCCTGATGAATGTAAATAAGAACACGATTCGTTTCGCCGATTATACCAAGCTCATAAGCTTTTTCCTCTAAGCAAAGAACAAAAAACGAAATTATTTTTTGATACTGCAGTCAGTACTGATTTATAAACGATATAGGGGATTACACACGTAAAAGTTTGCAACTAACTATAAGCGCTACAAACACAAAAGAATTAAACACACGCTATTATACAGCCGGCATTATCTTTTATTCGAAATTTATTTTTGTATATAATACATACAAAAATTATTGTTTATCCTACTAAAGTAAATATCTATAAATTTATATATAGGTGTAGCTTTATGATCAGTATGCGGGTTTTGTTAGTTCCTGTATTTTTTACTTTAGTTAAATACTGGGCATACTTTTTAAACTATAGTAAGAATATGCGTTATATTTAATTTATTTGTAACATATATTTATTTTTTGTAAATACACTTTTTATCAATCAATCAATCAATCAATAGAATGCTTCGAATATTAAACTCGATATATAATTTATACATTAGTCAAACGGCGGTTATTAGAGTAGACGAGGATATATCTAAACGGGCAAAAATAAATAAAGGAGCGCGACAAGGTTGTTTGTTATCTGCGTCGCTTTTTAAAGTATACGCGGAACTTGTGCTTAAATTAACTCTAGCAAAAACCGCATACGGAATTCGCTCAGGTTTCAAACGATATTAATTGCACTAGAAAAAATGATACGGGAAAGCAGTTTGGGTTAGATGTTGATAAAACTAAAATCACGATGTTTCGGTAAACATCCTAATCTTTTTCAACCGGAAATTAACAGATATAATAAGAAACTGGAGGGCTATGGGCACGCGACAGAGAAACATGCAGCAAAATGACGCAATCGATGTATGATCACGATCTTAATCGCAATAATAGTGTTTCGAAATTTATTATACATTCGGCTCTATCGAAAACGTCAGTAATATGGTCATATTTAATTTCTTGTACTAATTACGTCGATAATCACAATGTATTCAGCCCATCTCGTAATTTTTCCATTAATGATCTTTCTTCGTTACAATTGGTCGCCGGAAATTTATTTTCATTATCCGCGGAACGCATTCATTCGATTTTTTGAATTTTTAACGCCTTTTATTTTTTTCCATCTATAAAATTTGAGTTTTCAAATTTTTCGATAGCTCCTCGTATATGAAGACTATTCAAATTTTTTAAGTAATTATTTTTCTATAGTCCTTTATAAATTTTCCTCAGCTGAACGGTTTTCGTTAAATTTCTCCGGTAAAATCTACTTTTAACGAATATCGTTGATTTCGAAAAATTATCTTCCTCTACGTCGCATTTAGAATTAGACCGCTGATAGGAATAGAGAGACATTTTGATCTTAGCCAACAGGCCGACATGGCTTGCTTGTCCGGTTTTCCATTTCCATCGTCAAAAATTCAGATAAACCAATTCTCGGCACGAATATTACGGAAAGTAAATATTTTATTATTGTTCAGACGCATATTCCGATATTTTCATTGTGTATCCGCAAGCCCCCTTCATCAACTTCGTTGATTTGTTACTATAATTTGTAGCTCATGGATCACACTCGTATAAGCTTTTCGAATGGAGATAATTATTGTACTAGACGTATTTCCATAAATTTCCTGCACTTCTTTTTAATCGTCCTCAATTTAATTATAATAGACAATTTTTTTTTCTTTTAAATTAACGTCTATCCTCGTTTTCCCTTCCATGTTCCCTACCTTATCTACTAAGCTGTCATTAAAAAGTGTATCATTTCTTACTTTTTATTTTCAGGCGCAATATTACGATTTAAAATTGTAATTTAGTCTATAGAGTACTTATAAACTGGAATCTACCGGCCATAAAGAGGTTTACCAAAAAATAAAAAATAACCCGCTACAGGAATTTGAAAATTTACCTTTTGACGATCTATCAAGTAAACTGTTAAAAAAAATTTTGATTCGGCCACTCATTCCATCTTGATAATTACAAAACTCGTTTTTATTTGTTTCAATTGTGTACACGGTATAAACGATGGGGGTTTATAGAACATTACTCGCGAACAAATAAGTTTGCTCGTTATTCATAAACTCGAATAGAGAAAAAATATATATATATTTCTTAAATTATTCCCTCCTAGTAAATATGTACACATAAACGTCAGTACATAAACACACACATTTCATTACTAAAAAATACTTACACAAGCCTGTCGTTAATACTTAATGTTTGTTATTTTTCTAAGTTCTTATATATACGAGGTTAAACATTCTAGCCTCATTGGCTCGACTAAGGAGGTAATTAAATTGTATTTTAATTACAACACGACCCTTGGTAGAAATAAATTCATTCACATATATATATATATATATATATATATATATATATATATATATATATACGTACTAATGTATAAGTTTCTGTGCAAGTTGTTCTCTTATTTAAAGTTGAAATACTGGAGACTTCGGCGGTAATGTGCTTCGCGATTATTACACATCCCCCCTAGATTTCGCTTGTGTTACTTTAATAGTAACTCCGTTACGAATTCGACTTGTTAGATTTTAATTCGTTAATTAAACAAACCTTCTTTCGACCAACACGTCCCCGGCGTCCAGGGGGAAAATTCCCGGGAAATGGTTGTGATTTATTTTTAGTCAAACGAAGGGTGGTTCGTTCGCGCGAGCGAGAAATTCGCAACGACGAACTTTTATTACGTTCCGTGCTTCCTCCGGCTCATTTACTCTTCGTTTAAGAATTTGCTTCGAGGAATATGTTCGAAATGAAGAACCATTGTCGCTTACATTTTTTTTCAAATATAATAGCGCATCTAAAACGAAATTCACGCTTAGAGGAATGTTTAATATTTTAATATCAGATTATTACAAATTATTTTTCGTAGACGTCCCACTTGCCGAAAGGCATCACCCTCTTGGGTAGCAGGCTTGGGTAGAAGCCCTAGTTATTATCATCATCATTATTATTATTCTAATGATCATTATTATATTATTAAAAAATTACCGGGCGTTCTTAATTAAATAACTTATTCGACTGAGGTCTTGACGACAGAGAACTATAGAATTTCACGAATGATAAATGTAGTTTCGCGCACTGTCGATCGTCATTAAGTAACGTCTCCGTATCGGAGGTAGGCGACTACTTACCTGTACATATTTTATTGCATTATTAATTATCGCTAACTGAATAAATATTAATTTAGAAATTTCGTTTGTAGCCGAGTTTGAAGAATTCTAATATCCATTATCGATGACATACTCGTAGGCATGTGCACGATCCAAGTTATTTTTCACGGTCGTATTAATTATCGCGTACCGGATGGAAGTAGCACTCACTTCGCATAACGTCATATACGCGCTCACGTACGTTGCTTACGGCTTGATTCAGCTAGTCCATGAAACAGTTGACAATTTCGGCTAGTCGCAATATTCGATAATAAACTACATGAGTATGATAACGAGATATATATATATATATATATATATATATATATATATACATATATATATATATATATATATATATATATATATATAACTTATATTTTATTTTATTACATCTTCGTGATCGGGGACTACCAAATTTCCGCATACGCTACCGTCTTGTTATGCTGATACATTTACAATCAGTCTATCTTCAGTGAAAATAATTAGTTTATCGTACGAATTGGGAAAATATAACATAAACAAACTAATGGAGCGTGTAGAAAAATAATTGATACAAGTATTCCGTGCGTATTGGACGGACTTTTGATGGACTCGTGGAATAAAATGAAATCCGGTAATTTTACTGATAGCTTAAGGAACGACGTCATATCATTCTAAAGGTGTAATTAGGAGAAAAACGGAAATAAAATATAAAGTTTATGAAAATTTGTATATCATCGTTATTGGGGTGTTGTTCATGGTCAGACATATGACTAGCTCGTTATACATTATTTTAGTATACATGGACTAGCGTTCGAGGATTTAATTATGCGCTAAAATAAAAAAAAACTTTGTGCCGCGAGCTGGGATTGAACATGCGACTGTAGTAGTAGTATAGTATATTTCAATACAAAATTTTATAAATTATGAAGAATTTATATGTACATACACATATGTATCCTTAGAGTTACACCTTAGCAGTTAAATGCAACCAAATGACTTTACAAAACTAAAGAAATAATAAAGAAAATAAAAGTAAACTTTTTTTTTTTTTTTTTTTTTTAAAAACATCAAATCGGGTCTTATTCAAAAGACAAACGTTTTTTTTTTCTTTTTGTTTTTTTTTGTTTTTTTTCCATTTTAATTATTGTATTTGACCATTCCTATACTATTCCTACAAAAGTAAACTTAAAATAGGAAAAACTAAAAAAAAAAAAAAACCTATTATTAGCTTGTATATTAAATTTTTAAATTTAGTTTAACTTGTATTAGTGATATATTCGTTCCATTAGCTTATGATGTACTTTTAGTAGTCGAGAAAATGATACTAAACCGGTTACAATCTTATAACTCACGATATTCTCAAAAATGTTCGGTTTTAGGGCTGGTCATTCAACAGTGTTGCCAGATTAACTGATTTCATCACCGATAATTTTAACCTTAATAAGCACACTGGTTTATTCTTAATTAATATTGAGAAAGCCTTTTGGCACAACGGAATTTTGTACAAATTAATTAATTCGGTTATCCACTTGATCTCGTTAAATTAATTAGGTCCTATTTAAGCGATAGAACGTTTTACATCACCTACATTTACAATCAACACTTAAAACTCTTTTTATTCCGCGAGAAAGTATTTTAGGTAAACGATGTTCCTAATATACCCTTCGTCCACGCGGCTTTTTACGCTGACGATCTGGCGTTATTATTTTGCACATCGTTCAGAACTGTTAAAATCTACAATAGGTTACAAAAAGCGGCAAATGCTATCTACAAATAAACGCAAGAGGCTAAAATTAAATACCGAGAATCGCACGCTATACCGTTTACTAGATTTGCTCCTTCTCTGACTGATGTTACTATTAATATGCATCAGTTGACAGAAGCCGGTTAACTATCTAGAAGTTACTCTAGACTCTCGTCTTTCATTTAACGCATACATTAATAAATCTCTCGGTGACGCGAAAAAAGTCATATACTTGCACCAATTTTAACGTTCTCATCATTCTTCGGTAAACAAGAAATTAGTTTACACTACCATTATAAGACCTTACACTTCTCCGGTCTGGTGTTCAGTGTCCGTTAGTACTTACAAAAAAACTCCAGGTAATTCAAAACCACTGTTATATCATTGCTCCTCGATGGACTAAAATACAGTACATGCCATTCCACGCTAAATATTCCTCATATTTATGATCATACATTATAAATTATCGAAGAAATTTTATGATAAATGTATCATGTCAAAAAACTTAATTCGGATAATCGGGAATTATAGTATGCTCGATCTCAACATTACACTAGATATAAGCATCACCGTCACCGATTTCTAATGTATACTATCCGATCTGTTGTCGGATTCACAGTCGAGCGTAGCATATTTATATACATCGCTTATAAGCTGTCTTATAAAAGCAGCAATATTAATATAACGGTTAAATAACTTAACTATGTAATCCTATACAATTATAAATTACATATAAATATATATATAGTTATTATTATTATTAAATTGAATTAACGCGCTGTGTACAGCAGCTAAGGCTAGGAAAAGAAGATTAGATTGAGGAATAGAGACCGGACCCGTGGAGGAAGGTAATTAGATTCAACAATGAAACATGGCCATCTTTGAGGAGGAGATGAAACGAAGGAGGAAGATTAAAGGACAGTATGAGAGACTCAACTAGAATAGGGAAATAGAGAGGATACGCCACAGTCGGAACACAGTGGAACGGCACGCATGAGCGAGACGCGTACGACCTAGACGCAATCGGGTGTTGACCACATCATTTCTGCGGCTTGGAAGCGAAGTTATCCAAGGATCGGTCAAAGTTGTTTTGAGAACTCAGCTGCAACCTCTGCCATAATGTAAGTTATAATGTATTATATATAATATATGTGGTATTTACATTTTGCTGGTTATGGGGGAAGTACGTAGTGATTTTTTTTGTATTTGTACCTCGAGCATATTGATAGAAGAGCAATAAAGTTGGTTGCTTCTTTTCCAGTTATTGCTGTATCAGATGTAGAAACGATAGATTTCTGGTTTGGACACAGATGAAATAAAGATGAAATAACGGGTCGTTATTTTTATTCTAGTCATATTTTCTTATATTGTAATAATCGTCATCTTTTTGCTTTTCGTTCGAATTGCGCTGCACAACTTAATTTTATTACCGGTGGCAGTATTCTTAGATATTTAACGTAATACGACTAGTAACATGAAATACGTATATTGCCATATTGTAATCGAATATTAGCGAGTATTTTAGTACGGATAAATCAGTAGAAAATATAAAAATTAAAAAAACCGATTTAGAGCTAATTTGAATATTCAGTCGAGCAAATAAGAGATCGGCTGTTGTTTTAAAAATAACAAAAAACAAAAATATCTGGTAAAAGTGTAATTATTATTTGTTATATATATATATATATATATATATATATATATATATATATATATATATATAATTATAAACAAACAAAATAAAACACAATCACTAAAAGTTTTTTAATCGCGAAGCTTTTCGACAGTTACGTCATTTTCAAGCGCGAACTAAAAATTATTACATCTTTTTGTGTTTTATTTTGTTTGTTTATAATTAATTAATAAAATCACCAGTATATTCAACTGTTATATAATAAATATAGAGATTTTAAACGATTTGTTGTTTTTTCATATTTTCGAAAAGTTATAGACTATATCACTTACCAATTAGGGATTATCATTGATTTATCTATTTTAAGCTCTACAATTAGGAATAGTCGGAATATGAAGGGCAAATTAAGTTTTAGAGTTGTTTGATTATGGTAAAAAAAAAATCTAGCGTGAATTAATTTCCGTCTTGAACATAACATAAAGTCAGATCTTTATCGACTAAAACGATAAGAGTAAGATCATATAACCGAGGAGGACACGTGCCAGGGAATTCCTCGCATATGCAAATTCAATCTGGTTGGCTCCGTTCTTTTACTATATACCGATAGTGTTTTATATAAATCGTATTTTCTTTAGTTGCATTTACAACGTACGGAGAAAAATTTGGTTTTAATCGACCGTAATATATTTTTTTAACTATTTCATAAAAACTATGTATGCTAAACTCTGTCTCCTATTAACATGAGGAATAAATCTGGTGCCCGTTGTACGAATAAGCTGGAGATTATAGATTGTCAATATTTATAATATAAATGAAAGTTATTTATTATATCGTTTTTCAACATCTGCGCACCTATATTGTACTACCAAATGTTAACACAGTTATTAAATAGGTTTATTATACTAGCTGAAAAATATGAGGGAAGTTATATATACTCGATAAGAAAGGCTCAGCTGCTTACGAAATGTTATTGTTAGTAAAAAAATAAAAACCCGTTCGTTGTTCTAAATGAAAATATATTGGGGATACAGTTTGGAGGGCTTTCCTAAATGAACAAAAAAAGACAATCGATGTTCGCAATTACCGCAATGGCCATCTGTTGGTTTAATACATCCGCTTTACCTGTTTTATCATGAATAACCATGATTATGATTATCAATGTGGGGGGGTAAAATATATCTTTCTAGTCAATGAAAACGGTTTCATAAGAACGATATAAGGACACTAGGCGCACTGTTCGTGTTAAAAACGGTACTATTTAAAATAACGACTAATATTATACGTGTATTTTTCCGAAGAACAAATTTTAATAAGACCGAACTTTACTTCTTGTTCTGCGTAGTATTTCTTTTGGAAGATTTTCGATCAAACAAATTTTCCACGCATTTTTTCGTCTTTATTCTATATTTAATACCTTAGACCTTATGTGTACGCGTGTCAACATGTACATAGAGTAATCTCATTGTACATAGAAGTTGATGTATTGGCTTATTCAAAATTTTGAATAAACAATAAACAGTTAATTAAAATTATAGTACGCACGTCAACATGTACATATAGAGTAGTGAATATCTCTATTTATTGTACATAGAAGTTGATGTATATATTGGCTTATTCGAAATGAGAATATTTTACTTTTTTCTTCGATCGTGTACGTTGGATAAATTATATATATATATCTCCAAACCTGGTTCAGGTTCTATTAAATGTTGTATAACACCGTTTAAAAAAAGTTTTCAATATATTTTCAACATTTAATGGAAAACCAGGTTTGGATATATATATATATTATAAATTTTGATGAAGAATTATTTTTCAAAATCTGTTTTATAAATAAAATTTATTGTAAATAAATCTAAAATCGAAATTATGTCTGGCTAGTGAAATATGTATATTAAATTTATATAAACATTTCTGATAATTCGTATATGTAATATTTATTGCGCGTGCTCGAAAATAATCGTCGAAATAGAAAACTTTTAGTGATTAAACTGTGTTACGATTTCGTTTGGTTTATAATCAATAAAATCACAACTCTCCAATATATATTCAACATTTAGTTAATTAAAAACAGTAAATTTAATCGGTTAATACAAAGTTTATCGACACTATTAAGCGATTTTTTTAAACAAATGAAACTATTAAAAAAATACAAAACCAACTAAAATAAAATTAAAGTAAAATTGTAAGAAAATACACTTAATCTCGGTAGTACACAATATTTAACAGCTCTTCAACACCTACGGTTTAATAGTAGAAAAACTTTCTGATATTTTAACGTATGAAATTTAGTGATTTTAACTGGGTTTTTTTCGATTGTTTATATTTAATAAATCATTACATTCCGCACCAGTTCGCATTATGCGCATCGTACTAGAAATGTGTACTATTTATTATTAATTTCCTATCATTAATGTGTCCGCGGAATGCGCGTCGAATTTAAAATTTCAATTCGCTCTTATTAATATTTAAATAAGTTTTAGTAAAACTGAGAAAAACTGTTTGGCTCATTCGTAGCGTACAACTCAGAATCGAATGGGGCTTGGATAAATTGGTTTTGCTTCCCTAAGCGGAATAAAATATATAAAAAAAAAACGCGGAAAAAATTTTTAATTGTAAATTACAACCTTTTAAATTTTACTCATAAGTATGTGTATAAACATATCTAGGTTAGGTTAGATTCAGTTTTAGAATCGGTCGGGTTTATTTCGGCTGGTTAGAAGTAGAATTAAAAGAAAAAACGAGAATGACACATTTAAACCAGAATAACAAAATACCTAGGTTAGGTTAGATTCGGTTTTAGAATCGGTCAGGTTTATTTCGGCTGGTTAGAATTAAAAGAACAAACCAGACTTTCAAAAATGGTTTCCGCGGATTTTTAACTTCGTAACTCGTTAAAAATAGTAATTTTTGATATTTTAAAAAATAAAAACGGGACTGTACAAGTATTCTACGAATCTACCTTTGTTAAACGATCTACTCATAATCCTGTTAGTAGAACAGTAAAAGAATAACAGTAAGTTTCTAAATCGTTACAACTCCTAAAGTGCATATTTATTTTGATAAGTAAAGATTAAAAATGCAAATGGAAACCTGTAAAATAGTATCGGGGCTTTTCCATCATTAAGAATAGAATAAATTTCAAGCTTACACGGTGGAAATTAATTAATAATAAACAATGTAGATAATTTAATACGCGATATTAACAAACTACAAAACAATTCGCTATATATTTGATAAGTTACTGGTTGTGAATTGTGAATTGTGAAAGTAACTTATCTCTCTGCGTATTCAAAATCGAAATTTTATTAGATGGATTCGATCGTCAAAAATCATATATTAAATAAAGTAAAATTCCTGATAAAGGGATTTGAAAGTTAACATAATTATTTATTCTGTAGTTTTGTTCGGATGGATCAATATAGGGCGAAAATTGTAAATGTGAGAAAAACGTGTTTATGAAGTTTAGGTTTTATAACGATTTTATAGCGATTTTTCACTTTCAACAAAATAATCACATACGAATATGGTATTTTTATTGAGACGATATATTATCATTTTCCACCGATTTTTTTTTAGCTTTTAAAGATTTAATATTAGCAATCGATGGAACATACCGATTAGAGTATTCAGTGTGTTTATATGTTTTAAAATAACCTTTCGGACAGAATTGAATTTAAGTTACCTAATTGAAGTTGCTGTTTACGTTGTTTACAAACTTCTCACGGGCTGTTATAATTAGGAAACAGCCTGGATAGAAAGTTACGAAATTAATCGATTTCTATATTTGCACATAAAAAAAAATTAAGTAGTTTATTAAGCAGATTTACTGAATACAAAAGAATAATATTCTAAACACGTTTGTCTAGTGTATTCGCCCCGTCTGATAACGCATGAAAAATGTCTCCTGATATCTATGGTTTGCTCATTTAGACTTTTGACGATTCTTATCGGTCTACTTCGGTCTACTGCTAGGCGGAATGTATTCGATCCGTTAAGCCCACTAGGGCCTTCACTTGATCTGACCATCGCATTGGACATCTTTCTAGGCGCTGTCCAGGTATTTTGCCTTGCATAATATTCTTCATGTTTCCAGTTCTTGCTATAAATATCTTATTAATGTTTACTGATTTCCGTTAGCAACTATTTTTAATTCGATCCTCAGAAGCACAGGCCGTGATTGAGAAGATCAACGATTAGTTCCTTTTCGCATCCTCTTGCAACCAGTGACCCGACGTAATTAAATTCGTTTATTACTTTATATCTTGCAAATTCGGTAGTATCTGTTTTACTTTGAACTTAGCCTAATTCATTTGTAAATCATACTTTTCACGCACATTCTTCAGTCTATTTACGAGTTTTACTACTTTTTTCTAATGAGGCAAATAGCGCGACACTTTCAGCCTTAAATTATTAACTTTGTGCTTTCCTATTGTTATTCCCTCTTTCTAGTCGTGGAAGAATTCGCACATTATGCATTCGGTATATCTTTTGAACAGAATTAGAGTTAGGATGCATCTTTCCCCCGACTCCTACTCTAAGCTTAAAGAAATATTAACTAGTATTTTTAACGCTTATCGTATTTACGCTATTTTTACATAGCTTAGTAATAATCTTTAGCGGATTTTGTGGAATTCCTATTTAATTCAGTATATGCCGTAATTTGTACAATTTTATCGAATCAAAAGCCTTAGAGTAATCAATAAAACAATTACTCGGATGTTTAGGATATTCTGCCTGTTCTTTTGAAATATAACATAGCTGATACGTTTAAAGTTTTTTTCATTTTTGATATTATCATAATATCGGTTATAGATGTTCTCCATCGTCTTCCGATTTATTTATATATATATATATATATATATATATATATATTGCAATCTGGCTGATGTAGCCAATAAGCAACTGGGATGTGAGTTGTGACAGGTTGGGAGATGTTATTCAACAATGACACTCCGAACTACCTCTCCAATCATTTAAACTGGTGGTGGGGAAGATCTAGGGGTGTGCGATAGTTCAATCTGCGAGGCCCATTGGCATGATTCAATCTACCGCCAGCTGGTTAGAGTGACCCTCTAACCTATGCAAGTAATCTCTACTAGCTTTCTATGAAGTGAAAGTTTACTATGAAAACATAGTACATTATAAGTTTGAAATTATGGGAGGGTAGAGTAAGAAAAAACATTGAACACACGTTTTTTTACTAAATAGTGTAATTTTACACTCAATATCTGCGACTTTATCATAGGAAAACTCGATGCTACAAGTAAATTCTGCACAAAATTGTGAGACATTTTGTAAAGTCACAACAAAAAACAACAAAAATAATTAAAAATTGATCACTCTTACCCACATATCCTGCAATATGGCAAGTCAAAGATGGACAGCAATGTTCAAAAGTTCATAATGCGTAATCTGCTAATTCCACAGATAAACAGGTTTCACGCACGAAATCAGTATATTTCTGACTCTATTACTTGTTAGTAATTAGACAGATCGTACCGTCTCTTTTAAATTCTCAAATTTAGTTCACACTTATTATTACATCGTACAATCGATTTTGGATAATCAGCATTTAAAACCCGACACATTGCAATCAAAATTCAAATATAGAGAATGCTCAACGTCAGTCAGTGTGCTATTACGGGCATTAGTCTAATTGGGCGACTAATTTTAATTTTGAAGAGGCTGTACACAGTAAATGAACTCTAAAATTGTTATTAAAATTAAAATAATACATTTATTCAATTGCCTCCGATTCCAATAAACTTTACACTTGATATCAAGTTTTCAAATTGGATATTAATTATTGACTGGTGGTCTCTCGAATTCCGAACTATATAAAGATCGGATAATTATTTAATTACTTATAATCATTCAAACATGATAACTCACAAGGATTGTTCAACCCAATGTAATCTCTCGCGTCGAAAGTTCATTTTGTCTCATAATGTGAAGCTAAACAGCTGGCTTTTATATACTTAATTATACACATATATTTAAATCAATATATTATCCGACACCCGATAATTTATGTGTGTGTTTGACTGTTTGCGTGTGATTGATCGCATTGATCGTCGTACTGTTTTCTATTTCCTAGCGGAATTTTAAGTTACGTGTATTATTTTTAATCGATAATATGTGACTATATTAGTTGCGTTTATTTTTTGGTTCCTTTTTTAGCGCTGGGCTGATTACTTTGAATATTGTGAAAATATATTCTTAAATGTATTTTCAGATTATACTATTCTTATTTGTTAAATTTTCGAATATTCCCGGTCAAATCAATAATGTTAAATCGTTTAAAGAATTAACGCATATTTTATCTCACTTATTATTATACACCAATTCCGATCTCTATTACCTCTGAAATCGGTATAATATTCACGTTCGATCCTTTCCACTGAAAATTCAAAAGCGACGGACGAGACGCAGACTCCGGACGGACCTATTACGGTCTGTCGTTAATAAAACGATATTATCGTCATCTCAGTGTCCATAAGGACACGGTGATACAATTTACGAAATAATTCTTCTCCAACATTCATCTATTATTGGCATCCGACATTATTCTGTTAGCGTCTTAACTTGATCAATTCAACGTATTGAACATTTTCCTTGTGGCCCTTTACTATCACACCTTGTATTATTTTCTCGTTATAATAATATCTTACCACGTTTTTACTAATTCTTGTCAAAAGGTTGGTATTTATAATTCCTCGATAATGGATTCTATCTCCATAAGTTTTCGATATATTTTCATCTCGAAGGCATTTATACCATAAGCTTTTTTTTTAATGATCCACGTTTCGTAACGAGAAAAAAGGACCGCATCCACCTATCTTAATTTTGTTACGCGAGTATCTTTTCAGATTTTATTCAGTCCGGTTATTGATACTCTCGCATATATCTTCCTCGCATCCGCCTGCGCTTATTACGATCGCGTCGAGGTAGCTGAATTCCCATCACCCTTAATTTCTTTGGTAGTTTCCGGTCGACTATCTCTGTCAACAATCATCGCTTTTGTTTTCGAGTTGTTCAATTTAATATTGTAATTTCCATTTACCACTTCCAGTTTGAAGCTCTTCTACGATGAATAAAGCGACGTAGTCTCGATAAAAAGTTTCTAACAGTCTTCGATCTTGTTTATCGACAACAGCTGGACAACTTTTTCTAATGCGATTGCTCGATGTGTGCAAACTGCGAAACCTTATGGAATTGTTATTTTTCCACGAGAGAGATTCGATCAGAGCCGTCGTAATATTTATTACCCTTTCGTAATATAAAAGAAAGGAGCTTATTTATCATTATTATTATTATTATTGGCCGTCATTTTCGATACCTTTGTAAAGTATCGCCATCGACCGCTAGCCGTCGTTTAATAATTACGAAGAACGTGTGTGTGTGCGCGCGTTTGTCAATTGGACGGAATTAGGGAAAATTGTTAAGAGAAGCGAATGCGGAAACTAGAAAAACGTCGTGCCAAACGGCAGATGTGTCGGTTGCTGACGGCGATGACGTCGCAGCTGATAATTCTAACCTCTTGTTTCAAAAAATAACCCCAAAATTTTATATCGCCTTCCAACTCGGAGTCCTGCGTACTTTATACGCTGTCTCTTTTCGTAATATACCGTAAAACATCGCACGGGAGATAGTCTCGTATCGTTTTGGTCTACACGAAACCCTCCAACAGCGGTCGATGGTCGATGAAGGTCTTTGTACTACAAGTAATGAGGGTCGTATATATATATATATATATATATATATATATATATATATATATATATATATATATATATATATATATATATATATATATATATATAGTCATTCCTTTTATAAAAATAAGTGTAATAGACGACACGTTGTTATATGTATACATATATATGTACGTACGTATTATCATGGGGTGAAGAATCGGATAAAAGTTCTACCGGAACAATATTACGTTTTAGAAAAATGTCTGACACTCTACGTCACCCACTCCGAATTATATATTTTATTTCATTTCATTTCATTTCATTTTATTTTATTTTATTTTATTTTATATATATTCCGGAACAAGCCCTCGGTCTTCTTTAATTTAAGAAGTAATTTTTCTCTTCTCATCTTTTATATAAATAAAGTTGCAGGAACTTTGTACCGTTTTCTATTTATTTCCAGGAAATTTCATTTTCCTTTGCAAGAAGTTTGCTCGACGGTTAGGTGAACGCGATTGTAGAAACATGAAAACGGATAAGAATGTCGTAAAATTATACTAGAAAAACAAAACATAATTTACAGATCGCTCGAGAAGATCTTCTTCATCGGTGGAAGTCTATTGTAAAAGACGGCTTAACTTTTTTATAGATCCAACCTAATCTCCCTACTACATCCATGCTCGCACTTAGTTCGACTTTTCTTTTCAATACCGGTCAGACTTCGTTCCAACCACAATTTCCTAGCCATTTCTACTCTATCTGTATCCTGTGCATTGCGCCAATTATAACCGAATCTAGTCACGTGATTCTGGCGATTTATATAGCAATGCCTTTATTAATAAAATTTTACATTTAAATATTTACCCACCTTCTCGGTTGCCTACTTATGGGCCCTAAATAACGACAATATCCTCGCAGTTCTGTGGCCACCTACGTGCATATATCTAAAATTAATCTCTAAATGTTTTTTTTTTTTGGTTTGTTTTGTGTTTATTTTTCCCCTTTTTTCCTTTGTTCTTTGGTTATCTTATGTACGATATATATATCTGTATGAAAACAGTGTTGATAACGGGTAATTTTTACATAAATAAGTTAACGTCGATCTAACTAATAGAAATGGTTGAGAAGTGGTTTTCGGTAAGTGAACTCGTACCTATAATCGAGGCGAAAGATAATACAGTCAGGATCATACAACAAAATTGAATGCGTCAGAGCGATATGAACAGAGGAAAAACGTTGTGCTGCTTGGAGTTTCACAATCCAAAAATGAGCACACGAAAAGTTCTGTTATTGAAGTTGCTGAAGTTTCTATTATTAAAGTATCCGAAGAAGACATCGAAATCGAGCTTTTTGTGGTATTCCCCCCCTATGCTAATAATAGAAATGAGCTGGAAATTAGGTGCGGAACTTATAGTGCGAGGAAAAATAAAATTTTTGCTGATCAGCGACTTGCACCACTTCACTGAATTTTTCAATCGCTATAATCTTTATTATCAGTTTTCAAATATAAAGTCATCTAAACTAAGAATAGGTATTTTTGATAATCATTTTAACGTTGCAGAATTAACCGAAACTTGTACCTCGAAACAAAGAGATTATCGGATAATAAGAAATGCGCCTTATGACTCATATCGATTTTTACTATTTTTGACGGAATTATATGCGAGTTTACTTTTATTTACCATATTAATGAGAATTTTACTTTGCCCATGTTCGGGACTGATATAATGAAAGTATTTTTTCCTCACGCAAAATTTCATAATTGGCCGCCTGAGACTCGCGAATAGTATGTTAAATGTTAAATTTTCAGTTCAAAACACCCGATTTGAATTCTGATGTTTATGCTGTCGTCAGCAACTGACCCCCCTTACATATTGAAGATAAATTTTACCCCGATTTAGATATCGCTGTTACAAAATGCTCATTATTGAAAGAAAAAAGAGCCGCTCTTCGTTATAAGAATCTCATTGAAATCAATATCTCACACATTGACTGTCATCATTTTTATGATCTTGGTGATTCTAATGAAACTTCTGATTTTTTCTATAGCAAACTATTCCATACAATCTAAGAGAGAGCAGCTTCCAAATAAGAATATCCGATATGATTCACCCTGTTAATAAAATAAAATCTCAAGATCTAAGTAGAAAGAAA
Source organism: Coronaproctus castanopsis (assembly GCA_032883995.1). NCBI lineage: Eukaryota > Metazoa > Arthropoda > Insecta > Hemiptera > Monophlebidae > Coronaproctus > Coronaproctus castanopsis. The sequence goes on from CM065052.1 coordinate 42,504,982, forward strand.
CATTGCAAAACTTCTAGACTGTGCAGAATCTAGTAAAAACGAACCACTTGTCAAGAAGTTGATTAAAGCAGCATTCAAGAATTATAAAGAGAATTTGGAAAATGTCTGTTGAACAAGTTTTGACCGCGTGATAAAGAATAACGACAATGATTTTTGCACAAATGTACGTTCTTTAATTAGTACATTTCAATAATCCAGTTGAATACAAAGGGTTTTTTTTAATTGGGGGGGGTTCCTTTACGGCCTGCACAACGTGATACTGTGGGAACTATTTACATTTCAATCAAGGATGCTGATCTAGAAACCTCCCTATAATGATGGGGGAACAGCTGTAGATTATCTAGATGGAGAAGAGACGATACATTGTACGGAGGTGTAATACACGAAGAACGTAGCAAGACAGGGTAAAGCTACGCAATGGTGCCACAGAAGAGCATTAAAAAAAACACGATCGGGATTACGCCAGTTCAGGACGGAGGGCACATAAGAGACAATACAAATTCCGGTTAAGTCGGTGCTGCCTTTGTCATTGACAATGTAACAGTCCTAAAATTCTAACTTCCTTCGGACACTTCCATTTTCACAGCCGAGTTAATATTGACAAAGCTTGTGATTATGTCCTTAATGTGCTTGGTGATACAAGCAAATGCGTTGCATATAGTGGTTCGCTCCCAACTATATAGAACTGTTCATTCAGAAGTTTGATTCCAAATCCTTGATAATTGATATATCAGACAATGTCCGAAAATTATACGACTAGGCGGTGTTTTAGAATTTTGTTGGATTCCTCGTCATTCCGGATTTAAACTTGACGAAGCGGCGGATGTTGCTGCTAAACAGAACTCTACTCCCATTTATTCCATCATCAGGTCTACGCTCTAAAATTCGGATAAACTATCACAATTCTCGGTATGAATATTGGAAATCCTCGAATAAAGATTTTAGAATTGTTCAGTCGCATCTTCCGGTATTTCCGTGATATGCTCGTATCTGTCACTTCGCATGTTACCATAATTTGTTCCGGTATAGAGTTAAATTTTTCGAACGAGGATAATCAGGGACAACGTACTAGTCATATTTCCATAAATTTCCTGGAAGATATAAATCACCTTCTTTTTTACTCAATTTAATTATAATTAAAAAAAAAAACATTTTTAATAATAAAAATGATATCTTTCGTTGTTTTTCCTGCATATTCCCCACATTATCTATTAAGCTGCGACTATAAAGTATTATTTCTTATTTTAATTTTTATTTTAGGGTGCGATATTATTATTTAAAATTATAATTTAAATACTTAAATTAGCGTCTACTGGCCACAAAGGTTTAGCTTGGAAAAAAAAAAATTAGTGTCATAAATGTTAATATCCACATTAAAATTAAGTTCAATTTATCGACTAGTTTATATAACAAAACAAAAACAATGTTAATCGCTATAAAAATTTATATTTATGCAAAGCTTTTCGACGTTAAAGTCATTTTCAAGCAAATGCAAAAAGTTTATACAGCCTTCAATTTACAACTGGATTTTGTATTTGAATCTTAATTATTCTATATCCGAAAATAAATGTTATAAATATACGTCATTAAACTAAATGCCCAGGTCTGGTGATTGTTCCCGTTACACATTTCCATGGCACGACGTACGAATTCTTTATAAAGGTTTTCCCATTCACGGCATTGCCGGAGGTGTAAGTTTTTTTTTTTTTTTTTCCCCGCGCTATGTACAGCAGCGAGGCTAGGAGTGCGGCCAGCAAATTTAAATTTTGTTAAACAGGTTTACCGACCTAAGCTTAACAAGAAAGGATGAAACGGATGGGGAATCTTGGGCCAGAATTGATGAAATATTTAAGGAAGAATGTTTTGGGATTTTTGGACATTCTGTTAGGAGGTGGTGAATTGTAATCGGAACGTCGCATCTATCACAGGTTGGTGGGACTAATTTTTGGAATATGTGTCCATGTGTAAGTTGCGTATGACCGATCCGGAGTCGACACAGCACCACCTGATCCCTTCGGTCTTCAGGTTGAAACTTCCATTCGCGAACTGACGGTTTTATTGTGTGCAGGTGTGATGTACTTTGTTGTTCCGTCCATCTTTTTTGCCACAACCTATAAAATAGGCCCTTGGTTTCTTCCTTGATATCACTGAGTGGAATCTTAATACGCAGTGCTGGGCGCATTTTGGAAGCTTCTTTTGCTGCTAGATCGGCCATATGATTTCCTGGTATGTTTGCGTGGCCCGGAATCCATACGAAGGTTATCGCCGTTTGACAGTTCTGTACGATTGTGTTTATGGAGTTTGCGATCGGATGATTTGATTTCCGTTGAATGTGATGTAAAGCTGCCATGGAGTCCGTAGCTATCGTTATAATGTGATGGTAGGATTTTGTTCCAACGCTAGTAGGATTCCGTATAGTTCTGCGGACAGAGCGGAGAATAAGGGTGGAAGTGAAGTTGAAAAGATCACATTTCGATTAAAGACGACTGCGCAACCAGCGGATTCTGCGGAACTTGTACCGTCGGAGTAGTATATCTTTTTCCTTTGGGGAGATAATAAATTGTGGATGATGGCAAAGTGAGAGTGCTTTTTTGGGAGCAGTGTAAAATCGAATGCGGCGTCTTTCGAAGTCCATGGGGGAAGGATTTTTGTAGGGTTGCTTTCTATGTTGTATAGCTCATCAGCTTCTGATAGATCGGTATGAATTGATTTCGTAGTATCGGATATAATTCTTTTTACTCTTGAACCTAATAATCTGGTTTCAGATGTACTCTGAAGAGATCGTTTTATACTGTTAGTTGCTGGGAGCTCTGGATTTGCAATCGTGCGTAACAGAAGATTTACCGTAAGATGATCTCGTCGAAGCGATGCAGGCCATTCTGAGACTTCGCAGTAGATGCTTGATATTGGGGATGTTCTGAGCGCGCCTGTAATTAATCGAAGCGAGGAATTGTGGAATCTAGTTTTGAGAAGTCTCTCTTGGATGCTATGGAAATTTTTAGTTAAACGTGAGTATAAATAATGCAGCTGACGCAGATTAAAAATTAATTTATCTGTAAGTGTATATTTAATTTAAGGATGACGATTAGGCGGAACACCCTTCGATAATAAATTTGCGTGTAATACCCGAATAATGGATAAGATGAATTTATCTCGGTAAAATCTTTATGATCAAGATGAATTTTAATTTTATTGCATTTAATTTTGTCTTTCGCGGTTTATTCCAGGATTTTATGAGCAACAAAAATGACACGGATAAACCCTTAGATAAATAAGTGTAAAAAAATGGTAACTATCTTATACGTATTTTATTTTTTCCTCGTGGCCAAATCTCGTCTGATGCTAAGAGAATTAACAACTCGTAAATAATAAATTTAAAAAAATATATATAATAAGACTTACGCTAATAGTCGGAGGGTAGATAAAATCGTATGTTAAGATTACATCTTCCGAGCGTCGTAGATAGATTTTTCAGAGGATGAACAAAATAAATGTTAACCGCTCGTTCATATTAGAGAATCTGTTTTTCATACGACGCGCTATGATGACACGTATCATCTCATTTATTCGTTACCTTATTATTAAAACGATAGAACCGTTTCCCGTTACGAATAAAAACGATTCAAACCTAAGCTGGCTGACCGCGATGTAAGATTTTACTAATTCGTTCAATTTTGTTAACTGAAAAAAAGAAACCCTAATCACTGAATCGATAATTTCACCTAAATTACATCGCTCACTTATTATACTGCTCCGTCATTTATATGATCGTAATAATTGCAAATAGAAAATTACAATGATTAAATTCAATACTTATAATATACCGACAGAATAGCGTTGCGAAATGCTTTTTCTAATATGGTTAAAATTAATTCCGAGTGTTTAATATTACATACTAAATTCGATATTACGTGCGATAATAATTGTAATTATCATCCTATTTGCAAACTAATCGTACAATAGTTTTTGAAGTGAAACTTCTATTGGCGCGGTTTATATAGGAAGAACGAGCGAGCGGAAATATACGTGTATATATACACACCTATATAACATATATGTACACCGACACCGACCTATTCAAACTTTTCGGCCGGTAGGCCATTATCTGGTGAGTATTTAAAAAGATAAAAAAATGTAAAATGAAAAATAATAATAATAACGGCATTAATAAAACAATCTGACTAAGTGCGAAAATATCTACCCTTTTGCTTTTAGTTCTATACGCTGCATAAATTTCGGTCGCATTTAATAAAAATCGCTACACAGCTACGTTCACTTCTAGCGGTAAGCATGAGACGTCGGACCTATTCACAGTTTGTTATTATCGATTCCCGGAGTTATACTCTTTGTCATTGTCGCACGAAACTTATTTAATACGTTTCCTCCGCGAAGAAATTCGATACTTTTTATTTCTTATACGTTGTCTCCGAACGAAAAAGTTTGGCGATCAACATAGCTGTTTCGTATTCGGACACCTCTGTCAACTGTATATAGATATGTCTTGTTGTTAACGCATGTCGGTTCCCCATGACATTTTTCTCCTTTCCCGACTTCCGATGTTCCTCGATGACTTAGACAGGATAATTTCGAATAAATTATACATTTCCGCGTGTCTTATACGACGGTAGTATTTTAATGTTCTGGATAACAGCTCTATTTGCTTTGATTCGTAGCACACCCGTATTATGGACATGCCCAACTTTCCATACCGTCGAGTAGTATAAGCCATCATAATCGTGTCAGTCGTAGTCTTAACTGTAGGTTAATGTCTTTCCGGGTGGTCTTTTTCATATTTAAGAAGTTCTTCCTTGATTTTACTGCGCGTGATCGTATCTCGATCGATTGATCGATTTCTCCATGAAAGTTCCGAGGAGATAAATTTATAAACTCTGTCTAGACCATTTAATGTTAACTTTTTTTTTTTTTTTTTTGATACGGATGTATCTTGTACGTATTTCCGCGTACACATTTATTTCATGACCATATTTTCGATTACTCGATCAACCATTTCTTCTAACTCGTCGATAGGATCTGAAATTAGCACCTACCGTCTACATTGAGAAATATGGCACCCGGTTTTTCATACCATCGTTATACACGAGTGCTTAAAAATTGATTCTAAAATTAAGGAGTAACAACGATATGTTTTCGCAACTTTATCATCCTCTTTCGAATAACCTTCTATTTTCAGAACGTCTATACATCATCGATGTATCATAATTTTAAAACACCGTTCGCTAACATTTATTCTAATTTTAGATATTTTCCGTAAATGCGACCAGTTTTCGGTAGGTCGATTGTCAATTGTACACAAACAAAAAACCAAACAACCAAATATTACGACGGACATTTTTTCTTCGTTCACGGCTCGTTGGAAAAATATTATACTTCGTCTCTATCGCTGGAAAAACCGAAAATTTAGAATTGACCGTTTAAGTAAAATTGATTAATACCGAGAAAAAAAAAATGAAAAGAAAACAATTTCGAGCGCCTAAAATTCGTCGAAACGGATGAATTTTAAGATAAGAACAGAAAACTTTTAAGGTTCGGCCAAAATTTATCGACCCCCCCCACACACACACAACGGACACTAAGAATAAAAAAAAATAAAAAATAGCGCTAATAGCGATTGTACTAGTATTAGTAGTTAGCGGTGGTATTGAAACGGGAATTAATTTTCCTTTAATTGACGTAGATGGATGAGAGCTTTTCCTCCGTTAATAAATTCGAGTTTTTGCATTTGCCTTTTTCTTACTTCCAGACCGGATTCCGTTAGAATCCTTCATCCGAATTTTCTTGCCGTCTTCATCGGCGTTTGATGATGAAGTATAAGTAAAATTGGTTATTAGCCGGCGTAACGGTGGGAGACCTTTCATTAATTAGCCAACTCGGTTCGTAGAAGAACTTCAGTACTCTACAAAGGTCTGATAGTGAGCGTTATATAATATTTTATATACAACTTTTTTTTACTTCCGTCCACATACCTTTTTTAACGTCTCGTTAAAAATTATGGTAGATTTCTGATGACGAAATGTTCCCTTTCTACCTTCAAAAATTCTAAAGTTGTAGTAAATTTTTTTTTTATACGTTTTACTAGAAAATTCATATAGGTTTAATAAACATTCGAACGATCGAACGACCTACAAGCTACAATTAACCTTTTCAATCGTACACAGTGTCCATTATACGGTACGTACACTTTTAAATAAACGTCTATTATTTTTATAATAAAGTGTTAGTATTCGGTTGACGTAGAATTTTTTGGGAAAAAAAAATTATACAAAGCGTTAAAAATTGTCCGAGCGTATACGTGTACGGTTAAAATATTCGTCGTCGTAATGTTTACCATCTATTTAAAACCTCTTTCAGATGTCCGCTATACGGTAGGTGAAATTTTAACGCTAACAAAATTATCATATTTACTGGAATGTCTCGGTTTTAAATATATATATATATATATATATATATATATATATATATATATATTTATAAATAGATCGAAAATTATCTACCATCCGCCTAAGAAGCGGTATCGTATAACATTTTTTGCTTTTCACTTTCAGATAAATTGCAATCCAGCTGTTTCAGCTAATGAGCAATTGAGATGAGACCACGACGCAACGATCGCCCACTGGCGACATTCCGTACTATACCAGTCTACCAGTCAACAAATACAATCACTGGCAAGACTTTGTTAAAACAATAAATGCGTCTACTCCTTCTAAAAAATTATGGAATCAAATCAGCGCGAATAAACGCACAGTCGAACCAATAACAGCAATATAAAAGCAGGTCCCCGTATTACATATGATAAAGTTGAAATAACAAACGTTCTAGCCGACCACTTCTATCAAGTATCATCTAATCAAAACTATCCTGACGATTTCAGGAAGTACAAAGAAATAGAAGAAAGTACTAATGTCCCCGATTTCACATCATTAACTAACTTCAGCTATAACATTACCATAACTAATGACGAATTTAATACCGCCCTAAATGCAATGCGGCCCTCAGCCGCCGGTCCAGACGGAATCCACATTTCCATGATAAAACAACTTAATTCATCCTCTAAAGAAGCCGTTTTGCACTTTTTTAATATAATATGGCAAACTCAGTCGTTTCCGGAGGCATGGAGCTCATCTTATTCCGATACTAAAACAAAACAAGAATGTATTAGACCCGGCTAGCTTGCTGTGGCAGTTAGAAAGCTCAAAACTCTTGGATCCCTTACAGTTCGGCTTCAGGAAACAAAGAATAGCTAAACTTACAACAGACATTCAAAATAATTTAATAGAAAATAAAACTACAACTGTTGTCAGCTTTGATTTAGAAAAGGCTTTCGATAAACTCTGGAAACAAAGAATTCTTCTCACTCTATATCAGTGGGGATTTAGAGGAAATTTCCCGATTTTTATTTGCAACTTTTTACACCGCCGAAAATTTCAAGTAAAGATAAATTCTATTTTATCCGATACAAAAATTCAAGAAAATGGTACCCCTCAAGGATCTGTAATTAGCCCTACGTTATTTATTATAGCCATGACTAATATTAAACAATATATACCAACTCCAGTAAAGTACTGTATATATGCTGACGACTTATCAATATACTACTCAAATCGGGACTCTAAATTTGTGGAACCTCTATTGCAGAATACAATAAACGACTTAAATAACTGGGCTAAATCTCAAGAATTTACTTTCTCCTCATCAAAAACCAAGCATATAACTTTCAGCAAAAAACGAAATGTAATTACACCAAACTTACACATGGATACAATACAAATAGAAAATACAGATTCACTTCAGATACTAGGACTAATATTGGACCCGAAACTAAGTTGGAAAAAACACATAAACAAACTAAAAATAAAATGCTTGCAAAAAATAAATATGCTCAGAATATTAAATAATTCATCGTGGGGATCTGACCGAAAAACATTAATACAGTTATACAAATCCTACATTATAAGCAGACTGGACTACGCTAGTATAATATATGGTACCGCAGCCTATTCTGCACTAAAAAAACTCAACTCTATTCAAAATCTAGCTATTAGAATTGCCTTGAGAGCCTTTCACACTACCTCAAACACAGCTTTACATGTGGAAGCAAACATATTACCACTCCGATACAGAAGACAAATATTAGCACTAAAATATTACACACACTCAATTTGCACACCATCCAATCCAACATCCCATTACAAACGAATAAATTTCATCATACTTTCTTAAGCAAGCCAAATGCTTCCAAACCCCTATCAGAACGCGTTAACAATACATTAGCAAAACTTCAATATCGATTACCGCAAATTAAAACAAACCAAGCTCCAAAAATACCACCCTGGACAAAGCTTTCAATAGCAATAAACACAGAACTGGAAAAATATAAGAAAAATTTAACACCTACAAATATACTCAAATCAAAATTTTACAACATTTTGGAAAAACAGTACGGCGATTATACACAAATATACACTGACGCATCAGAGTCCACAAACCAAACCTCATCGGCCTATCTTACACCCAACCAATCCCAAGTATACGATCTACCAGAATCAGCCTCAGTTTTTACTGCAGAACTTCTTGCAATTTATAAAGCTTTAAAATACATATCAATAAATATGTAATCTGCACAGATTCTTACAGTGCTCTTAAACATATTCAAAAATATATTAAAAATTCAAACTCAGATACTTTCAACCTAAAACACATTATTAACAACCTCATCTCAAATAACAATGAACTTGTTCTTTTATGGACACCAGCCCATTCGGGAATAGCTGGGAATGAAAACATTGATAGAATAGTCAAAACAACTCCTATGAATATAAAAACAATAAAATCAACTCACATTACTGATTTACATACAGTCCTTATACAAAAAATTAAAATGTCATTTCAAAAATTCTGGGAGACCCAATGTACACATACACACCTATATCAGATTAAGCCGAAATTAGGGGAAAACAACAGACCAGAAAGAAAAAAAATCAGAAAAAACGCTAGCTCGACTGCGTACAGGACACGTTACTCACCTCACAACACCTACTCAATAGGACCCCTCCACCCATCTGCCATGAATGCAATTCACAATTAAATATAAACCACATACTATTAGAATGTACAAAATACAGAAACCAAAGTTTAAAATACAACCTAAATCATGACAAACTCGAAGATAACCCGGACAAAATTAAAAATCTTTTACAGTACCTTACAGACACTAACCTAATAAACAGCTTATAATCAACTCTAAGACTCAAATGATCCCGGCAATCGAGCGTCTATAAATAAAATAAAATAAAAAAAAAAAATACATCGTATCGAGGGGGGAGTTAGATTCGCCTGACTTTAGAGTGCCTATCTAGCTTTTGCAGGTAACGAGCGATGTACGTTCCTATTTAATCTTCGACCTCTGGTACCTTCTGATTTCTGCTAGTGATCTCAGTACTTTAGATTGGAATCGCTGAATAATTTTAATTCTTGAATTTCAAGCAATCCACTATAATTTTAGTCCGTAAGTCCACCCCTTGTTACGGTGTTACCTAAATACCGATTTAAAACTCAGATCAAATTTCTTTCCTAAAAACCGATACATCTCGTTGAATCCAAGTCATTCATACTTTTCTTTAAAATATCATCTTTCCAGCACATGCGACGGTTTAACCGCATTCTAAGGTATTTAACTTTCGCGCCTTGCGGTGGAGATCTATCAAAGTATACAGGAGGACAGGTGTCGCGTCTAGTCGTGAAAATCAGCTGCACCGATTTAGAAGTATCGATCTCCTGGAAAGAGTTTAAGCTAGATTGCAACCGGTCGGACGCTTCTGCTGCGTAGAGGCTTTTTGATAGGAAGCATCGTATAATAAAATTAAATTTATAATTTCTTTTAAACATTTTATAATGTACTACTGAAAATTCCGGGGATAGCGTAAACAAATACCGCGCGAAGAAATTTACTCTGTAGCGAACAGCAACGCTATAGAGTCAACACTAAATAATAGTTGTGTATCGATTTTTCGGCATTTCTGTTTACGGTAGATATTGTCGACAGCGAGCTACAACTGTAGCTGTCGATTCAAATAAATCGAAGATACCACCTTGCATCAGATATAAATGAAGACGTCATTTTTACGAAGGACGGCAATTTGAAATTATTTTTGAATAAACGAGTAAACTCGTTCGAGTGGAACATAGGGTAAAAAAACAGATAATTACGTCTGTAGACATTCTAGATGGGATACATTTTGAATAAATAACTACAAGAGTAAATAAAATTTTATTTATACAATATCCTTAAAAAAAAAATTTAAAGTTCAATTAGTCAAATATATCGTTAAAAAAACATACATTTCAATATACACACAATCACATATGTATAAATTAATATGTATATATATTTGTGGTAGAAATGTATGCCGGTGTCAATAAGCTCTTAACCTCGATAAATTATATATCATTTGCATCTGCTCATTCGATATGATAAATTTTGAAGGTTATCCAGTTTTCCTCATATTTTCTTTAATTTTTACTTCTAAAATTTTATATATATATATATATATATATATATATATATATATATATATATATATGTTGCTATTTGAGGAAATAATTGTTGATAGAGCGATGAATTATACGGAAGTGTAATATATGAGGAAAGTATTAAGATAAGATAAAGCTCTGAAGGTAACGGTGCCAAAGCGGAGCATTCAAAACGAAAAATATGATCCGTATTGCGGATTGCCTGTTCGTGATGAAGGGAATAAAAGGAACTTTGTACGTTACAGATGAAAAAGAGGTAAATGCTGAAATCGTAAACCGCCAATGAGTACAATTCCATTCCGACTAATCGTCTCAAAGAAATGGAACCACGGAAGTTTAGGGACAGACGATTGAAGTTGATAATAATTGACGAGAGGTGATCGTCTAACGCTCTCCAGTTCCGAATGGTTATGCACAGTGAATGATATCCTTGTGAAAAATTAAAGATTAGATGACACGTCTTTAGTTAATGAATTAAGAAATCGAACTTGTATATTTTCTTCTCGCGATCCTTGTAATTTCTTCACACTAAGTACACTTTTCATGTTAAAGCTATTTTCGACATTGAGAGCTTTTATAATGGTAAGAGCGCAGACATCTGAGATTAGTATCTGTGATTATCCCTCTCCCTTACTAATCTCAGATGTCTGCTCAGTTCACAGAACAATAACGTATACATGATCATATTTGATTACATATCATCCTGTAGTATAAATATTTAATAAAACATATCATCCGTTTATTACAGACTTGGGTAGAATCACTAATGCCCCTTTAAAAAATTATTATTTTTTTTTTTTATAAAAAAAATGTTTCTCACATTATTTCGTCAAATTTAGTTATACTTTATTATTTTTTCTATTTCTTAATAGTATTTCTAGCGTTCGGAGATTTTCTACGTTTTGCCGAAATTACTCTATTTATCGCTTTAACGTTTCTACCGTGTTTATTTCTTTTACAAAATTTCCAGCGGGAAAAGTTGATATTACTTTGTATTATTTAATAACATGTATAGATTATGCATGACAGGATCCAGAAAGAAACTGCCAAAAATAATGTAATATCAGCAGCAGGTAAGAAGCTAGGAATGAATAATATAAACATCGATAAAACTTACGAGAAAAGCAAAAACACGGTGGAATTCTTCAGTAGAATATAAATGGAGAAAGGAATGGTAAATGAACAGAAATAATTAATCACAGAAAATGGGAAAGACGATGAACGAAATAAGAAGAAGAAACTACGACAGAACTCGGAAGTCAATTCAATAATCCAGAACGAAAACTTAAAGACAGAAAACTGTCCATACAATTAAAAATGAGACGTACGGTTCACAGTGCGCGATACGTTTCAGAGACGATAAAAAGAAAATAAACGCCTTCGAAATGTGGTGTTGCAGAAGAATGCACAGAATATCATGGAAGGAAAAGATAATCAATTAAGGAAGTATCGAATAAATGGAATTAACGAAGCGAAAAAGAAATATTTTGGACATAAAATCCGAGAAGACGGATCTTTTTATATAAGGAAAAATTCTGGAAAACCAAGACCGAGAGAAAAAAGAAGGATGGAGTATATACACGGAATCGATAGAAGAAATTCAATAATACAAATGGCAAGGCAAAGGCAAGTATAATCTTACAAGCGTCTTTAATAGGAGATGGAAGTAATGATGATCATGAGACATATATATATATATATATATATATATATATATATATATATATATATATATATATATATGTACATGTGTTGTATATTTATTTTAACAGTGTTCATGGTTTTAGACAAAATATTTACGTGTCAAAATGTAATTTTGATTAGAATCAACAATTGTCACGCTATCTCGACAGTGTTCGTGTGTTAAGGTTTGCCTAAAATTTACGAAACTATTTCAGTTTTCTATATAATCATTTTTCGAATTATATACCTTGTTTTCACACACAAACGCACACACGCATATGTATATATATACATATAGTGTGTGTGTGTGTGTGTGTGTGTATTTGAACATACATATATATACATGTATGCCAATGTTTACAATATATGTAATTTGGTAATTTTATCGTTCTAATATAAAATTCCGAATATATACAAGTCAACAAGTTATTACCCGGTAGAAAGTGTTCGTGTATCGATGCATAATTCTGATAAGCATCGTCGACAGCTGTTGTATTACGAGTAGCCTTATGTTCGTATTGTTTTTTGTTTTATTCGGCCAATATTTTTTCTACATTATTACCGTTTATCTCGTGTCGCTTTTCTAACCCCCTTCGTATTATTATATTTCTCTCGAAAGAAATCTATATAGAACCGGTTATGTATTCGTGTATATCCGGAGAACAGCTGAGAACGATATAATTTAGTCGGTATGATAATTTAACATCAGAGCGAGGCTTATGATCGGACTAGAACGTAATATCGCCCACGAAAATATAACACCCGGTAAGTTGCGAAGTTTGGGCGGTCGGAGTATCAAATCCATCGCGTGGTGCTCTCTATAGCATCGCGTTATCTCTGAACCTCTTGCTCTTAAATTTCGTAAGTCCGGAACGCTCTTCGTCTGCCATCGACGACGATCAGAAATACCGGAATTAGAAACGCGTCTAATTCCCTTCGCTCGATCAAGAACGAGTTTGATCCGGTCATGATAATAATAATGATGATAATAATAATAATAATAAAAATAAAAATGATAGTTGTATTAATAATATTTAAACGATCGTCCGCGATCGAATAATGACGAATAAAAAATATCGTTATTACGGCAACTTCGTAATTACCCGCATATGGCGTGCGGAGAAATTACGGATCCGATTAAACAATAATTTAGGTAGTCCCATCAATAATTTAAAAAAAACTTGTTATTCAAGGATGCTGATCCGAGGAAAATTATGATAATTACAAATGTTTTATATATATATATATATATATATATATATATATATAATATATATATATATATATATATATATATATATATATATATATTATTTCGAGTTACTAAATCGGCGTATTTTATTTTTACACGTAGATTTATTTTATTTTCTTTTTTTTTAAGTTTCTACCCTTTGGCCAGTTTAAGTAGACTGTTCAGACTATAAACTTCTATTATTAGCCTTAATAAAATTATATAATCTACGCGCATGCAAGGTGATAGGATAGACAATAAGTTCTTCAAGTTGTACTGGAAGCGTATTCCTTGTCGATAAATGGTCAGACATAAAGCTGTCTTTATTTTTGTATTTTGGGCAGGACCAGATCTGATGTTCGACGCTATCTTCGATATTACATATCTCACAAACTCCGATTCTGATGATCCCCAATTTAGCAAGATGACTAGGTGAATAGAGTTATTAGTCTAACAAACACAGATACAAACTAAAATATACTCCGTTCCAGTCTATTTATTAGATAGATACATAGCGATATCGTCATTAATCCGAACATCGGTTTTCGATTTACACTATTCGTACGACTTCGTATCTACACCTATTTGTGCACTATATGGGGATCTCTTTCGTTTCCCAATGTACTTCTCTTACTAGATATTATTTGTTTTTTCGCGTGAATTTTACTAGATACTTCATCATTAGATCTACTTTTTAATCGTTGGTAATAACGAATTTCTACATTATTTTTCGTCAATGACTCGAAAAATATGAAAATTTTCGTCCAGATATCGTAGAAAGAAACACTGTTTTCCCGGTTTCGAAGTCTTCAAAGTCTTCAAAACTGTCCAGTAAGGGACACCGGTGCGTGGGACAGTTCGTGCGCGGAACTATTCCGGCGAGCATTTTCATAAAGTCCGTGTAAATTATTATCAGCACCCGTGTAAGAGAATAATAAAATTAACTCTAAATATATTCGTATTTTCGCATAATTGGGTTAAATCTACGTTCGTCAATGTCGATAAATTTTATCTTATAGAGTTTTGTGACTTTCTTTTCTGTCTGTTTGAGAACGCTCGCTTTAAGTAAGTTATGCTTACCGGGTAACTACTAAAAATTTTCCTATTCCTTCTATTTAATCTCGGTTAGATTAAAATTAAAATTTTTTGGCTGCATATCGGTTAAAACGAACCAAACACGTTCTACACGAGTACTGACATATATATATATATATATATATATATATATATATATATATATATATATAAATGTAATGTATACATATATATACATGTAGAATGTATAGAATATAGGAATAATATGTGGGCTTCAACAAGTGCCTATAATCTTAATAAGTTGTATGACATATAATTTCCATCTGCTCGCTCGACGAGACCAATTTGTAAGGTTATCCACTTTTTCCCCAGTTTCCTTTTCTCCTTTATTATGTGACATACTTCTCTAGCACGACATACACCAATATTTCCATCGTACATTCCTCGGAAGATTCCTTCGACTTCTTATTTAAATTACTTTCACCGCTATCAAATACATTTTATATGTCCTGTGAAATGTCTTTTTTTTTTCTAATATTACTTCTCCGATACCCGTATACGTTTTATAATTCGATTTTAATAAAATTTCGACATTTTATGTTTATAGTTTCTGTCAAAAAGGCACACGATAACGAACTGATAGTTCTATATTATTCATATATGCATCTGATTTTGATTTTTCTAACTGTTAGTCTTTCGGTATATTGCTCGCTTCTTTATTACACGATTTTGGTAGTTTTCTTTATAATTCTGCTGATGTTCCAACTGGCTTCGATTCTTGTAAATACATCCATCTTACTTTGCACTATTTTCAGTTAGCGTATTTGCATATTTATATCTTAGTATTCTAGTTCTCGTTCAATAGTTACAAATATTTGTGGTTATATACATTATATGGAACATATCTGTTTTGATAAGGGAGGATGCAATCAAGAAATAAACAGCGTTAAACAAACTAATAACAATATGGAAAGCCAAAGGTATACGAAATCAAGCGAAGTTATATGAAATACTCCCCCCGTTACTCTGTATGACTGCGAATTATGGAAATTAAACGAATGATCCCGAAGAAGACTCGATGCAATTGGAAATAACGGCATACGGAAGAATGTTAAGAATTCCACGGACACCAACCGTAGAATAAATGCCTCAATTCTGAAACTGTTAAACATCCAACTACGCCAAAGAATATTATTCCAAGCATCAGATAGGTCCGACCGCCATTATATCGATCAAATTAAAAAGAGATAACCGGTATCCGCACGGCCTAAGAAATTATGCGCCAGATCGAGAACAGAAATGTATGGAGATAACTTTCTTCAAAGTCGTACAATAGGTCACGATGATCGGAATCGAGCGCACGATTGGATGGATATTCTATCGTACGTGTCACTTGGAGATCGATTTTGATGCGTACGAGAAAAGAAAAATCGATATCCATAAAAATGATAATTTCTAAAATATTTTTCTATGTTTTTGCAGTTTCGATTTGTTCTATTTTTCAGATGTTTATTAAGGTTCATACACCTTTGGGGGACATTATATGAGCTCAGTGGTATCGTTCCTCCAGACATAAGATGAGATGTGATTGCGAGAAAAGAAAAATTAAAAGTTATAGGAATATCATGAATTAGATTAAAGTCCATAGTTTTCTAAGAACTGTCGAGCAACCGGAAAGCGGTGCGGATTTAGAAAAACATCGAGCATGGAATAGAAGAAATTCGGGAAGAACGAACAATAGCTGCCTAGCAATTAAAATACAGTCATTGTCATCGAACCGACTAAGAAGTAAGGCGGTGAGAAGTAAGTATAATTTAAAGAAATAGGATGTAACAGACTGCAGCAGATGCAACCGAGGAAAAGTGATCATGATCACCTATTCAATTGTTCGTTCGACGGTAAATGTGAGCTGAAAAGCCTATATGACATAATTGACGTGTTGGTTAGTTGTCAGGTGAATATGTTGGGCTATCGGATGGTTAGATTTTGAGAGATCGAGATTAATGTTTTGAACGGCGTAAAGTGCGTCGATAAAAATAATTATTTTTGTAAACGTAAATCTCTAGTTATATCGATAGCTAAGTTGATTGCCATTAGTTCAGCGGATAGCTCTGAGAATTCGATTGGTAAAACGTATCTTACGGTGATACCTCGATATATGACGCGACAAGCCGTAGCTTGGGTTGTCTTCGGTGCATCTGTATAACATTTTTTATATGAATCAAATGATGCCATTACTTAGTCATAGGCTCTTTGTTTCGACATCATATTTTTGTTGTTGTGTAATGCCAATGATATACGTTAGTATTTAAATTTGTTCTTTTGTTCGGTGATGGTATTATGTGATGATCTATTTTTTCTGAAAGGCTGAGGTTCGTGGTCTTGATGATATTTGTAACGTGAGTTTGAAATAATCCAGTTGAATGGGGGAGATGACGTAACATTTTTGTTTTTGTATGTAATCTGCTTTTGGTATACGTATAAAGCTTCATCATTAAGTACTCTCGACGAAATTTTAGCGACCATTCATTAGCTTCAATTAATAGACTAATTATTGGACTAGTGCGAAGAGCTCCGAGAGCCAATCGAATAGCTGAATGATGAGTCGGATCTAAAGTATGCAGAATCGACGATTTTGGCGTTATATAAATTGGAACACCATAATCTAAACAGGGACGTATTTTTGTTCAATAAATTTTGAGTAAGACGGCTCTGTCGGCTACAAAAGAGCTGTTAATTTTTTCATTAAATTCAATTTCTTTAAGGACAATCGTTTTAATTCATTTATGTGTAGCCTCCAGGAGAGCGTGTCGTCGAATGTTAGGCCGAAATATTTAACGGTTAGTGTCTGAGGGATTGATATATTATTTAGTGTAATAACTAAGGTTTTATCACAGCTCGTTAATTTGCAGAAATGGATGCATTTTGTGAATTCTAAACCGTTGATTCCTTTTAGATGTTGTTAAATCGTTTATCGCTATAATAAATAATGTTGGGCTTGTGGGACACCGTTTTGCAGCTGTTTTGAGGCGTATACGACTCGGCGGTGCGCTCCGATAGGAAGTTTTGTATAAAGTACATTATGTGTCCATGAAAGCCCACCTTTTGTGCAAAGTTAAGATCGTTTTTCTCTTCCAAATCTGATCGAATGCTTTTGTAATATCGAAGAAGACTGTTAGGGTGTGTTTACGTTTTGTAAAGTTGTTGCGAATAAACGTTTGTATAGGTGTAGAAGGTGATCTGATGTTGGTCGCGATGGTCGTGGAAGCCACATTGTTTCGGTGGTAACAATTTTCTGTTTTCTAGTTCCCAGATTAGCCGTTTGTTTACGATTTTTTCGAAAATTTTACATAGAATGAAAGTTAATGATATTGGTCTGAAGTTATGTAATTGTGTTGGTTTTTGTTTGGTTTTTGTATTGGTATTATTATGGATTCTCTCCATTGCCTTGGGAAAGATCGAGTTGTCCATATGTGGTTAAACAGCTGAACTAGCTTGTCATACATACAATCTGGAACCTTCTTTAGGAATAGGATGCGAATATTGTCAGCACCGGTTGTGTCTATTCCTTCATAGAATTAACAATTTCGTTCTTTTTAATGAGCGAATTATATGTCGGATTCGTCGCTGTATCGAATTTTAATTCCTTCGATTCCATATCTTATTTTATTTCTAATGAAGACTGTGGCAACTTATTGTCGCTTGAGATGTTTTCAAAATAGAGTGCAATGCTATTTATTCCGGCTCTGTGTACAACTTATTGAAATTTAATTTGGTATACGAGGGGTGTATGTTTTGTTTAATGCCCGTACTTTATTCCAAAGTTGTTGGATTGATGTTCTAGCTGTTAGAGTAGATGTGAATTAGTTCCAGTTTCTCTTTTTTTCTCGTTTAAGCACCCACCCAGCTTTTGATCGGGCGTGCTGGTAAGCTATGTGATTTTCAATTGTGCATATTCGTTTTAACTTTTTGAGTGTTTTCCTTCAATTTCGAATGGCTACTGAGCATTTTTCCGACCACCAAGGTACTGGGGGTTTCGTTTTTAGGTAACGGTTTTTGTTTTCGGGATAGCTTGATCAGCGTATTTTAGAATGTGCTTGCAGTAGGATGCAACTGCTTTCTAGTTTAGTGTTGGCTAAGCATAAGTTTTGATACAGATCCCAGTTTGCTTTTTTGAAGTTGAATTTTGCTTCCATATTCGGTATATAACGATTTTACTGTGTACGTTGATGATCAGAGGATAATGGTCACTACCTCTCATTTCGGCGTGTAGATGGGTGTCTATGATCCGGCTTGTGCTTAGGATGAAATCAATGGTGCTCCATGTTCTATGAATGGTACTCTAATGTGTTGGTTCGTACGCGTTGTGCATTGTTTTGATTTTTTTTTTATTATTTCCATTAATAGTTTGCCCCTTCTATCGTTATATTTCCTCCTATTTGTTCGCTATGCAAATTAAAGTCTCCTGTAAATACAAATGGTGTTGGAAGGTTCGATAATAAATTTGTTTAATCATTTTATTCAATTCTTGTATATTGAGGGATATATATTGTGCAAATTGTTATAGCTAGATTATTGTTTAAGCGTATCGCTAAAGTCTGTAAATGATCACAGTTTAGATTTCTTTCTGTATAAATAGTGCCATTTTTTAACGCTATAAGAATTCCATCGTGTGCTCTTGGCTGGTTGTTTAGACTTTTGTATATGATGTTATAATGGTGTATTTTTTGATTTCGGTGGAGATGCGTTTCTCGAATGGATAGTATTGTTGGGTTATATGTTACTAAAATGGTATTAAGATCTTCTAGATGAGTAATGATACTATTACAATTCCAGTGTATAATAGAAATATTTTGGGTTCTTAAAACTATTTTCTTTTTTTAAAATTAAATTTGAGCGTGTGGTTGTTACTGCGTGGTATTTTCTATTTTTAAGTTTTTAATAATTTCGGTGAATCGTACTTTCATTTCTTCAGTAGGGTATAATTGTCTTGTAACATATCAATTAGTTTTGATGTTTCTGAGGTTTGCTAGTTCAGGAGTGTTTGGATGACGTTTGCTCGTATCGATAAATATAGAGAAATTCGACTATGTAAGAGAATAGTATTTTTCGTTAATTTCGATTATTTAAATAGTACGATACGCGTACAATACACGCGCAACCTATTCTTAATGTTAATTACCTGTGAATACCTTTTGACAGTTTAAACTAGTAGCGCTGTATTAGAGCAACGAACAATAGTAAAATACGATATAAATATTCGGTTATACCTAATGTGACCCCCCCATACGTCCCGTTTTGAATGGGACTGTTTTGCGGTACCCCATCCCAGGTGATACCGATAAAATCTCCGCGGCGTATAATTGTCCCGTTTTTAGTTTCAACCACGGACGATGTTTAATTTGGCTACAGGAAAAATTGAAAAATTACAGGAAAAGCCAATTTTAACAGAGTCTTAGAAAGTGTCGAACTATCGTGTGCATTTAGTGTAGTTGTTTATTGCGGTTGCGCGGGCGATAATTATTTCTAAATATTATTTATTTGTTCACCGTGTAATAGAATATATTTCATGTCTGCGTGGAACAAATGCGCCAGTAGAAAGAATATTCTCTTTAATAATTACAGCATTACCAACGGATTATTCGATTGCGGGTAATTATTATTTTTTATAAATAACAATAATCTTAAAAGTATAAAACATTTTCTTTTATTGCGATACTATACCGGTCACCGCAATTTTGACAATATCCCGTTTGAAGCAAAAATAAAAATAGTCGTTTTAGGATGGTTAGAGACGTATTTACACATCCGCACACTAATACATACGAACATCGCACGCATTAGTAATTGTATAAATAATAAACGCTGCTAAATATTATAAAAATACGAAAACAAATAAAATAATTATAAATAAATACAAAAAAATACTTTTCAATGAAGGGAACAATTCTAATGGAAGGGTCGATATTTGAAAGTTAACGAATTCGCATCGCCCCGATCGATAGAAATGTTTAGTTTGTTTTTTTTTAATCTTTTGCTCTTGGATGAAAGTTGTACGAAGAACAAGAGATTCGGACGGTGTGCGATTCGGATCAAATTACCGAACACAAAAGATATTAACGCTATTCTATACATGTATAGAGAGAGAGACCTAAAAAAAAAAAAAAAAAAGGGGGGAATAAATAACAGGGATTTAGGTGAGTCACCGGTAACTAGTAACTAGACTCGACTGGACTAGTAGGGTAAACGACGCTGTTGGGAATTATGATTCAGCGACGAAAGTATGGCGTGTTAGCGAATCGATCGGAAAAAGAATGAACGCGCTATGATTTCGGTCCCTTTGAACGAAGGTTTTTCATTTTAGTCGGAAGACGCAATCAATTTCACAGTATGTACGATGATGTTGAGTCGACCAATAATGAATGTGCGCATGACTCATCCTACGAGAAATTAGGTTAGGATGTTTTCGATCGACAATAGCGTGACTCATATTATATAAAACAGCTCGACACACGACTAGAGTAATCATTGTTCGGCATTATGTGCCGTATTTTAAAACAGGGGTCTCTGCTCTATCGTTGAAGAAAAAGTAATAATAATTGAACAAAACGAGTACTTCGGTGTAATTCTAAAACTGTGTAGGGGAAATTCGCTTAATAAATACAGGGATGTTGCCGTATAATATATATATATATATATATATATATATATATATGATATAATATATATGCGTGTGTGTGATAAATACATATATTATCATTATTATTGTAAATGACCCGAAGTGCCGAAGATAACTGAACCTCCTCCCGATAGTTCGGCCTTTTATAATTAATTCTCCGTATTTCATCGTAATGAGTTTGATGAGAACGTCCTCCGGATTATCGATGTATCCCATCGAGTACAAAACTATTAATACGCTTCGATGTACCCAACAAAATCATCCGTGTTATTTATTATATATACAACAGAGCTATATCCATCTGCGTTCCTAGATATTTCTTTAACGCTGCAAATACTCGAAATTGATTATTTCATTAAAACCGTTTAGAACCGATTTTCGGAGCTCAAAATACGAATAGAATTATTATTAATCGTGTGGCACAACTGCGTACACCTGTTGCATTCGTAATGAGTTTTCCTACTCTGTTCAAAATCCTTTTATGAATCCGTTTGCGAGCTCTTTCTCTCTCTCTCACACTATATATATGTATATATATATATATATACATATATATATATATATATATATACATATATATATATATATATATATATACATATATATATATATATATATGTTTTGGGAAGACCGCCTTGTTAATTAAGCGTCAAATATTCTGCGTCCAATTTTTATCGTCATCGAATTTTAACTGCATTTACACTCGTTGTTGAAAGTGAAAACAAATTAAGTTTTCCAATCTCAGTAATAACGATGAAAATGAGGAAAGTCAGCTAAAACACCAAATCCCCCTCCATACGCATAGTGTAGTTAATTTTGGAAAAATATCGAAACAAATTTCTGGAATATTAAAAATCGAACAATTTCATTTTTAAATGTATTAGCAAATAATGTTTAAAACATCAAACGCGGATGATTTCTAGTCGAAACATTTCAGAAAGAAAGCGTTATGTTTTCGATTAAAACTGGAACGTGCGCTCAAGGTTGTCGTCATACGGCGTGTTCATTCCTCCGTTACCTAGGAAGAAATTGCCAATGCGTTAAAAAGGGTTTTCTATGCGTAATATAACTTCAAGACCGCACTGTGTGGAAGTCCACATCCTTCAAATCATAAATAATACGAAATGTGTTTAAAAATGTGTTACAACTAAATCATGTTCAACATGGCGTAACCTTAAATGTAGAAAACAATCACGCAATATTGTTAATACAAGGACGCGACGAAGAATTTACGCGCTCACGCGTCAAGAAACGAACAGCCCACGACTACTAACAGCTTACCAGAAATAAACAATATACTGACAACGTTGTTAAATTATTTTAAATCGATGTTTACGCATTTATTCTAACATTGCAACGAAAAACAAAGACAAACACCAAGTACCCAAGTGATTTCTGTAACTGACGTTCTGGAACAAGCAAATACCGAAAGTGGAAAAAGTGATAACAAAGATGAAAAATCGAACAAATTTAATGATTCAAAAGCCCCAACCATCACAGCTATCAATGACAATACAGACTCTGACGCACAACCACGCAACCCCTCCACAAAATGACCCCACCCATCAACACCAGACTCACCACCTGAGATATGTGAAATATCTTTTATAGCACAATCAGCCCCAAAAACAATTAACAACCCCCTCACACGCAGAAAGTAAAGTAACATACCAAAACAAAAAAACCAGCTTCTTAAATCCCAGGGTCCTGCAACTCCATGACTATACAAAGTGACACAAGCGAGATAAATGCTCTACAGACGAATAAATTTAAACCGATCAAACTAATAACAAATATCCAACTACACACGAAACCAGAATAAATATAAATGATGACTAAAAATATAATAATGCAGTGAACTGCAGAGGCTTCTATAATACCAGCTGTTAACTTAAGCAGCTAATATCAACACACTCTCCGGCAATCATATGCTTACAGGAGACACACCTTAAACCCTCAGATAACCCACAAATAAAGAACTACAACATTTTTAGACATGACAACATCCATGGTATTAGGGCTAAGGGTGGAGTGGCAACCTTAATTCATACTTCAATTCCTTGTAATCAAGTAAACATAAACACACCACTACAGATAATAGTAGTCACTGTCCACTTACCCCTATACCATATTCGAGCATCACCATTTGCAGCTATATACCCCCAAACTCTCTCGATAGCTGTCACGGAATCCAATCCATAGTCACACAACTCAAAGCACCCATAATTATGCTCGGCGACTTTAATGCTCACTCTCCCATGTGGGGAGCATCTTTCACCAACAAACACGGTCACATCATCAATGATGTCATACTATCTAATAATTTCGGAACTCTTCTCCCACCAAGCCACACACATTTTAACTTGTCATATAACACATTTTCCACCATAGATCTTGCCTTGGTTTCACCTACACTATACCCTATCTTCAGTTCTTCACTGCTTGATGACTTGTGCTCTAGCGACCATTTCCAAATTATCATACAAATCACAACACCGAACACTACTACTCAAGTAACACAAACACCGCATCTACTTTTCCACAAAGCAGATTGGAAATTTTACACAAATGCAGTCAAGGTACCCATCAAACCACTCAGTTCTATTAAAGAAAACCTGAACATATTCCTTGAGGCAATCTTTAAAGCCGCAGACACAACTATACCCAAATCAGCTCCAAAAATACGTCCAAGAAATGAGATTGCGGTAGCAATCCAACAATGTAAACGTGCACTCAGGAAATATAAACACTCACAGTCAATCACCGACCTAATTCATTTCAAAAAATCACGCACCATAGCTCGTAACCTCATCAAAACAAAAAAATGTGAATCCTGGCACAAGTTTGTTTGTTCTATCCCAGAAGCAACATCAAGTCATTATATGTGGTCAAAAATTAAAACACTTAATGGCGTAAGTTCCATACCCACTTCTACGTCATTAAAGATAGGTGGGAAAACTATTTTTGATCCAAATGGTGTAGCCAATTTCCTCGTCCAACACTTTGCAAGCCAATCTTCATCTCTGAGATATTCGGCCACTTTTCTTGATACAAAATCAGCGGCTGAAAAAGAGCAAATAGATTTCCAACGAGATCCTGATGTACCTTACAACTATGACTTTAATATATCAGAACTAAACTTCCAACTCAACCAACATACACCAAACACTGCACCCGGTCCAGACTTAGTACATCATTATATGTTAAAATACCTTCCACCAAGTTCAAAACCATTCCTTTTAAAATTATACAACCAAATATGGAGAGCCAACATCATTCCCAAAAGCTGGAATTCAGCTATAGTTATTCCAATACTAAAACCCAACAAAAATCCCTTTTTCATAGATAATTACAGACCAATATCTCTTCTGAGTGTTCTTTCAAAAACGCTGGAGAAGATGGTTAATAGGCGTCTCTTATTTTTCCTTGAAAATAACAATCTCCTTTCTCCTTTGCAAGCTGTATAGGTCATCTGCTCACTTTACAGAGGCAGATATTAACATCACAACATGATAAACAGCACTTGTATGCTGTATTCTTCGATTTAGAAAAAGCGTTTGACCGCTTGTGGCGACATGAACTATTAATAAAAATAAAGTCCGCCGGCATAACCGGCAATTTATATGCAGTTTCCTAAACAACCGAACTTTTCAAGTTAAGATCGGTTTGTCAAAATTAACACCAATTCAGACTGAAAACGGTGTTCCACAAGGCTCTGAATTAGTGAAACCTTGTTCATGTTATATATCGATGACATAGCAAATTATATCTCGCAGCCTGTTACCGCTCAGCTTTACATTGACGATCTTAATATATCCTTGTCATCCAGTATTCCTTCTAATGCACAAAAAATCCTACAAAAAACCATAGATCGTTTGCAGCAATGGTCTGATACGAAAGGTTTATATTTTTCCACATCCAAATCATCATACATCATTTTCCATAAGAGGCGTCTATCATCTCCCAGCTTTTCTTTAAGTATAAATAACTCTCCCTTAACAGCCAAAACAAGAGTAAAATTCCTAGGTCTATTGTTCGACTCTAAATTAACCTGGCGTTATCATATAACTGAAGTCAAGAGTAGGTGTTTAAAACTACTCCCAATTCTAAAATATTTATCAAACCCAAAATACAATATAAAAACCCAAATCCTCATAAATATCTATAAATCTATAATCCTATCACGAATCAACTATGGGTGTCAGGTATACGCAACAGTCAGTAAATCTATATTAAGAACATTAGATACAGTACACCATGCTGGACTTCGATCCATCCTTGTGTACATTAGCAGGATCTTTTCCACTTATATACACTACAGAAAATACCATACTTACCTCTATTTAAGCCGTCTGATACACCAAAGAACGTACATCCCATAACCCCCATTTTGCAAATGACCCTATAACCAAACGTAACATACTATCAACATATCACATAAGCTTCATTCCAAAATCAACATTGAATTACAATATAATGATACCTCCTTGGGACCCTTCCGACACAAAAATAGACTTATCTCTCACACAGCAAAATAAATCTACACACTCTACAAATATAAAAGAAATGGTACTAAGCGTTCTTCAAAAATACAATGACTACACACACGCATACACAGACGGAACAAAATGTACAGCAGACGGCGAGAATTCACCAGCAGCTTGCTCTTACCAAATTGATAATACACTCAATCCGACTGAGCGATGGCTGCACTTCTCTGGATGCAGAGTTGTATGGAATTATGTACTGTATTCAGTACATCAGATCAGCTGAACTTCCATATTGAAAAGCATTGGTTATAACAGACTCCCTCTCCTCTCTACAACTAATATGCCGTCAAGACAATAAAAATACCATAATATTAGAAATCCAACACAATCTACACACACTACATAAGAAACGAAGGGAAATCCGCTTTCTGTGGATCCAAAGTCACATTGGGATGCACGGTAGTGATAAAGTAGACCTTGAAGCTCGGTCTATGGTACTTTCACCAGTACCAGAACACTCACCACCTCCATCAACATTAGCACATGTACTCATGAATAACAGCAAACAGGAATGGACCACCGACTGGACCTCACAAACAAACTTCCTTAGGAGCATAAAATCAACCATAAAACTATGGTGGCCTCCAGGTGGCACAAGCAGAAAAGAATATGGTACCCTGAACCATCTACGGGTGGGTCATACAGCCATATCACACAATTATCTTTATACAAAAAGCCCTCCACCAACAAACTTAGGCGGACATTTAACAGAACCAACCGTCACACACTTAATCTACAACTGCCAAACACTCACACCACACAGGCTAAAACACAAAATACAGGGCCCGATACACAAAATACTCTCAAACAACCTTCAATCAATAGGTAGTATTCTGGCTTTTACAAGAGAAAGCGGACTCCTAGCATACATATAAACTAGGCACACGTCTCCTTACGCTGTAATAACCGTGGTAGTTACAAACGGCGTATGGAGATTTACATAATATTTAAAAAAAAAAAAAAAAAAGTCGTTAATACTACATATGTTCGCAACAGTCACGAATAAACAGTGATTAAATAATAACGTAATCTTCAAAAATAGCACTCTGGAATGCCAACTGAGTGCTTCAGCTCAAACTAGAAATTGAACTATTATTTTGAAATCGATGTTTCATTAATATTTTATTAATTTCTGAATCGCGTATTACTGAAGAAAAAGATCATTTTCATATAACGTATTATACAACATAAAAAACAATAAAGCTCATACAACGATATTAATAAAATCAGATCTTAATCATTTCCAAATAGAAAGAATTTGAATTCGAAAAACACAATCTGGTGTTCGAGACTAACAACTGCTAGAGACAGAGGCATTGCTTGAGTGTATCATGACTGATTCTCCTACTTATTGGCCTACAGATTTCAATAAGGCACCTGATCTGCTTGACTTTTTCTTGACAAAATTTATGGACGTACTTCAGTTCTATAGATGTACGAAACCTAGCAACATAGATATAATACAAAGATTTGAGAATCGAGCTTCAAGGCAGATAACGACAGCACCTTAAAAAAAAACGAAAATTATACACGTTGATGAACTTTTACTTTATCCGGAGAATTTATTAATTTTTATAATTTTTTCGAAATTTTCATTTCGTTCGATTTAATTTATTTTCAATTTTCATCGTTCAGTATTTGGCTTCTTCACAATTATCGACTTATTCATTCGCATCGTTATTTATTTAGTTGTTAGCGTACTCTCTCTTGTTCCAAAAATCTCCATCATACAGTAAGCACTATTGTGTGATGGAAAAGAGATATTAGCTAATATCTTTATGTCGTTTTACACGTATATAACACGTATATACATGTTTATATATATATATATATATATATATATATATATATATATATATATATATATATATATATAATACCTCTATGGTATATAGATGGCTCGAGATCGTGGGTTCGAGCTCAGTTCGCGGCACAAATTTTTTCAAAGTGGTGCAAGACCGCGCTCGTATTGCATACATTTTCGAATTCATCGAAGTAATTGCTCTCTCTCACTGGATGCAGTATACAAGTTCAGCAATGTCCGAAATCAATCCGAGCCTGTATCGGCGTCGTTCACTTGAACCGTAAAATTCGGTATGACACAAAATAATCCGACACAGTCACAATTCTCTGTTATCGATATACAGCGTCAACTGGTACAAACATTGGCTAGACTACATCTTATTGTTCTTCGAGTAAGCCGACTATATGCAGATAAATTAAGGTGGCAAAATTTTCATCTATATAATTGCAAAACATCACTACTTGAATTCGTCATAGTTCGATGAATTTCACTATTTGCTTCTAAAATTAGATCGACACTGCCACAGAACTACCGATGTGTACAATAATACGTAACAAATTCCTACAACCGCTATATTATGCGTACGATAGAAATGTGTACGCTGTGTGAGTAACTCATCATCACGGAAAATGCAGCGACACTACGCCTACCTGTAATATGAAATGCTCGCGTACCTGCGTCACATATAATTACCATCCTGACTTCTAGTCCATTTCGTTATTAATAATATATAATATACAATGGGTTAGTTGAATTGTTCGATAACGATGTACATGTATGATGTGTTTATGTTGTAAACGGTTTAAATACCATTTTTTTTTTTAAATGTAAAAAAAGATTTTTTCATTATATCCGTCATTATTAAATTTTAGGCCTATTACATATGAACTATTAAGTCCTTATAACACGCACTTTATATTTCATACATACATATATATCATCATCGGTGAGTCGTGTCGTGACCATGATCTGTCACACGGCTGAACAGGCTGCGCCGACAAATACGGTAGCGTGCGATATTTACGCAATCGTCGAAAGTACAGCCAGTTGTCCTGCAAATCGTAACTGACCGTCGAAGAGGTACACGACCGCGCTCTCTTCTATCAGCCACTCTACACCTTCAACGAACAGCGCCTCCATATTTTCGACTCTAACTACGTCACCAAAAAAATCATAGTATTCTGCTGAGAATGGTCGATTTTAATCTCTCCGATTGGTTCTCCTAGCTGTCCATGAGACACGGAGCATTCACATTTCAAGTGCTTCTATACATGTTTTGTCGGCACTGCTTACTGACCAGCTCTCCGAGTCATATAGGAACAACGAGAAAATAAGGGAGTTCACAAATCGAATATTAATAGCTTTACTAACTGCTCCTTGCGCTTCGGGTAAGCTAGGCTCTATGGCGTATGTCACTTCTACAGCCGCCGCTATTTTCTACTTCTTCTTTAAACCTTGTGACGCCAATATTTGCTATTTTCTACTATAGAACCTAAATACGTAAACCGGTCTACCGCTTCAATTCCATCAATTCCTCGTAGCACGGGACAGTTATTCTTTAGACGGTTCATGATTGTAATATTAGTTTTGGCCTTGTTGACGAGTAGGCCATATTCCGCACTAATTTTATTAACTATATATATATATAGATATAAATGTTGTTCACTATTTTATGAACGTCATGCGAATATTTCGTTCATTTGGTCTAGTGTCGAAACATTAAGAATGATCTGTACTTTGTGCTCGTAATATGCGATGATATCGTTCTTTTCCTCTGACACATATTATATATATATATATATATATATATATATATATATATATATATATATATATATATATATATATATATATAACATAAGAATATTGAAACTTACAAATTTACAGGACTTATTCGGAATCGATGTGAGCATAACCTTTTATTTATAAGTGCGTATACTTCGGAAAATATTAGCAGCCGGTCTTCAAAACGATACGAAGGAATATTTGTAAAATAGTTTCCAAGAGCCCGTTTTATAAATGGCTATTATTAATCATTCCGTCT
This sequence comes from Coronaproctus castanopsis, assembly GCA_032883995.1. Lineage (NCBI taxonomy): Eukaryota > Metazoa > Arthropoda > Insecta > Hemiptera > Monophlebidae > Coronaproctus > Coronaproctus castanopsis. The sequence continues at coordinate 42,534,556 of CM065052.1, forward strand.
TCTACTGTATATATATATATATTATATATATATATATATATATATATATATATATATATATATATGTATATATGTGTGTGTGTACACCTTAAATATTAAAGTTGAAACTGACAAAATTCGAAAGCTTCTATTTACATATGTTTTCTCGTGTGTATGTGTATATGTGTTTGTCCGTATGCATATGTCCGTGTAAACAACAAACTACAATAATCATCCGGTCACCGTATTAAGTATGCTGGTGGCTGTTGAAATATATTAGTTTAAACTGGTATTTCATCACTCCATACGTTAGTTCGGTTGTTTGTCAGATATTTGCTTATTCTATCGAAATTTTCAAATACGATAACGTGGCAATCGTACAGTAGACCAAAGAAAAGTTTAACTGAAGCAGAACTCCATTCCCGTTTGACCGACGCTTTAACTGAAACCTCCCGTTTAACCGTATTAATCCCATTTTACACGAAACGAAATCTAGAAAACTGAAACTATCGCTATTTTTTTTGTTCTTATTTCTAAGTTTAATAACTTTCCGTTTTAATCGGTTTTCACCCATTTTCTCGATATATATATATATATATATATATATATATATATATATATATATATATATATATATACGAGATGTAAAAATAAATGATAAAGAAATAAAGATTAGAATTTGAAAAGGAGTACGGCAGGGCTGTCAGCTTTCACCTTTGTTGTTTAATCTGTATATACAGAACTCCACGAAACGAATAGATAAAGGGCTTACTGTTAATGGAGAAAATATACGTTGCTTTCGATTCGCAGATGACGTTGCAATTGTAGCTGAAAGCGTGAAAAACTTGGAAAACCGATTGAAAATATTAAACGATGAACTAAAGAAAATAAATAAATAAAGATAAAAACAACATAATAATGGTAACTAGCGCTAGTCAGGATATAGAACTATCGATATCAAATTACATAGTGATAAACTGGAACAGGTATCCGAAATATCTGGAAAGTATTGTGTCGGCGATAGGGAAATGATACAGAAGACATAAAAAACAGATAAAATATAGCGAAACAATAATTATTGCAAATGCAAAAATGATATTCAGCAGTAATATGGGGATAGAACTGAGGAAAAGACTAATAAAAACACATGTATTAAGTATCGCACTCTATGGAAGCGAAATATGAATACTCAAATATGGTGCTGGAGACGCATGATGAAGATCAAATGGACTGATATCAAACAAGATACGGAAAAAGTAAAAGGAAGAAAAGAATTTTATAACCACCTCCGCACGAGAAAAAATAGATGGATAGATCATGTGATAAGAAACGATGGATTATTGGTCCTACGAATATTGGAAGGCATGATAGAAGGTAGAAGAAGGAGAGGTCGGCCAAGGAAATGCTACATCGGACAAATAATGGATAGTGTTGGATACCTATCGCGATTTAAAAATTACGGTAGCAGATAGAGGCGAATGGAAAAGAAGACTGCAGCGCTACCGTCAAATATATATATATATATATATATATATATATATATTATATATATATATATATAATTTTATTCGTAATCTGGCCAAGCGTATCCATTTAGTGGTGATATTTTTTGTGATCCTACATCCGACGGTTTACTGCGTTTTAATCTTCTCACATCATTGTAAGCGCCTAACACGTATTTAGCCAAACTCATGTCTTTCGCTCTACTGTTTTATAATATCCCATTAGCTGAATGTTTAGATTTCTACATGCAAAATTACTTTGATATAATTTTCCGTACGATTTTATTAAAGCCACTGAACGAAATCCGAATAAAACGAATTACTCTTTTCAGTTATGACGAATCAAAACTTTATAAAAAACTAGTTAGATTTATCGCGACGTGCAAGGTAGATTAGGAGCATCTAGCAAGTTTTCCATCTAATTTTACTCGTATTTCGATCGGATTTATCGTATTAATTTTAGTAATCGTGATAATAACGATGGAAAATGTAATAATCATATTAATAACGCGATTGATAATAATTAATATCGTTATTTTACGATACGCCGAAATTCTCTCGTGTAATATTTATCGATGTGTCGGAGGGAATTATGTTCGAATGTGATCAAACTTTCAAACAATAAACTTTCGATAGTCTCTCTTAATCTCGTCGAATAAAGGAAAGTTTATTTAAATAATGAACGACTTTATTTATCATTGCAAGGGAAAATAAATCGCTTTTCCTAGAAGCTTATTTTCTTCATTTTACACACTGGTTATTACATAATCTCCACAAAGTTCGATTAATTCAAAGTGTATTTGAAAATGAAATTTCGTAAACTCGGAACTTAATTACCGAAGTACCAACCCTTATATTAATTATTCAAACACGCGAATATATATACATATGATATATATATATATTATACAAAATTTGTTGTTATATTCAAACTTTCAAAAGAAACTACATCTTTCATCGTCCTAGAAATGAAATCAAAGAAAACTTTGAGAGAGAAAAAACGGATTTCGGTAATAACGCGTTATATCGTCGAAATAACATGTTACAGGTATCTTACACTACTAGCGATGGTTAATATTTAACGTAACGGTGAAAGGTATTAGGTGACAACCGTGTCACCGTTACGGGAGTAACGTGTTAAATTTATATTTTATTTTTTTATTCGTTAACTTACACACCTAGCTGATGTTATTTGTTAAGTTTTATAACTTATACGCATAGTATATCATGGAGTTTCCTTCCAATGATGGATGATAAAACTTAACTGTATATATATTAATACGCTTAGTTTATATTAAGAGCCCAGGGGGTTTCGCTCTATCCAATCGACGGTATTCAAGGGAGTTTTATCCAGTGCGATTAGTGTATTTTTCTAGACGGTCCACATATCTTTTGGCAACAATTGCGATTTCCTCTTTTACGGATTTCACCTTAAGATCTTCGTGAAATGTATGATTAGTCATACCATGGAGCACTAGCAATATTTCGGACGACTACTTCGTTTTGCGTTCGCTCTAGACAATATTTTCGATAATTTAAAACCGTATAGTCAAACTGACTTCAGGACGTGGTTGCATTATTTACAGCTTGTTTTCGATCGATAATTCTGATCTTTTTCCTAACAGTCGAAACATTTGTTTCTATTTGGTATTGAGTTCATTACGTTTTTTTTAATTACGCTCCGTGTTAGCTCCAAGTCTATCCCAAGATATTTTACTTATTCTTTTCGAGAGATTGCGGTTCCATTTATGGTCATGGAATTTGTTGGAGCAAATATTACCCGAGTTGATTTATCCGCATTATTATATTTTATATTAATTTGCCACGTTTTAAACCATCATGTTGCTATTTCTTCAACTGCCGATATCTACACATGGGATAGCTGTATCATTCATTGATTGCTACTTCAACATTTGCCGGAGTGGGAATATCTGCCGTATAAATTATATATTTAAAATCGCGTTATTAAATTTGTCGCTGTTTCATTTTTACGCTGTGATATAAGTAGCACTGACTACTGGATCAGTTTGAACGCCGAAGCGGCTAATTTATTCATTACCATCTAGTGACCGTTTGTTCAGCTTGTTGAGTAGCGTTATTTAGTAACACGTCGTTATTTTAATTGAAATTATATTTTACTTTACGCGTATATGCGTGCGGTTTTTTGTTGTATTTTTTAAATACGTTATTATTTGAATTGAAATTATATTTATATATTTATAAATATTTATATTTGTGTATGTAAATTTATATTTACATCTAGACGTACATACAACTGTAATAATTTCAATAAAAAGTAATAAACTAGTCGTTCTCGGCGACCGTATTACAAAATTCACGTTATCATGACTCATATCAACCCACTGCCGGGTGTAGGAATGTCCAGGACATTTATCCCTGTTTCGTGCAATTCGGATCCAATTCGCATTTTTCACAATGTCTGCTGTGTATACCTCGTCACAAATGTCAGAAACAAATACCATCGATATATATATATATATATATATATATAAATCCGTCAACGATGAAATAATTTGTTACGTCGAGAAAAATTAATATTAAGTTTAAAAGAACGAATATTTACGGTGGACTTTCAGCTGTTTTCCTTTCTATCTAAAATTCCTGGATTGCCCGGATTTTCTCGTTTTATTAAAGATTTAACTAATTCCGGCCTTATTAATAATTAACTGCCTATTCGTTTTATAATTTTTATTTCTTAAGCGAATGGAAAATAAAATATTTAAACGTATAAATATATATATATATATATATATATATATATATATATATTTATTTATTTATTTATATATATATGTATGTATGCGCGTAATTTTAGTTTTAATCTGTTTATTGATTTTTGAATAAAAACCGGTAAATTGGTAGTGGCGTGATTTTTTTATATATTTTTTTTTTGTTTTTTTCCCTCTAATCCAGAACTGATTAAAACGAAATCGTCTACCGGATTTTATGTAGGTATCTATCGGGAGATGCAGATTTTGCCCTTTAGCAAATCCAACCGTCTTCGAGTAACATTAGAGTCAAGTAAGATCTATGATTCCTTTCCGTTTTAATCTTTTCGGTATTTCTTCATTAAGTAGATATTAGCTGCCAACGGATTTGGATGGTGTTGAAGTCTTGATAAGTGTCTACAGCAGGTCGGTATGTAATGTCCTATTGGAGACGTACCATGGAGCATATCAACCGTACTATTTTATTCTGCCTGCGCTGAATTCGTTCTACGTTAGTTGCCGAAGCACATCCTTCACAGTTCTGCCGCGTATAAAGGCTTCATTATTGCTTTATACGATATTAATTTATGATTTTTCAGCCGGGTTAACGTTTGATCCAAATAAACATCGAGATATTTAGTGGACTCGCTTTGCATTAATGACTTGGAATTTATCGTAACTTTATATTTATCGCGCGCGCAATACGTCGTTTGGTAAAGATGATGCGATTGTATTTTTGCTCATTGATTACAATTTTCCATCTATGCGACCATTCGATTATGTTGTCAATAGCATTTTGAATATATTCAGTGCAATTTTTTGGACATCGATTAGATGCCATCACTACACAGTATCATTATATAGGAAAAAAAAGGCTACATTATTTTACGGTACTCGGGCCAAATGTAACGCCAGATAATAAAGCGTAATCGGTGAGAAAAATCATAAGTTCCCGTCACCTATTACCAAGTTGTCGCTGGAACGTTATCAGGTACTTTTAAAAAATAACGGTTTTATCTTACATAGCGTCTAATTAATATTTCTTCGCGATTCGAGGAGTGAATATATTTAACATAGTAATCGAAACCGTACACATAGCAACTAGAACGCGTAGGAAAAACTTAAATACAGGAAATACACACGTCAGACTTCCATTCATATCGCAAAAAATTACCATACAAACAACATTGGGAAACTTAATATAACAACATTGGTACAAATATTTAGACGAGAAAAAGTAGCCAAATTACGACGCACGAGGCATCACAAGACTCGCCGAATGGAGATCTTCCACCAAACTGCTCCACATGCAATACAACACGCGCTATTAGAATGTAAACAATATGAAATTCCGCGAAATATTTACAACTCGCAAATAACACAATACAATGTTACAGGATAATCCTCGAATAATTGAAAAGCTCCTAAGGTTCTTGACGGTTACAGGCGTAATAATTCGTAACGTATCAAATTATCTCGAAATAAAAAAAAAAATCTCTTATGACTTTTCCTGTTCTCCGTTTCCGTCAATTGTTGACTTGTATTATTTTCTTTTAAATACGCTCCCGGATCGTATAATAAGAGATATTTCTTTAATAAATTATTTACCGAATACAGATATAAGGACACGTAAGTTTTATTTTGTCCACTATATGGTACGTGAAATTTTAACGCAAACAAAATTATTTTTCGTTTTAGACGACCGTAATGTGTTTCAATTTTAAATATATAAATACGTTGAAAATTATCTACATTTCACCTACAGCGTTGTATAATAAATATCCTACAGAATTAATCATTCCGAAGCAAAAATTTTTATCATGTAGGACCGAAACAGTTTAAAATATTGACGTGTTCTGTACTCCGTAATATGTTCAATGTGTACGCGATGTTGCTCCTTCTACACACAACGCTTTCGATCGTTCCAACATTAGATAACGCGTGTTTGAACGAGTGGACACGTGTAGTTTCATAATTTTTTTTTACATTCTTTATAAATTTTAAACTATTCGTCGTACTACTTAATAGTTATTATAAACCTACATTATAATTGGATTTTTAGCTGCTGCATAAGTAGCATTACGATTATATACTATAGTTATAAGCGTACACTATAATTCAGCTGCTGCATAAGTAGGTTCCATTACAATTATATACTAAATCAAACTATTAAGTTAGGAATTCGAACGCGCTATTAATGATTACACGCGGTGGCTTGCAGATAATAAGATTGGTAAAAACTCCGTTCAAAACTGACAGACGATGTAAAATGGTCGAAGCGTCTAAAACTATAGAGAGTTCGTTCGTTCATGTCATATCCAGAGCTGCAGAGCATGCTGATCCGCGTTCGTAAGTCATATTTCACCCAAAAGTTAAAAGTTTACATTCCAATAAGTGGACCATCGACTGAATCTCTCCGCAATCGCAGCTTGAATATCAATGACCACTTCGACGTATTCTCTCTTGTTCGAGTACACTCAGCTCGTGTATTCTGTTCAGTGTCCTCCGTATTACCCGTTCTTGATTGACGCCTAGTACTGCTTGTGCATCTTGTGTTTTACTATCCTTCTTTCTCCATCTGATATCCGCGCTCCATCGATATGCCTTTAGGTAAAACAAGCTTTCGGTGCAGCTTGCCCGTACATCGGACGACGAGAATCGTGAATTTGTTCGGTTCTTTCCATATCAGCTGCGACTTTCCTTCTTCTTATATCAGGCGGCGCTATTCCACTTTGAAGATATAAGTTGTCGCAACTTTTGTAAGTGTCTAAGACAACTAGTAACCTAAACGCGCTGTATCGTTAATAGTCGCATCAACATTTTTTTTTGCAGGTGTTGAATGTGCCTATACGGAGTAAGAACTTTGATTTAAATCTACGTTATCGGATAGGCGATATTCGTGTCACTCAGTGTTTCTTGCTAAAAATTCCTCGTCCACCAGAATACCTATTGAAATGAAAATAAATTTATTCGAAATCAATATTTTTATTCGACTTTCGAAATAGCGCAGAAAAAAATTCCTAGAAGGTAATTAGTGGGGAATTTGAAAATGAGCGGCAAAATTATATATATATATATAACATATATATCGGAATTTTAAGCGAACTTTTTCTTATTAGCAGAAGAAAATAAACTTGGGAACTTTGTTAAAAACTGTTCTATAAGAAAGTTTCAACCGTTTTGCGCGAGTTTTAAATTCTTATTAATAAAGACTAATTAATAATAACCTACCACTACCAGTTATTATTAGCATACTACTGAATACTATTATTATTATTATTGTTACTGTTATCAATATTATTATTACATCCTCTGAACTAAAAGGAATATTTTATTAGTACGAAATTAAACTCGTTCTGAGGAAGGTGGCTTCATCTTAATTCAATTTGTTTCCTGTCTCATTTATCGTAACAAGTTAAAATGTACTTTTATTTCGAAATTCGATTCCATTTCGAAATTCGATTCGATCGTTAATAGCGATAATTTTAGAACGATTTATTCGTGAGCGATTTCGTCGCTATAATTATCGGAAATGAAAAATGTTCGCTAAAATTAAAATTTTTGTTTAAAAATTAAAATTGTCTCTAAAAATTAATTAGTATCGTAATTTTAAAAGCGCTCGTATTAATTACTAATTTAAATTTTATGTCGAGGTGGCGTAATAGTGCTCGACGGTAGTGGGTTCGAAGCCAACACGCGACATAGAAAGTTTTCATCGTTATTTAATTCTTAATTATCACGTAGTGGCCGGTGGCACGCCACTCCGTTTAACATCGTATATATAAATAGTGCCTCGAATGCTAGCTGGTTTTGTACGTAAAAATAAAACGTACAATCAATACGACGATGACGAATTGCACCGCGTTAAATTTTATTCCCAACACTACGTGTTAATTCGAATCTATCCGTCCATTTGTCTTCCTTACGTATCTATGTATGTATGTATGTTTGTATATATGTACGAAAATATATGTAATACATATATACACATGTGTATATATGAATTGCAGCGATTGATGTTGTAGTCGAAACAACTTGCGAGCGGTGGAGGTGAAAAAATTAATAATTAAGCCTTTCGTACATTATAGATGATAAATTTTATACAGCGGATAATTTTCAGTGTATTTATGTAAATCTTTTTAATGTTGAGACATTTCACACGGACCAGAAAATAAGGAATTTTATTAACATTGAAATTTCACGTACCGTATAGTGGACATCGTGACCTGAAAAGGTTAAGAAAGTTTTCGGTATTCGACGTAATTGTAAATTATCTACGAAACGAATATGATGAAATCGTTTTTAACGTTGTAATTCTCATAAACAGAGCCACTCTACCGACTTCAGTTCTTAGCGCTCGTGTACTCTGAAGTGGCTGAGTGCACAGCTAAAGTATGGTTGAACAGCAACCACACGAGAAAAATCCACACTGAACTACTGCTATCCAACATCATGTCTGCTCGTAGAAAAATCGCCGGGCAGTGAAAGCATGGACAAAATATGAAAATAACGTAAAACTTTCCGATACACACAGACGGGACAAAGAGACTGAAATTTAGGAAACCAACTCGCAGAATGACTGCGAAACTTATGTAGGAGGGTTTCGATTCATGGAAAGAGGAATGGAAAATGCGGAATCCGGACAGGAACAATATAATCGACGCTCCCGATCATAGGCTAATTTACATACAACGAAAGACGTGGGTGCGGCCCAATCGTTTTCAAATTTGTCACGAAGGATGCGGCCACACGCTGGTAAATTGAGGATTCGAAAATTATTACGCAATTGCGGATTAGATAACCAAACGACGGACCATATCCTGAACACGCGTCCGCGCAGAGCCTTCAATGGTAGTTCGGAAGAAATCAGACGCGACTATAACACGGCTGGGCTGGAAAACCTTGGCCTGGACGTTTAAGCAGAACTATATTAACCCGAAGACGTACGATATAATAATCTTAACATTCTACAATACTATTATTATCGTCTTTATTTGTTATCAATTACTATCTAAAAATTGTTCTTCGTACGTCTGAATTTTCGAAAATCATGTAAGGTAGAATAGTTTTTGTTGACGAATCTACCTAGCGACACATCAAGAGCAAGAAATATGTAATGTAATAAAAAAAAAAGTTATTGGATAAATTGAAAATTATTCGATCTGTAAATGGAGCCAATATCAAGAATCAATTCAGATGAAGTCACCACCACTGGAAGAAAGAAAATTTCAAAGAGCCTCGAAAATTGTTTCCCTTTCTATTCGTCATCCTGTTTATCAGAACTACTTATACAAACAACCATAATCCGACACAATCATCGCTGAAATAATAGTGGTGAATATGCATCTCGAGAATAGGATTAAATATTTCCAATACTCGGCTAGTTATCCTAAATAAAAATCAACAACATGTTCCTTTTACATCTGAATTGAAATTCGATGCAAAACGTACATATAGACTACAAAAAAACTGCAAAAAGCGAGTTACTTTAGGTCTTGATAAAACAAAAAAAATTGTATCCTTTACAAACTGGCAAGCATACCCTAGAGAATTGTAACTCACGTGAAAATATATAACGAACACAATCAGTTCAAATTCGATGAGATTTTTACTCAATTTATTCTTCGATTTAGCGGTAATTGTGTTTTATAATAAAATCTGAACGCAACAGATATCAACGATAAGTAATTTATGAAGGTTCATTCTACTTGTTTTTCTCATTCGAAATTTGTTCACGCATAATTTTGTATTTGAACAAGCGTGTTAAAAGAAAAAAAAATCAATTGAAAATTAGTTAAATCACTAATATTTATTTTCTTAAAGAAAACACAAAGCTTTTCGACATTTACGCCATTATCGAGTGAAACATTTTTAACAAATTATAATTTTAAAAATATAAATTAAATATAATTACTTAAAAATATTTGACGGTGATTGTGAAAATATACTCCAAAAATGCTGTTCTGCTTCGGTTCTGTCTATTTTTTGAATTGTTGATTTTTTGTAAAAAATCACTACATTCCACATTATATATAAAAAAAAAAGTGTTAAAAGAAGTAGATGGTATTATTCAATGTTGCAAAAGCATTAGCGTACTACGTCGATATTGCATATTGTATGTAAAATGATCGATTGCAAATTTAAATTCGTCTAATCCGTAATTATTTAAGCGATAGATATCTTTTTATGTTTCCACGAATGATGCGAAATTGTTTTATAAAACTTTTTTTTTTAACGAGTGTACCGCAATGTAACGTACTTCATTCCATTTCTATTTTCTTTATATTTACACAAAATTTTCCCCGGTTTACCTAATAAGGCAAATCTTATTTTTATATATTACAACTCGTATAGATGCGATTCTATTCGAAGTAGAATCGGATCTTGGAATAAAGCGCATACTTAATTATTAGAATAAGTGACAAAATCTAATACAAATCCAAGATGAAGGTTTTCATACGGAGCCAGCGTTGCAGGTATTTCGGACAACTGATTGACTTTCGCTATAAATAATACTAGTCTTAACATAAATAAAGCCATCTGTTCCATATACCGGCTTTTAAATCGTAAAAACTTAATATTCATCATCCACAAGTCATTAATCCGACCAATATTAATGTAACAGAACTCGCTATCTAAAGAGCTACCTTTAATAAACCGCAAATCATTTAGATATTTGTATTCTAAACGTACCCCGTTACACCGAAGTCGATAAAATTCGCGATTACTTTGAAATTACCGGTATTAGGGATTTTATTTTAAAAGTATCGGGGAATTTTTTTTACCCCCGATAAATCTTCGTATAACGATAGTTCGTTTCCTCAATCGGTAATTACCATTCTAGGAAATAATTATTGTGTAAATATAGACGCGTTAAACGTAATTTACTCTACAACCTTAATTATTATTATTTCATAAATTTTAATTTTTATAAGTTAACGCTAATTTTTTTTCGTAATCCTATATATATATATATATATGTATATATATATATATATATCGCATCCGATGGTATGGTCATATCATGAGGAAAGCTGACAGAAGCCCAGTAAAGACGTTAATGGAGTACGACCACGGAGGAAAGCGGCCACAAGGTCGACTAAGAAGACGATGGATAGACTATGTCAACAACGACATGGTGCAAGTTGGTGCCAATATAAAGGACGTCGAGGATCGCAAGAAATGTAGAAGAACGTGTTAACAAGCGGACCCTTTGACAGGAAGGCGCTGGGAAAGAAAAAGAATATATATATATATATTTTTATTAACATTTTAATTGTTTATTGCGGTAAGAATGTAACTAATATACAATTATCTACTTTTCGTGTGTGTGTGTAACTTTTTCTAATAAAATATTCGTTAATTTATAGATTAGTCGCAGTTTGAACCTTGCAGTAACTAAACGGGGGTTATTGATAATTTTAAAACTAGCAGCCCCGCTAAATAAACGATAAACGAAGATTAAAAAAACAGTTTGTCGTTTTCGACTGTTAATTTGAAAATCAGAAATTTTTCATGGATTTCTACGGCCAGACGGAAAAACTAGGTATTCTTCGCGTTATCTAATTTCCCAAGAGAACCCACATCAATTTGTTACTCACTTCCTGGGAAAAATACAAAGCGTATGCTACCGGTATATACACAAATATATACTATATATATATATTTTATATGCGCATACATATATATATATATATATTTGACCATTTTTTTTTTCGGATGGCAAATGGCGTTATCTCTAAGTGTTAGAAGACAGCATAAATTGTTAAGGAGAAAATTTTTATTCCAACCGAGTCCCGTAATGGAAAATGTTTGATAATGAATTTCCATCCGGATTATATTTTCTTACTACGAGACATCTTTAACTATAAAACCGGGATGACGTCCCGAATACTGATTTAAAGTACTCGTACATATAAATGGCGGATAACACACACACATAACGATCAATGAATATATTGCATACATATATATTAGTATGTGTGTGTGTTTGTATATATAATACTCGTTTTTGTTCGATTTATATGGAAAATTGAAGAAAATAATTCCAATCATATTTATCATCGTCGTAGTGAAGAAAGAGAAAATTCATAAATTTTTTATTTTCGCTTTTCGAAAGGTTAAGATAGAGCGCTTGAAAATTCATCATTTATTTCGCTTTATTATGACGTCAATTAAGACAGAACCCACTTTTCAATAGTTATCGCGTGTTTTTCTTTTACAACTAGCCAACCTGGATGCAAGCAGTCGATATTTGATAGATGACGTGTGAAGGAACTCAAGCAGTTCCATCCTTTATTTCCCCCTGAACAGTTAAAAAATCAGTTATCTAATCTACGCGACACTATTATCGAGCAAGTTTGTTGCCAAAGGATTTTGATGATTTTCTAACGTTATTAAATAGCGTTGAGCACTTTTCTCGACCTCTTCGAGAACAGTATGTCTTAAAGTTCGATTTTGAAATCTTTGAATTACATCTACGTTGCTAAGTTTCGTACATGCATAAGCTGACTATCGTACTTCCACACACACACAGGCTTTAAAACTATGTTATATACCAGCAGTTTATTATTGAGTCTTAGACTTTCCACTAGTTAATCAATAGAATTCTCTCAGTTTTAACTGAAGCTCATTTCGCTCTGGTTATTAAGTGTTTTCTCCAAGACAATCCCCTATTCAAATGCATTAGGTGTTACAAACGTGTTTGCCGACAGAAGTATAACTGCAAATACGAGAGTATATTATGTGACGGAAGATGGGCGGAACATCGACACAGTTAGAAAGTGCCCGTTCAAACTGTGAAAAAAGTTATACGGAGAAAATCTTGTTTAAAATATTAAAGCGAGTAGTCGGAATGTAAAAGAAGAATATCGCTCGCCTAGGTGACATTTAAGAAATTAGGAAACGTTTTTAAAAATAGGGAATTACCGAATAGCCTTAAGAGAAAGATGTATAATCAAGGTGTAAAAACCCAAACGGCTCACCAGTATTATCCTTACAATCAGACTAAAAGATCGCAAGACGGTTACCTGGATTGGGGAAGACACGAAATTAGTAAACACAGACGGAGAAATCGACAAGAGGTTGAAAAACGAACTAAGCGGATATTACAATGATGGCCAATTGTCAACCGACGTCCGCGAAGGAGGCTCAAGGTAGCCGGATGATGTTCAAAATTAGATCCGAGCCGCACAAGATAGGAGTCGTTGGAAAAGTTTGGAGAATATTTACACCCAGCAGTGGGTTAATATAGGCATGTCGTGGTATATATATAATATATATTTTTTTTTTTAAGCGGGAGGAGGAAAATCTTCGAAAAATAGTGATATCGTATAAATTTTGTTTTTATTCACGCAATGCATATGCACGACGGGGATACCAAAAGGATTTTTACCACTAAAAACCCAATCCCTCTATCGAAAAAAAAAACGGGTTTTAAGAAAATAACGAAGGTCATTGTACAAATGAAAGAGGGGATGAGAATACATAGTACCTTGTTCTATCAAACAAAGAATTACGAGTTTGTACAAAAATTAACTTCTAACAAAAAAAATTATAATAAAATTAAAAGTTAAAATAAAACCTTCTAACGGAAAGATTTAAAGAAATAAAACAAAAACTTATAGTTAAAAAGCTATTACTCACACCTAATAGAAATAACATGAAATACGAAGCAGCAAAATGAAGAATAAAAGAAATTTAAAGCATTAATTAACGATTACCACGCTACAAATAAGTAATGCAAAAATTGAAAAAGAAAAAAAAGGAACAAAGCAACGGTATCGGGGTCACGGTTGATTTCGGTTTCTATTTTAAATTTTGAACGCATGACCTGTTCTGCCAGGAAAAGAAAAGAGGTTATACATCCGTACAGTCTATGTCAACTTGGCGACGAAGACCAGTAAATACAGGGCAGCTGAACAACGTATATTGTACATCGTCTACGTCACCTGCAGTACAACACGTGCAGACAAGATCACTAGCAAGCCGGAATCTATGAAGATAGGAACCAAACTGGCGGTGACCTGACAACACACCTAAGCGCTGTAAAAGTTGACGTTAAGCATTTTCAAACGCAAAGAAATATCAGAAAGAAAAACATACGTCTTTTTGCCAGTTTCAGCTTCATCCCACCTGCCCTGCCACTTCTCGATACGAAGAAGTGATGTGTTTTTTAAATTTTTAAATACGGAACGGACTGTACACCTCTAGCAGGCTCGAATGCTACATCTTAGCAACACACACACCTCTATATATCATTTTTATATATACTTCTTCCATGTCGGTAACCCTTGTTGGGTATCTTGAATATGTAGCAAAATCGATTATTGCATGCCACATTTGCTCGTTGTATGCATCGATGTAGAGTTAGTCCAGTTTGATTTTTTTATCACCCGCTTCTTCCGTGGTCCTTAGATCGTATTACAAGTGTTTCTAATTCTCGTTTACTGCGAATTACACGGTCGAAATATTTCATTACGCTAAGTACAGCTATATCGGCCAATCGCTGCTTTATATTCAATTTGTGAATGATCGATTCATGTGCTGGTTTCGCAGTGAACGGTATGCGGAGTAATTTTCTTCGACATCAAGTTTCGGAACTATTAAGCAGGACCACGCCTGTTTTATTTAAGTCTCTCATTCGGTACTATCGAGAATACTTGCGTCTTTACTAATTTTACTTTAACGTTTCCATATCTACGATGCATTTGAATACGACGCTTCGATAACATCCGTCATTCGTAATTAACAAATGTGTATAATTTTCTACTATTTAATATTCAGCAGTATTATGATCGGAAAATAATATTTCGGTCGTTATTTAAACAGGGAAGAAAATTGAAATTATAAAATTTCGCAGACGAAAAAATCCCTGAATCGAACGATTAACTATTTAATTGGGTTCGGAGTTTATTTATTTTTTCTCGCCAAAGGTCTCGAGGTTTATAACTGATTTTTTTAGGGGGTGGGGGCTTCCATACAGTTTATCCATATTTACACAGAATTAAAATAGAATTAAAATAGAATTAAAATTAACACCGAAAAAACGGAAGCTGTACTATTTACGAGACGCAGGCCGCAAATAACTCACCACATTGAAATAAGCAACAGGCAACTACCGTGGAAACCTCGTGTAACATATCTTGGTCCACAAGGGACAAGCGACTGTCGTTCTACGAACACATTAAACACATCACGGACAAAGCGCACTCCCGATTATATAAAATTTTCCCCATATTTCACAAACGCTCTAAAATTAGTATTAAAAACAAACTAATAATATATAAAGCATACATACTGCCGATATTATTATACTCTTGCCCAATTTGGTCCGGTGTTAGTAATTCCACCTTAAATAAATTACAAATTCTTCAAAATAAATGTCTGCGTATTGTACTTAATAATGCCCGTTTACTATACTAAGATAACTGACATGCATGCAGCTCTTCATCAGCGTACTATTCCTGCGCTAGTACAGGAACAAGCAGATAGGTTCTAAATGCCTGACTAGCCATTACCCTATCGTACAGCGAATTGGAAACTATACTCGCGACTCGCTGACCAGAAAATATAAAAAATATAAACACAAAAGAATTAAACATTCGCTTCTCTAGCACCAGATTGTCGAACTACTTAAATCGTTATTAATAAGTCTCTATCCTCATGTAATCTATTCTTCTATCCTCTTATTTATTTGTTTAACCTTAATATAATTTGTATAATTTTACCCATATCCTTATTTTACTATTAAGATCAAACTGTAATTAATTTCTCTATTTTCGGCTACGCAGGGTTTTTAGTTGTATGTTTTTCCCTGTAGAATTATTGTATAATTATAAAATAAATTTTAAGATTTCTTCGTACACTATTTCCTAAGACGCGTAGTAAGAGCGTTAACGCTGCTCGGTATGCGCATTTTTTATTTACTTATTATTTGCTGATGTATAAAAACATAAATATACTTTATTGAATTGAATTGAATTATATTATAAAGTAAACAAGAACAGAGTCTGTTTATAATATATGCCGACTAAAAAGAAATTAGTAAAATTAATTAATGATACTAGAATTCGAAATATAGGAATATAGGGTCTAGTATATGTATTTTGAAGAGCTAAAATTTATAGGAAAGAGAACATTAAGATTATTATAAAGAGCTCGATAAAAAGCAACACGAAAATTACTATAATGGGAACATTCGAGGATAACATGGTCCACATTGGCCACTAGATGCGTGCAATTAGGAGAACTAACAAGTTTCAACTTAAGTAGCAAAGCAAGAAGGCAACTACTTACTGCCGAGTCTCGGTTGACAAATGGTAGCTATCATATCGACTATGATTTAAACTTTTAACCTAATAAAGTTCGAACTCCGCTTTACTAGTTCGTCCCAATTATCGTCCGGATATATACAAAAAACTATTGCAAAAACAAACAAAAATAGAAAACAGTAGTAATATTGTTTATACGTTGATACATATCAACACTGATACACTTATACACACACACACACATATATATATATATATATGTATAAATGGAATATAAAACATTACACACGTGATAATTAAACACACGCACCTAATGACCGAGTTTAAATTTGTGCAACATTTAAACGATTGACGAAATATAGTAAACAATTAATAATTCAGATATAAAAACCTTCGGCAGAATTTAGAATTGTCACGAACAGACAGTAATTCTTCGGTATATTTCGTTTCATCCTGTATATCAGTTTACAGCTGAACCAGCTGGACGTGGGCTTTCCACCAATTATTTCAATTTTGGGATACTCGTATCCAATTCTTTCCTACTACTCATACCCACGGGGTTCAACGGGTCAACCCGATATTTATTATTTTTTTTTAATCGACCGATCGTCATTCCAATATTTATTTTGTCCATAAATTAAATTTAACGAGCTACGAAACTCGTATTATTATTATTACTGTATATAATTTCACGCGGTGGTCGTTAAATAATAATAAAATATTCTTTTGACGATCGCGGCCACAAATATTTTAAAAAGCTTAATTTAAATAAAGTCATTAACTTTTATAAATACAAATACAATATATTATATATTTATATACAATCCTCGATTGCCTGTAAATCTCATATATATATATATATATGTGTAATATAAAGATTGGACGATAATCTAAAACGTTTATAGGATAGGTGCAACTCGATGGTTTTCATTACCGTTAAGGTAATCCAAGAAATATTTCATTACCGTGGATTATACGATTATTGGTTAAGTTTCGTCCAGGCAGACAATATGGACCCGGGGAAATTCGTGAGTTTCGTTAGAATCGATTTATACGGATATTTCCCTGTCTAACTAGTTTCTTATCGACACGATCGTAACGACAAAGTTTATTTTTACCATACATTTTAAACATGTTTTGTCTACAATCGATAACTTCATTTCAAACGACATAGTAAAACTTTAATTTAATTCTTTTCTATGTAAACAATTTGTATAAGGGAGACATAAAAGTCACGCTTTGTTTCGATACAGGCCCGTTCGATAATAACGAATGTTTCCGATCGTATTATTTTGAAGTAAATAAACTGGAAACCGTAAGAAAAAATTGTAGAATGAAAAAAGAAAATTTAAAAAATAAAAAAATAAACCACCGCGATTCGTAAAGAAACAATAATTTGAAATATATTTTATGAGAAAATAAAAATTTCGCAACTATAACGCTACCACGGGTATTTACATTGTATTAGCGAATGCTGGGTTGCAACCATAAATCCTTGAAGTACAATGGGTGCGGTTACATGCGCCTACTACCGGCCAACAAATGAACGCGTCTAATATATTCCATCTCATTCTGAGATTAGTTTAATCGAATTTATATTTTTCTTTCTTTTACTGTGCACATTTCCGCGTGTGAATTGTTTCATTGTCTCCCTCTAGTTTATGTTGTTCATTGGCCGATGTTAAAATATGTAGAATTTTTTCCTTACTGAAGCTTTATTATTTGCATGGCAATTGATCGTTCCATTCTCGGAGGATTGTTTTGTGTAAATTGTGAAAAAATAAAATAGTTTATCGGTTTGTTTCCGTTTTATTAATAATTATTTTTATACTTTACTAATTTTTAACAAAAATTTTTACTTATTCCTTATATTCTAGTTTAATTACAATTTTTTTCTCGAGGTTGATAATCTAATTTTTCTCGTAATTTGCAATATTTCTAACGTGGTTTTAAAAGGTGCTTGTATTTGTATTACACTTTGTTAACTTCGATATTATCAATGCTACTTTGTGATTTGTGTGTGTGTGTGTTATAAGGTGTAAACCACTAGAGCTGCTACTGAATTATATTAATTACGTTTGCAAAAACGAAATAGAGAACACAGAGAAAAAAAGAGCACACGTTACATTTGAATACAAGGGGCCACACCACGTACATTGTGTACTTACAATAATGAAGGGAAAATGGTGTACAGGATGACATGAACATATGATCACCGCGAAGTGTTTGCTTAATAAATAGCGAATGCCGCACTGCAAATCGTTGACATATTTGCAATTGATACGTTTTTAGAATAAATATTCTACTGATTATATTCGGTTTTAGGAATGTTTAAAGACAAGATAACATTGCTACGTGGAGTGAGTCCAGTGTTTTCATGCAAAGGAAATCAGTTGTATTTGGGGAAAATGAGATAGTCAATAATGCTCGAGCCATTGTAGTTGCTGAATGTGGGTTGTTTAGTATTATTCGTCAATTCCCAGTATGAAAAAATAATGAAATTATCATTCTAAGGCACCATGTCTTCCAATAAGGATGGTGAATAGGTTTGGACTGAAGTTTTAATAAATTATCAATCCGTCGTTCCAGGCTACGAGCCCCTGATCTGTTGAGAGACAGGTAGTGCTAGATGAGGAGGTATAGTTATACTAATAATACTGTTAAAATTAAGCGACAACCAGTGCGGGATATATATTTTTTTCATTAGAATGACTATTTTATTATTGTTGCGACAGATATATTAGTTTCGAGTAGGGTTCTGCGGTAACTCCAAGGTCGCTATATCATACCTTTTTAAATAAAGAAGCTGACAAGTGTAGAATTTGTCGACATTTAGATAATCTAAACCTCAAAGTCGATCCTATATCTCAAGTTTTTATATGGTGTATTAGTTCCTACTAGATGTATCGTGGTCTGAACTACAAGCCACTTATGTACAGTAACAGAATTCGTTAAATTGTTTTTTTAATATCTTCAGTCCTTATAATTATTTACAAAATTTAGACAAACCTCTTCAGCTGTGCACGAAGCGACAGCATTTGACATTTCTCGCATCATTTAGAACCGATTTTCTCAGTTTATGTATTTCGGGCGATGGTTACCAGTACATATATAAAAATGGCCAGCCCTGCTGCTGTTGGACGCTTCAGTAATGAAGACTGGTTCTTAATTGAATAAATTCGTAATGTAATCTCTTATATCCTCTTCCGAGATATTGTACGAAAAACTACAGTTGTCGGATTAAGAAGTTTCTCTTTTTGAACTGCGACATATTGTATGCGTTCCTTAATTACGAGCTCGACTGAATTGTTCATCTATTAATCGCGATCATGTTCTTGTTGTAACATTTAACTTTTTTTACTAGTGAAATTTTCTGACATATTTGTCATATCGGCATCACTGTGTCCTTTATGATAAGCTTATTTTTACATTCTCTCCTCAAATTTGCCGCATTTTACTTCATTTGACGTTATCGAAAACCTTTTTTTTTTTTTTTTTTTTTTTTTTTGTAGACTAAAAAACAGAATATTCCCGATATATTATATTTATTTGCTTTCTCCATTACTTGTTAATACATTTATGCATTTATCTTTTACAAATTCCGCTTGTTCATTAGGAATTTGAGGCCTGAGATGGTACTTGAGGTTTCTGTTATTGCGTACAATAATACTTTACCGATATGGCTACAAATTCCTTCGTAATAACCGCAATCTTCTGTACTACTTTTTTTTCAATGTAATTGTACATATACCGATATTGTCTTTCGGGCGACTAACCTGTTTCATATATTTCTTGACAAATCAAATTTCTTCTTTCAAAATTGGCAGTAACAGTACTAATTTATTCTCATCATCCGTTACGTCCTAACGGTACGAACCCTTTTATTATTGGTAATTTTACTGTTATTTTCACTCCATTCTTGTTATTTGTTAGAACGTTCTGGTTTTGAACATTTTTATTTTCTTATACTAGTCGTCCCTCCCTGGGGGTACTCCGGATAATCGGTATGGGGCGCGGCCACAGGTGGCGGATAGGCAAGTTTTTTCCTTAGTAGCAAACCGCTACCTTGCGGTAAGGGTTTGGTTACCTAAAGGCTAAGAGAGTAAACCTTGACAGAAAATCATGGAGAAGGCAACAGAAAACCACTCTATTACTATTTCATCATATGAAACACCAACCTTCGGATTGAGCACAATATGATGATGATTAGGACTGATGTATTCATATTTTACAGTTATTTTTGTTATACTTTTATTACTTTTGGATTCGTTATTTCTTCTCTATTTTTACTATATCCACTTTGTATTTTGTTCCTCCTGTTAACAAATTCAAACGTTTCCACGTATATAATACGTGCCTTTTTTTCTGATTTCTTAGGAATTTCCTTAACGATCCCATTATGAGCCACTGATTTTATTCCTCTTCATAACTGTTATGCAGGTGTGTTTTTTACGTGTAATTATTCCATTTAATAAACAACGAAGGAGAAGTTAAAATCGCTAAACTTTTTTTTATGAAAAATCACAAAGCTTTTCGGCTGTTAAGCCGTTATCAAAACGAACGGAATATACATATATATATATACAATTTATTAAAATTTCAAAAAATACTAATTAAAATGTACAATTTAGAAAAATTTTCAACGTGAAAAAACAGTATTCATAAAATAAATCGATTTGATTCGGTTTTTCGATTTTACTAATAATCATTATTTCACTTTACGTTATTTTAATTGGCTAATTCTAATAAGGCGCACTTCGCTTACTAGCGCTACGGAATTTGCCACAATCTATAGTCCTAGATAATACGTTTACATACCTTTGATTAAAGTTCTTCATCTTTTTCTCATCAGTACATATAATCTATTTGGTTTCTTATTTGTCCGTCGGATAAGATTCGTGTATAAAATCGTCTTCTATGATGTTGTAAATTTGACAAACGTAAGAATATTACGGTCTTTAAGTAAAAATACAGCAATAAAGGTACCAGTAAAAATTACTAATTGTTAAATATATATATATGTATATATATATATAACAAAGTTTTTCGGCTGTTACACGTCATTTGTACGTTATGAATAATTTTATGATAAACAATAATCGAATAAATTATTAATAACAAAAATTTTAAAAAATATATATATTTGTTTTTAACAATAATAACTAAAAAAATCACATCGTTACACCTATAATGTTATAATCGAATTGCCGACGATTAAATATATTTATAAGGCTGTCTTTAAAACTAATTCATCGTCAAATGTTACAGACGTGCGTAATAACTTTTTTTTTTAATTTTTTTAATGTTTATTTTTTTAATTTTTTTTTATTATATATGATATATTGCAGCTACGGTCAATATTGTCAAATTTACTAGTCAATTCTTCAAAATGTTTACTACATAATGATTAATTATCATCGTTTTTATACGAATTTAAATGTTCACTGAATCCAAATTTAAATTCTTAACCACCCCTATACATTTTTATTACTACAATTTAATTCGTAAACAACGGATCCTTGTAATAATTTAAATGAATTTCACTCCATCGGTTACCGGTTAAGCGTTTGAATATTTATTATAGATAATTTTCGCCGTCGTTATTATTAATAATTTATTTAATTGTCTTTTATCATCATTATTAATTTTATAACGTGATAATGACGTAACTTCTGAAAAACTTTATATAGTGATTTTTACGAGTAAAATTTATCGCTATTTTTTCTTAATTAAATAACTAGGTTCACATATATATATATATATATATATATATATATATATATATCTTTAAATTATTTCTAATCGTAAAATATTATATAAAATATAGTAAAACTGAGGTCGACCTACGTGCATTAACAGCTACATAGTTTTATGACCTAAAATACTACTTTAGACGATGAATTTCTGAACTATCATCCAAAATGAAAACTATGATTAAATTTTTAACTAAATTTTACATTTGGTTCATTTAAATCGAATAAATAATTGCTGCGACAGATTATACACCCCGTAAATATAACTTCCCAGCTGGAAATTTCTTTCAAAATTTCTCTCAGCTTTCCGTTAAATTACTCTTACATTAAAAAAAAAAAAAAATATGTGTATATATAAATATAACAGAAGAATACCGTCAGATCTTTGAACATTTCCTCTACAGAGCGAACTGAGTTCGGGGTAGTAGATTAAAATTTTTTGCACGAATTCGATCGATATAAAAATCCGTTTTCGATATTCGATGTTGTTTATTTGAATTTAAATTACAATCTTCTAAATAACATGACGGTATTTCGGATTTTAGTGGATTATTTTAAATTTATATTCTAGAAATATTGAGAAAAAGAAACTCACACGCGAGTAGTTCGCTCGTCGGTAACCTTCTTTTTCTTAAGAGTTGCTAAAGTGGAATTGACAAGTTTACCTTCAGGCATCTTAAATATATATATATGTATTTATATGTGCGTCATGTAGGATAGAATTTAAAATTTCCTTTCAACACGAGCTTATTTTACCGCCACCCACGTAAAAAAAAAATTGAACTAAATTCAACTCGAGGTATTGCAGTTTGCGAGTATTTTCCTTTGATAGAAGAAATCAGCTTAGAGGTAATTCTTTATATATATATATATATATATATATATATATGGAACTCTCTATTCCACTTTTGGGTTAATTTTCTAAATATGCTATAAAACGGACGAGATAAAAGTAAAACATCTGCTTCGATGAAATGGGAAAAAAATGGCTCGCATATAAGCAAAACAGAATTTCAAGGGATTTAATTTTATCGGAATCGACAATCGTATTTGTAAATTGTTTGAATTATTTATTTATACTTTTTTTTTTGATTGATTGATAAAAAGTGTATTTACAAAAAATAAATATATGTTACAAAAAAACAAATAAATAATATAACGCATTCCGAACACAGTTCTTACTACGTATACTAGTTTAAAAAGTATGCCCAGTTGCTCATTTAACTAAAGTAAAAAATACAGGAAAACCCACTAACAAAACCCGCATACTGATCATAAAGCTACACCAATATATAAATTTATACATATTTATTTTAGTAGGATAAACAATAATTAATATATGTATTATATACAAAAATAAATTTTGAATAAAAGATAATGCCAGCTGTATAATAGCGTGTGTTTAATTATTTTGTGTTTGTAGCGCTTATATTTTAGTTGCAAACTTGTACGTATGTAATCCCCTATATCGTTTATAAATGAGTACTGACTGCAGGCACAGCTATCAAAAAAGAATTTTGTTTTTTGTTCGACAACCTCATGTATATATGGTAAGTTCAATGCCTTGTGAATGTGTTCAATCTTTACATAGAGTGGAAGATTTAGAATTATTCTGCAGCACATATTTTGTAGCCGTTGTAACTTCGCTATGTTAGAACGGTTAGTATATGACCATATGGGACAATGAAGCATAATTGTTCTGATTATAGTTTTGTAGATTATTAATTTATTTTCCGAGCTGACGTAACAATGTTTATTAAATATCGGGTATAGCTTAAACAGAGCCGCATGAGTCTTATTGCAGGCATACTCAGCGTGTTTAGTAAATGTGAGACCCCGATCCAGTATTACACCTAAATATTTAATATCGCTTTTCCAAACCAGAGATCTGTTATTCACCATTACAGGTGGTAAGAAATGCGGCCTTCTTTTCGTGAATAAGATTGAGTTTCATCGGAATTTATTTTGATTCTCAATTTATTAAAATACGAATTTAATTTAATAAAACTCTGAGTTAGTCTTCTTTGTATAGTGTCAATTCGATACGATGTGCAATATATATAGCAGTATCATCAGCGTATAATGCCATCTGTAAATGTTTAATTTTAGGAATGTCATTAATAAAAAGAAGGAATAAGAAAAGTCCCAGCATGCTCCCTTGGGGAACTCCCGCTAATGCATTTTTCATGTAGGAATTATCATTTTTAATTTTAACTATGAAATTTCGGTTGCTTAAATAATTTTTAATAAGCCGAACTAAGTAATTAGGGAATTTAAGTTGAATAATTTTGTATGTTAAATCAAGTTGCCAAGTGGTGTCGAAGGCTTTCTCTATATCTAATAACAGTAATCCTGTATGCATATTTTTATTATACCCATCAGTTATGGTTTCACTAATTATTGTTAATTGCATGACGGTAGATAAATTACTCCTAAATCCAAATTGTTTTTCTATAAAAATATCATTATCATCTATGAATTTTTTTAGTCTACTCGAAATAATTTTTTCTGCTATTTTACTAAAATTACTAAGTAATGACACAGGCTTCATATTTCTTGGATCAGAAATGTCCTTACTTGATTTAGGTATAGGAATAACTTTCGACACTTTCCAGCAGTCGGGAAAATAAGAAAGTAATAAAATTGAATTTATTATGACTGTTAAGTGAACAATCGCTTTTTGTAGCAAGTTTTTAATCAATATTGTAGGTACATTATCTAGACCTACTGATTTTTTATTTTTAAGTTTCTTTATGACTCGATGTACCTCGCTGACCGTTGTTAAATCAGCCGGGAAAATTCTCACAGGCGAATCTTTTAAGTACTTTTTAATGGAAGATAAAATTTTATTATTGCAATAGTTCGACGTCAAATGCGAATTTTGTGTATGAATATCATAATACATCATTGCTAACAAGTTACTTTTATCCTTATCCGAATAGGCTGTGCTACCATTATAGCTGATTGGCGGTAAATGTGTGTGCGTATTTGTAAGTACTGTTATTTCCTTTCATAAACTTTTATCTTTAACCGTAAGATTACGAAGTTTATAATTAAAATTGGAATTTCGCTCTTCATTTATCTTTACTCTTACCAAGCACGTTAAACGGTTTAATAGTGCCTTTGTAGAAGCATTTTTAAGTTTTTGATATCTATGTCTAATATAATTTTTGAACTTGATCAGTGTCAGAATATTGGAAGAAATTTTGTAATAATTTGACGTTACGACAGATTTAGGAACGGTCAATTCAGCTGCTTTTAAAACCAAGTCAGTAAAACTATTCACTTCATTGTCTAGTTCCATATTACTTTTACAAGGACCTCCTAATGTTATGTTATTATTAATATGATTTCGATATGTGTTCCAATTAGAATTTTTAAAGAGGAAAACAGATGGCAATATGATAGTAATACCCGATTTACACAGCTTGAAGAAAATAGGATTATGATTAGAACTTAAAAATGGTAGAGAAATAGGCTTGGTTATCGTTTGAACGTTTTTTGCTAATACAAAATCAATAATATTAGGATGTAAATTTCGATTGTCCGGATAGAAGGTAGGTTCACTAGGAGCTAAAATTTGAAAATTAAATTTATATGACATGGTTCACGTAATAGCTAATGACGATTAAAATTCGAACAGTGATAAGTAAATAATTGAATACGAGTATATATATATATATATATATATATATATATATATATATATATATATATATATATATATATAACTGAATTAAACAGTAAGAAATTCGAACAAAAAATAGTATATGTATTAAATTATTAAAGTAATATGATAAAAAAAAACGCTTATTGCGTGTAATATTCGTGTATAGGTATGTAGAAAAATGAAACGATAATTTTAATTGATAAAATCAATCATCTAAACAAACTACGCACAAACCAATGCCAACATTATAAAGCTGAAGTTTCACTAAATCGAAGAATCGTATATATGTCCTTAAAATATTATATCGTAGAATTCTATCATAAAGTGGAAAAATAAAGTCATGTATATATTTACGCGTTATTTCGGACGAAGGAACGAATTTCGATAGTCGTATAAATCGTAATTAAACTCAGAAATGTCTATTCCCTACTTACGTTATTCGATAGAAAAAATTAATAAACTAGTCTTTAGTCGTTTATACGGCGCCCTACTTATATATGCGTACCCTATTCGTAATCGTATACTTAAAACTTCATGCAAAACGCTTCAAACATATATATATATATATATATATATATATATATCTCCTTTATCCTGTATACACGATACTGTGCATATATATATTCCAAAAAGTTTCTATAGCAGATGCATCAGTAATCCACTTATCACTGCCGGACCAATAGTAAGCTATAACTGCGAATCACTATCATTAATATGTAAAAAATATAAAAAATACAAACGTCTACCAAAACGTAATCCGCTTTATTAAGGTACATTACATTAATAACTTCATTATAGTGTTTCTCCTCGATACATGCTATACATAATTTCATTTGTACTGCCATTGTGCGCTCTGCATTAGAGTTGTACGGCAGTACTTGCAAGAGTAATCTTCGAAACAGTCTAAGATACTCCGTACTATTACGTCTGCTCCGTACTATGTTTCTAATTTGGCACTGCATAACGATATCAAGATTCTGTATGTCAGCGATACACACGTCATGCAGTATAAGAGATTATTCGATAAATTGGAATAGCAATCCTAATGTTCTCAGAATGCGCTCAGACAGTCTTCCAGACAATCCTCCAAGGCGTCTGCGAAGGAAGTGGTGCGACTCCAATCACTTAATAAACCGGATCTTATTCAATAGATAACGTATTTTTTTTTTCTTTCTAATTATCGTATTTAATCATTCCTATACTTCATCAAATTATTCCTTTTCTTCCTCATAGTGTCTCACCGGAATCACTAGACTAATACTAATTTTCTACTTATGCGATCACCGTTGTTTGCAGCAATTAATGCTGCTATGATTTATAAAAAGGAAAAAAAATTTACTTTACTACTTATCTATTATATATATATATATATATATAAACGTGTATATATAACGGATTGTACGTCTTTGTTAGCAGGTTTTTATAAATTACTTTTTTTTTTAATCTAAATTTAATGTACTTTAATTAATTCTTACTACTTTTCGATAATAATCTTATTATATAAGGTGGTGACTCAAAGTTTGTCTTTTGAATAAGGCAGTTGGTAACACTGCTACAACGCAAACCGCGTGCTCCATAGTATACACACGAGAGATTAGTTTTTGCCCAATGGCATCCTATAACGAGAAGCGCGCGTTTTGCGCGGAACGTTCGGCGTAAATCGATCACGAGCAAAAAGAGTTTCGAAAACAAATCAAAGTTAAGCGTTTTTTTTGTTTGTGTGTGTGTGTGTGTGTGTGGATTCCTTGAGGCTCTTATTAAGAAACACGTCTGCGAGATCTGGAAGATACGAAAACTCGGATTTCTGAAAAATTTCAAAAATTCAGCGACCTATGCTCGAAAAATCTTTGAAAATTTTATAAAAAGACAGACCGAATGTATTGTTGCAAATGACGGCCATCCTAACGATATTGTGTTCCGGAAATGGTTGTAAGCTAATCTCTCGTTTTCTTATTTTTAAATAAAATTTCATTAAAAAAAATTTGGTCGACTAATTTCTGAGTTATTCAAAAAACAACAAAGTCTTTTCTGGGTCGTCACCCTATATGTAGTCCCGGATTAAGATGTAACACTACTCGGTACGGATACATAACCTTTCACCTATGTATGCATATTTTATTCTTTAATTTATATATATATATATAATGTTGAATATATCGGAGATTAGTGATTTTATGAATTTATGATTTTGTTCAATTCATATATATATATATATATATATATATATATATATATATATATATATATATATATATATATATACGTTTTTGTATAAAAACTAAATTGATCCCGAAAATAAAGTGTGAATATTCTCTACCGTTTCAAAGTGATACAGAGTACTTCGTGTGGAGAAAACTTGTTCGAGTTATACTGAAAACTGAGTCACACGAAGCTGCTGGTAAAAAAAACGCAAGTCTACGTGCACGAAGATAATTACTAATCACAGATGTGAAAATAAAAATTTAAATAGACAAAAAATTCCTGAATACATAGACTAGTGTTACTAAGCTCGAAGAATTAGAAATATTACTTGAGAAGCGGTACGCGGAAAAGCATAATAAACAAAACAAAGTCATAACACAGTTGAATCAGCAGAAAAAAAATTTATTGTAAAGCTTTTCGATAGTTACGTCATTATCAAACAAACGCAATAAATATTACATATAAATTACCTGAAATATACATATAACAACGACTAATAAATTGATATGCATATTTCACTAGCCGGTGGTAATTTTACTTTTAGATTTATTTTTACAATAAATTTTATTTATAAAACAGATTTTTTTTTTTTAAATTCTTCATCAAAATTAATATAAATCTCCACACATCTGGTTCAGATCCCACTAAATGTTCGGAGAGTAGTGATTTTATGAATTACAAAACCAAAAAAAATGATAAAACAGTTTAATCACCGTGAAAACCGATTTTTATAATGAAACTATCGGCTCTACACGTTTTACACGTTTCTTTACTCGAATATTATATTACATAAATTTTTGCGCTTTCAAGGTAAAACGAAATAATCGCCGTATTTAATAATTTCGTCCAGTATTCGAAAATGTAATTAAACACACACACATGTATATATATATATATATATATATATATATATATATATATAAATAATATATAAATTGTATTTATATTCGATAATTTAAGACTACACTCGTTTTCTTCCATCGATAATATTTTAATTCGTATAATATGCTAATAATAAGTAGTGAAAGACTGATGGAATTTGTGATAGGCAGGAATACATGATTTTTATCAGAAATTTGATCTCGGTTTAGCAGATGTATACATAGTAGTTTAATAAATAGTATCACGTTCTCTCAAATATATATATATATATATATATATATATATATATATATATATATATTTATATATATATATATATATATATGTATATATATGTATATATATGTATATATATATATATATATATATATATATGTATATATATGTATTTGTATGTATAAGGTATGATTTTATATCGTTTAATTTTTTTATATTTTAAAATTATCCTGTTATGGTACACAAAAAGTAATGGTCGTTTGAATGCAAAATTCACGAAAAACAAATTTTTTAAAATTTTAAATAATAATCAAACCAAACTTAAAACATAAAACTTGAAGAGCTTATTATGGATCTTACCTCCTTGAATGCGCGTAGATTATGTAATCTTATTAAGGCTAAATAATATAACTTTATAGTCTGAACACTCTGAAACTGGCCAAAGGGTGAAAACTAGGCCCAAAAAAAAAAATAATAATAAATTTGAATCAAATCTATTGTTGATATATTACAATCGTTATCGTTACATTCGCTATTTATGTAATTATAACCGCCTGTAAATGCGCGATAGTGTGCGAAAACGCGCAAGCTTATAATTTAAATATATATATATATTATATATATATATATATATATATATATATATATATATATATAAAATGATTGTTGGGCGAAAGGTTATAATTAAAGTACGGATTTCTCTGCATTTGCCGAACCATTTTCCTACACGCTACAGAGGATCTGATCACAGACGAATTCGAATTGGTGTTCATTGATTCTGCATGCCAAATTTGAGGTTCCAGAAAAGTGTCGAAAACAAAATAAAAGCCGAAAATTATGATTCGTACCTTTTTTTAATAACCTTTTTTCACATATTAAAAAAATATATACGGGTTGAATTAATTGTTTTTTTTTCTAATTTTTTTTTTTATTCCTGTAGAAACAGAAAAGGCCGTTCTATGCCGTCTTTTGTATCTGTGACTAGAATGATAAATCGTGCGAACCGCCATTTTTGTTTTACCGTTTATTTTTATTTTTCATTTCGTCTTTTCTACATTATTTTTTAGTCGTCAGGAACGCTGAAAAAAGCTCATTTAGTCTGCTAATGAAATTTGACAGCGCTAATTGTGTCGCGACAGATGCGGAAAGAAGCTTTTCTAATCTTGAAAAATATTCTAAGCGATAAATACTTACAATTTATGACGTAAATAATTTGTTTTTCCGTAGGAAATATAAGCCCCTTTTATTTGTAAGTGCCGAAAATGACTTTTTAAAAAAATGACTAATTCACCACTAACTATCCTCAGGGACACGAATAATACCTTTTCCACCATTTCACACTCGTAACTATTTTGAAAATTCCGAATAATTACATTTTTCCTGTTTAAGCGCGAGTAAACATTAAAGAATTAATTTACTGAAAGGAGAAAAAAGTAATAATCGCATTAGACGCTGAAACATGAAAAAATTATGCTAAAAAAAAATTTCACACTTAATAAACTCAAATAAAAACTTGTTCTAAAATAAATACGTTATACGTACACGACAGTTTTACTACCACTATGTACGGTGATCATTCAGTTCTATAATAATAATAATAATAATTTTTTTATGAATATATAAAAAAATTATTATTAATGTTATTATTATTATTATTATTAAAAAATTGAATGATCACCGTACACAGTCGTAGTATAACTGTCGCGTACGCGCATGTGTAATGTATTATAAAATGAAAACAAACGTGCTCAATTCGAATATGTCTATACTTATTTCAGAGGAACGTTGAATGGAGCTATTATGTAAACAAATTCACAAGATGAGCCGAATTCAACTTTTTTATATAAAAAGCTTTTTGTTGTCTTTTTAATTTGTCATTTTATTATTATTATTATTATTATTAATATTATTTGTAAGTATATATATATTTTAAATTATTTTTTCCACCCCAACTTATTACGATTTTTTGTTGTAAATAATTTCTTTGACGCATTCCTTCCTATTTGCTATTTTAATATTGTTTATATATAATAAAACGACGATGCAGATGGTCAGTTTGAGGAACTGGCTATTAAAAATCTGCATAAATCCTATGACTGTCTTTCACTCGGCGAGTTTAGGTCGCCGTAAAAACCTTTAATCGTTATCTCCTCACTAACAACTGATGCCTCGCGGTTTGGATTTTATCCCAAGGCTAGAATGTCGCCCCGATAGAGTGATAATTAATCCATATAGCGTCTGTCTCCAGTGGAGCGGCTCACTGGTCAGCGTCGGTTCTCCAAACCGCAACTTGGGCAAGAGAATCCGAGTTGGTCTATTTTCTCATGACAATCATGATTAATACAGTTATAGCTCCCGGCGCTGATGGTTCCCAGCCATCGTGTGTAAAATTTGCGAC
Organism: Coronaproctus castanopsis; assembly: GCA_032883995.1. Taxonomy (NCBI): domain Eukaryota; kingdom Metazoa; phylum Arthropoda; class Insecta; order Hemiptera; family Monophlebidae; genus Coronaproctus; species Coronaproctus castanopsis. The sequence continues at coordinate 42,566,159 of CM065052.1, forward strand.
TGACCATGTAACAGGAAAGAACCAGCTGTCTCGGTGAAATGATGCTACTGGTCATATTAGGAATTACGAATCTCGGAAATTATTTTAAAATAGGAACTTGAAATGTTAGAGGACTCTTGGAAAAAACTCAAAGTGATTAATGATGAACTAAAAAGATATGATATTGCTATTTTCGGAGTATCTGAGAGACATTGGAATGGTTCTGGTCACTTTCAAACGGATGATTATACAGTATATAACTCTGGTACTGAAGACGTGTCCAGGAATGATGTTGCTTTTTTCGAGAAAATTTCAAAATTCAATAAAGCAATATCGGGCAATTTCGGATAGGATTTTAACTGTTTCATTGAAAGCTAAGAATGATACGTATAATAACAGATGTACGCGCCTACAATAAGCGCTAAGGACGAAGAAATGCAGTAATTTTATGATACATTATCGGACGAGCTAAAAACAATACCGAACAGAGAAATTTCAGTAATAATAGACGATTTCAATACTAAGATTGGCAAGGTATGTAATAGTCAAAATGAACAACATTTACTCGGAGTTAGGAATGAACGTGGAGACAGGTTTCTGGAATTTGCAACCGAAAATGATATGTCAATCATGAATACAATGTTCCAACTTCCTTCGAGGAAGCTGTGTATACATGGAGATTTCTCCTAATGGGAAAACAAAAAATCGAATTAATTTCATACCGATAAAGGCCAGGTGGAGATCGATAATTTTTAATTCCAGAACAACATCAGGAGCAATTTGTAATAGTGATCACAATTTGCTGACGGCTAAGAATCAAGTTGAAAACAATAGTTAAAACCGAGAAAAAGTATTGTCTATATTTATACCAAAAGGATATAAGGAAAATATTGTAGAGCGCACGAATTAATAAATTTGTTGAAAAAATATTAGCAACGATGCGAATAAAGCACGGAGGTTACTTGGTGATGGAATAAAATTACAAATATAAATGGCTCAACGTAATAATAATAATAATACGAGCTTGAAAAAGCGCATTCATTGGATTAGCGAAGAAACTTTAGAATTAATAAATTAAGGCGAATTAAGAGACAATAGAGGATTACTGGTAGACGATTATCGCGAATTACGCTCGAAAATGAAAAAATCGTGTAAATTGGATAAAGAAAATTATTATAGCGATTTATGCAAAAAATTGGAAGATAATGCAATTCATAATGAACAGAAAGATTTCTTTAACACCATCAAGAAATTAACTACAAACCGAAATTTTGGGGAATTAAAGATGAAAGCAATGATTTAATATCCGACGTAACTAAGATAGCCGATGTACGGGGAAGATATTGTCGAAAAATTTTGTGTTAACACCCACGTTTCTGAACCGTATAGTAACATATTCCATATGTATGTTTCCATATTATCATGTTTTTATTAAATAAATCTTTCTTTTTCACAAACGCGTGTTTGGCTAATTCTTGTTTGTATTTCTTTATTATACTACCCAAATATTTAAACTGTTCTACCTACTCTAAGATCTTGTTTTCTAACATTATGCGTATTTTCTTTTCATATTTCGCTGCTATTAGAACTTTTGTTTTATTTTTGTTTACGTTCAAATTTATTTACTTTAAGTATTTCTGCAATATTGTTATTTGTCGTTGTGCAATTGTTGTTCATTGTCGGCCAATAATGCGATATCGTCTGTAAATCTTATACAATGTATCTGTTGTGCATTTATTTTTACGCCCGTAGTGCCATCTTTCATTTTTTGTATCGGTTTCTCTATTACTAAGTTAAAAAGTATCGGTGATAATGAGCATTCTTGATTCCCATTTGTATTTTCACTTTTCCTTTCGAATTGCCGACTTTTATTTCCCCACGAGACATCTATGTCGGTATAAATAATATGTGTCGGCCGTTAAGGTATAGAGCGAAATTTCACGTACTCGTTGTTAATGCGAAAAAGGTGAATTGGTTCGTGGGTAGCTTGTTTTGGGGTTGTCGATTTTATTCGAAATGTTACTTTAATAATTTAACGTTATATTTTTTCATTTTTTTTATTTTTTTTTGCGGTTTCATATATTCGTATTCAATTATTTACTCCACGATGTTTGCATTTTAATTGGCATTAGCGTGTGAACCGTATACAAACAAATAAACGAATAAATACCATTTTTTTATTATTACTTTTTGAAAAGTACATTTGTTATAATCATATTTTCCTTTCCTTTATGATTTTTCGGTTTGTCTGTCTTTTTTTTTTTTGCGTGTAATTTTTACGCGTTATTATTAAAGTAATTTCATAAGTGTGTACCGAAGTTACAAACGAGCGCCATTAATTTCCTGTTTCGAATAATTAAATTAAGGGAAAAAAAATAATAACGAAAAAGTAATTAAAATCGCTAGATTTTTTTATTGAAAGAAGCTTTTCGCCTATTTTGCAATTTTAAAATTTTATAAAATATATCTATTACACCGTCGGAAAACAATCAATACGTACAAAATAGTTTATAAATTAAATATAAAATTAACGCAGTCTCAAACGAGCTATGTCATTATATATATATATATATGTATATACATATATATAGATATAGATAGATAGATAGATACATAGATAGAGTGACCCAGAGAAGACGGACGGTTTTGTTGTTTTTTAAATAACTCAAAAACTACTCGAACCAATTTTTTTAGTGAAATTGTATTTAAAAAGTAGGAAAACGGGTGATTAGCTTGTAATCATCTTTGGAACACAATGCCGTTCAGATGACCGCCATTTGCAACGATACATTCATTCGATCTTTTTACAACATTTTCAAACTCCTTTTCGAGCATAGGTCGCTGAATTTTTGAATTTCTTCTGAAATCCCAATTTTTCGGTCTTCCAGATCTCGCGGACGTGTTAAACGCGGATCTTACGGTATCCTTGCAACAAAAAATCTAGAGCGGTCAAATTTATGCGGTTACCAAACGCTTTCTTTAGGACTGCGACCGTTTCTGCGGAACAGCAACACATTGCACCATCTTATTGAAACCATATGCGGCCAACCATAGACGACGAAGTGAGTGAAGCAAAAACGAGTTTATCATCTCGATTATCAGTGAAAAAATAGAGCCCCACTTCTTTTTTTTTTTTTTTTTTTGTCCAAGACGTTCTTTATTCGTTATGGAAGCTGTCTCTCGGAAGTTTTCTACCCACCTCAAAACGAATTGCGAGATGGTACAGGTTTACAACGCGTTTTATTCTTTCCGAAACTCACTTTGCACTCTCGTGATCGAGCTGTCTCTCGGAAGTTTTCTACCCACCTCAAAACGAGTTGCGAGATGGTACAGGTTTACAACGCGTTTTATTCTTTCCGAAACTCACTTTGCACTCTCGTGATCGATTCACCCTGAAAATAACAAATAACAAATAACGTCCCACGCAAAACGCGCGTTCCTTCTCATTACAGGATACCGTGATAATACGAATTCCTCATTTACACTAAACGTAGAGCACGCGGTTTACATTGTAGCAATAACTGCGTTATTCACAAAGCCGTCCGTCTTCTCTGAGTCAACCTATATTAACCGAGCTTCTAAGCGAAACGAATATATTCAAATAACACACGCAAAACTATTGTGTCCTTTAATACAGAATTTAGTGATTTTTAACTATTTTTTTCATGTTCATTTTCTTTAAGAATTTCAAACTCTTCGAAATGACAGTCACGAAAATTGCGTTCGGTAATAAATGGCGAACGGAAAGACTTTGCAGAAGTTCGCGTATTTGATAATACGAAATGTTATAAATAATTGGAGAATAGCCGGTAGACCATCGCGCCTTAGAAAACTCACTGTCCGGTTAAAAATGTCGCCAATATTTTAAATTTAATAATACATCTTTTTTTCTTTCTGATAATTCAAAATATATATAAATTTTTTTTCTGTACTTTGTAGTTGTGACTTGCGTTGTGAAAGAAACATTTGGGCCATTCGTTGAAAATGATTTTACAAAAATATTGCCCAAACATTCTACACGTTGTTGATAATATATCTATTAGGAGGTAAGTATTATCAAATATAAAAATTTGACAGAAATCTATGTTGTTAGTTATTTAGAAAAAAGTAATAATTTTATTGAATTAATGTTTTTTTTCTTTAATAAATTTTCGTTTTTTAATAATTTTTTTTTTTAGTTTTAATCAAATGTAATTTAAACGGCTCTATATTCTCCCGTAGTTACGGAATATTTTGAAAAAAATTCGACAGATAACACTATTGCGTATTTATAAGTAAAACGATAAAATAATAATTTCATCGTTTCGGTCGATATTTTTTGTCAAAATAATTATCGATAATATTACCTTAATGAATTGTCGATTAATTTTTAATAATCTTTTTTTCATTAGTAAAATGTAAACAATTTGTGAACCGCGTATGGCATACTCATAAAGTAGTTCATAAAAAATTCGATAGATGGCGGTGTTTCATAAGTGTTTTTGAAAACTATTCTTACGAAAACAATTTTATTGTATTATTCCATATTTCGAATAAAAAGAATTGTCGATAACACGTCTATGTTTGGAAACATTATATCTTAATAATAAATTTATATACGCATATACAGTGGCGCACCCACGGGGGCTACTGGTCTTAAGCCCGACCAGAGGGCTTAGAAAAGTACAAAAATACATATCAAGAAGGCGCCTAATTTATAAGTTTAAACTTCCCAGCTAAAATGATAGTTGAAACAGAAGAGAATATTAAAACCTCATCTTGAAGAGCATGAAAAATAGCCTAGATTACAAAAAGTACTACTAGAAAATATTCGTTACATTCTGTCTTCTAATGACATTAAACATCCAACTAACTCTGCAACACAAAGAAAAACATTGCCCTTGTCGGGTCGTTGGGCATTCGAATCTGACCCAGGTCATGACCAATGCGTTTTTTTGTTGTTGTTATTACTGTAACACAGTCGGCTGTGTATATTCTATTCATTTTTATTACGAATTTTTTAATTGGGGGGATATATATATATATAACGATAGAGCAAATTCATAGAGCGCAGAAATACATTAATAATTGTTTCGACAGGAACAGTAATGTTTTGCAGCAGCATTCCTAGATGTTAGTTAGACCTTCGATCGTGTATGGCATGAAGGGATTACTTTAAAAATAAAACGCTCTTTGCCACATTCGTATTACACGTTATTGGCCTTATATTTAACAGGTAGATTCTTCCAGATTAAACTCGACGGTGATGTATATGAATTTTATCCCGCTGAGGCTGGCGTTCCACAGGGTTCTGATTTGGATGCAATTCTATTTCTGTTGTACACACATGACCTTCCAGTTAAACCCAACATTGAGGTTGTAGCATTCGCTGGCGACACAGCATTGTTCGCAAGCGACAACGATCCGATACCGGCGTCGGAAAAATTACAGGCGATTAAAATCACATAGAAAAATGGCACGACAGTGGAGAATTAAGGTCAACCCATCGAAGTCAGTACATGTCACATTCACAAATGGACACGATACATGCTCACCCGTTTATCTTAATGGTCTAATTCAGGAAAGTAAAGGTCGGTACTTGGGCATGTCCATCGTCGCATGACGTGGAAAAAGCATATTAAGATGACGGTTAAAGAAATAAACATGAAATTGAGAAAGATCTTCCGGGTATAGACATTCTGAGTTGCCTCTAAAATCGAAATTATTGCTGTATAACGCAGTTATTAAATCGGTGTCATCGGTGTCTAATATTAACACGATGGTCAAAAATATTAAGTTATAACAAACGCGCCATGGTACATACGCAACGACAACCTACATCGCGACCTAAATCGTATGTGCGCGAGGTAATCCAAACAAATAGTGAACGTTACCTACACAGCTTAGAATACCACCCGAACCGACTGGAAGTTGACTTGCTAGATAGTGGTAACGATGTCCATAGACTGAGCCGTTGCATCCCCTTAGATCTTCCAATCGGTTTGATTGATCGGTGAGGTAACTCCGAGTATCATTGATGAATGAAATCTCCAATCCTGTCACGACTCATATAGACAAATTACTTATTAGCTATGTAAGCCAGATTGCAAATATATATATATATGTAACAGCTTCAACGAAATATAAATTATTGGCTACCGTGCTAGAAGGCTCCATTTGCTCGTTAAATAATTGAATTAATATTAAGAGCAACGTATAATGATCATTATTATATTTCTGCCTCGTTAGTCTTTATATATATATATATATATATATATATATCGTACATGGAACGATTTATAGACGCTATCTTGAACAAGTTTAAAATCTAAAATGTTGTGTACGCGTTTTACTTTGACACAATTTATCAATGAATAAAGTTGCAATCGATTTGTCGTCGTCCTAATTCCTCAATTTCGTTAAAAACGGTGGACAGCTAATTTGAAATATCAGAATTCTCTAGATAGCGTAATTTTACTTGTACACGGTGTTGTATTTGTTCGATGTATTTCATTATTGGCATTCCTCTTGTGATCTTTTCCCTTCTACGGTGCTTTGAATTATTTGCGTTAAATGTTCATCGTGTCTGAAAATATCTCCATTTGTATCTAGTTTTTTATAATTTTCCTAATAATAAACTGAACTACTCTAATTGGACTCGCGTTTTTCTATCTATTGTCTAAGCTTCCGAACTATAAAGTAAAACTATCTAAATCTAAACTAATGTTTTGAACATTCCCTTCTTAATTTTTATATTCGTTCATTTCTTTCTCATAAATACCGATTCCTTCCATCTCATTCTTTCTTTATGCTTCCCAAATATCTTTGTACTAATACTTCATCTGTATATTTTTACATTTATTTTCTTATTTTGTATCGTATCTCATATGTCTTTTTTTTTGTTTATCCTCGAGTTGAAATTTTTTTACATTTGATTCATTCAATTTTACTAATTAACCGACTTTCTCGCTCGTGAAATTAAATGGTCCTTAAATAGTTTTTCGTTCAAAATTTATAACCGGAATTTAACTCGAAACGTGTACACATGTTCCTTCCGGGTAATATTTATTTTATAACTTCAGCTCAGATTAAAACAGATATCAACCAATTTTAGATGAAAAACGAACTAAATACCAACGTTATCGGAATGAGATATAAAACAGCGAACAGCTACGGATAGCAGTATATATATATATATATATATAGAAATAACACAGAATATAAGAATTATGAAGATATGTTCGATTTGTGTATGTACGAGTCCGATGCTACATCGATGCTTGAGGACTGCTTAATGCATGGAGGGAAGATATTTAAGTAATGTTTCGAAAAAAAAAAAAACAAAAACTCTCTGTAACCGTCATATAAATAACGGGAAAGACAATTAGTCCACCGTTGAGCCATGGTCCAGTATCACAGCATGTCAACCGGAGACGGTTCGAGACAGCTCTTAATATCAATTAAAATGTAAGGGAAATACGTAATTAAGAAAAGAGTTTGTTTAGGTAAAATCGAATTTGTTTATAAGAACTATTTCGCTGCGCAAAATATGTAGCTCCATAGCTCCAACGATGAAGATTTCAGATTCCACCTACACGTGAAAGTTCTGCCATTTAATATTGCACCTTCCGCGTACTGTACTATAGTTTTATTGAAATATTTCTTTCTTTTGTCCGAAAAACAATTGCACTCGTTACGGGAATTAATCATACTAGACGATGCCGTCCTATTTATTAGTCATCTTCTGACGTGGAAAACGTTTTATTCGCGTAAAAAGCGTGAAATAATGTTTCCTCTTTTTTCCGACTTACATAGAGCGTCGTCGGAGTAAAATAATAGCGGACAAAGTTCCGACATCGGTAAAACGTCCGTCCTAAGGGTGCGTACCAAGGGCAAAACGAGAGCCTTTGCGTTAACTATAGAAGGCAACACAAAGAGCTGTCGAAACGAAGAAATGAAAAGACAAAGCGCTTATCACAAGTAGTGTAAGCGTGTTAAGTGTATATAGGGGAGTGGCAGACACCGTCTCGCACGCGGGGGTATTTACTTTTCAACGTACCCTCATATTTTATTCAGATTCCCGTTCGGTACTCGACATACGCGACATCGTGGTTACTACTACCACTATTATTAGATAATTATTTCTAGCGGAAGGTTCCTGAAATAGTTCGGTAGCTGGACGCGAAACTGTTTAAAACGTCGTCTGGATAGATTTACCAACCCGCAATAATAAGTTAAAAATCAGACGAAGAGAAAATAACTCGATAATCTGCAATAAGAACAGACGAAGAAAGAAGACGCGATACAAGCGAGGTTACGTTGTAAACGGAAGAGGATAAAGTTGCCTGAACTCTGACACGGGTCGTAACCAACGAGAGTGAGAAAGACAGACAAATAGTACAAAGCTGTTTGATTTCATCTATATATATGTATATCAATATATATATATATATATATATATATATATATATATATATATATATATATATATATGTATATCAATATATATATATATATATATATATATATATATAGATATATATATATATGTATATCAATATATATATATATATATATATATATATATATATAGATATATATGTATATAGGGTCTGTGGACTGGTTAAAAGGATATTCAACTCATCATGAAGACCGAGCTTAGTGTACTTTCTGTTCTGTTTTTTTTATCGCTCCGCAAAATGTTCTATTAAGTTCGCCAGACACAAAAAACTCGTCCCGGAAAAAAATTGCAAATTGCTACGGTTAATGATGACGATAGACAATAATCATAATAATAATAATAATAAGATCAACACGCGATGAAAACTGCACGAAGAAGCAACCGAAATTTCGTTTCCTGAACTTTTCTTTTTATTCTGTACATAAATCGTCGATTTATAAAGTTTTTCCGTTAGAAATATTTCCGTCTAAGAATGGAAATTGTTGAGTTTTGTTTCTTAACCACTAGCAAAGTGCTCCAATTAGTTTCATTGTAAACCAAACGTAGCGGAAGTAATTAAAAATTATGTCCGAATCGGCCAATTATTTATTTCGATCCGTGTAACGTGATATTATGACCAAATGAAATCGCATAACTCAATTATCGAGGCAAAAACTGAAGTACCGAAAGAACGCCTACACATCTTCGAGCGACGTGCTTCTCGGACGACATCTGTAACTACTATTGTTTACCAATATCACGAATTTGATCGGTTACTAAAAGACCACCTACATGTGATTCATTTTTCACATTTTTTCCTAATTCCATCTAAATATCGCTCGAACGAGCATATTAATTTCAACAACTTCTCCGCGCCAACCTTACGTACTATTTAGTCACTCTAGCCGAAATAGAGACGTCATTTAAATTGATATTGCCTGAATTACAGATACGATCGGCCATCTTTTTTTAGAAGGTATTCTGCTATATTAATACGAACACGGTTTCCTGTTTAACCAGTATAACAATTCTCGCGTGAACATTACGATACACACCTGGAACTTGCCCGGATTGTAAGTCATCTTTGGCATTCCTAATAATATTTTCAGCGGGTATTAAACACTGGTCTACGGATTACGGTATAGGAATCAGAAATAAAATAGGACAAACAGTTGTAGACTTTTGCGTAGAAAATGCCGTGATAATAATGTAGATACCGGATAGACTATATTATAGTCGGGAATTAAAAATCCGAATGAAGGTATGTAAAACATACCCAGGAGCTGTGACATAGATAGCGACCACACGGTCGTGATGATGAAAGCAAAAGTAATGTATACGAAAAGAAGAAGAGAATAAACAAGAGTATACGACAGAGATGGCGCGTAGAAAAGGCGAAAAATAAAGGATATAAAAAACTTGTGTATCAGAATAAAGTCTCGGGAAGTTTTAAACATGAATGACAAATGGAATATGATTAAAGAAGTCGTAACTAGTGCAGCAAAAAGGAAACGCTGGAAACGAGAAATATAGTATAGAAGAAAAAAACCCACGGCTAACGAGAGAATTGATAGAACTAATGGAAAAATGAGACGAATATACTGAACATGGAAGACGGACAATAACAAATATAGAAATCAAACAGAAAAGTGAGAAGGAAGGATCTATGCACGGATAAAAAAAAGAAAATATAGACAAAAGGTAATATACAAAACAGCATATTATAAGGAAATCTTTTCGGGAATTTAAAGCAATGTCGTAAATAAATTAATATATAAGGTAACTTTAAAATTATATAAATGTAAAATTAAATATTTCAAACAAATAGCCTAGAGAAAACTTTTGGTAGTTCTAGGGCTTGGGGAAACCGTATCACAAATTTTAACAAAATCGGAGTGTTCCCGATTTAAAAATTCCCGACGATACCGACTGCAGTTCATTAATCGCTAACAATTTAGATAAAATGAGTTTAATTATGAAATCATTTTTTAAATTTAAAAAAACTTCATTTCATTAAAATCACGGATTACATTTTGATGTGACATAAAAAGTATTATAACGAAACTTAATAGAAAAGAACTATCGTCAGACGGTATATAACTAATAAAGTTATTCAAATCGTATTATTTTACTTTCCAAATTTATTATTAACGCTGGACAACAAATTGTTACCATATGTTCCCAGATATTTGGAGAAAGGTGCTAGTAATTATAATGTTGAATAAACTAAATAAATATTTAAGTAAAGTAAATTTATATAGTATGTTTATTAAATTTAACAAAGTTTATGAAAAGATTATTTTAAAATTTTAAATAATGAAATTAATAATACATCCGTATGCCTATCGATATGGTTTTAGAAAATTTTTTTCTACAGAACTTGCTATTGCGAACAGACAACTTACTACATAATAAATAAACAACGTATCTAAATTAAATCTTTCGACTCGCATAAATAGATGTAATGAAGTAATTAGTAAACTTGAAACAATAGCGGACTGTTTAAACCTTAATTTTAGCAAGTCTTAAATTATGATTGTAACTGGTCGTGAACAAAAATCTTGTACAAATTTTATCTAATAATATTAAGCATAATAATCGTGTTTTCAGATACGCTGGACCGCATTAAATATTTCGGTTTTATTATAGATAATCAATTGAAATATAATAAGCATATTCGAGACATAAATGATAAGGTGGATAAATATTATTATATTTTTAAATCACCCGGTGGTAAATTACGGGGACTAAATTATAATTCAAAGTTAATAACAAAGGCTTGGATACACTCGTATTGTACCGGTCTATATAACCAAACAGCTAATTCGTAAATTCGAATTGCCGAAAATTTTTAACGGATTTAGCGCATTCTCATATATAACTGCTTCAAATATTTCAAACTATCGAACGAGTATTGATCTTTACATAAAAAAAAACGATCGCTTATTTTTGAAATTAAAAGAGAACATAATGGATAAACAACTTGATTTGCAGATATTTAATGAATTCAAATCAAGATACGATGCTCAAACTAATGCGAAGTTAAATGCATTTTTTTTTTTCAGATATAATTAAACGCATTAAAAAAACAACGGGTTTAAAGTAAATTTTTATACGACACAGATCCTTACTGGTATCGGATATTATTTTTTGAATAAATTACAAATCATCAACGATGGAAAATGTCGTAATTGTTGAAGTAGAGAATTTACTACATAGTATTAACTATGTAGTAAATATAACCATCTGAGAAAATTGTATAATATCGATTGTTCTATCCTAATGAAGTTATTCTATTAGAAAAATTTCATATTTTTATCTCGGAATTATTTAAGATTAAATATAGATGTTGATTACCGATAGCATAAGCTACTTTCGCAGGCTACTCTCTATATGTTTTTTATATATATATATATAAATGTATTATTTAAAAATTATATGTATATAAATATGTGTGTGTCTGTGTGTGCGCGTGCGTGCGTGGATGTTTATATATACATATACGCGTAATTTTTTTTTAAAAACTCCGTATCGAAGTTAATTAAATATCTTTAAGTTGTTCCATGCGCTCCGAGGTACAGATGTTCTTTATATGACTCTTGATAATTTTCAACGAGTGTAACGTATTTTTAAAATTGCAAACATTTCGTGTAGATCAGAAAATGTACAATTATAAATGTTTTGTATAGAGCGTGTTTATTTATATACGATACTATTTTCATAAATTTTTTTTCTTTTAGATGGCTTTAAACAATTTTCTACAACTTTATATATATATGTGTGTGTGTTTTTAGAATTGAAACATTTCGTGTCGCTCTAGCAACTACGCCAGCGACATTTCTGATCAAACGATATGTTATAGATAATCATATATAAACGTAGTGAGATACTTTAAATATCATTACGAAACGATAGTCATGCGATATCTCCGAAACTTTTTACGGCATTTCAATGACGGGATCTTGCGTTTTGACAATGTTGACTCGATTACTGTGATGACTTTCATAGTTGCTCTAAAGCAGTGGGATTAGATAAGAAAACGATTAGCGTGAGAAATACACACCGTCACAATTAGAAATAAACATAAATAATCGAAAATTAAAACCCGGTTAGATTTAGGTCAGATAATTACAACGTGTACAGTGAAGCGATGCAGAAAGAAATCTGAAGACGAACTCATCTCTCGCGGGTTAGAAAAAAATCATGTCAACGAAATATGATTAAAAAAAAAATTTAAAAAACATTTATTTAAATATTTAACGCTAGTTTTTCTATAAGGTGTTTTTTTTTTATTAGCGCACGGGGTACTTTACATAGAAAATTTTAAAAATTAATATAAGGGTTGGAAAATATTTCGTTTTCTACTTATTACAGCGTCTGACACGTACGAAAGTTGCAATTTACATCGTTAACTTTCGCCTTGGCTGAAATAAATTTCCAACATTTTTTAAAAGAATTTTCTCAACTTTCTACCGATGGCACGCATTACTGTTGTCTATTTCGTTTGTTTATTTATTTGATTAATTATTCTTTAAAACATTCTTTATAATTTTGTCGTACATATACACGAAAATAGTATTTTACTGTTTTCTACCTCGGGACGGGTTTGACATAATGTTAAAATCATCGTATCAACAAATTTGTCGCGCGAGTTTTCTTAGAAAAAATTACGCTATGTCAGTTTTACAATTAAAAACGAATTATTTCCAAGACCCGGGAATCATCGAATATTATTACTAGTAGTGGGTATTTTTTCCTTTTGTCGTTCATTATTTTAAATCGGTTAATTATTATTAATATTATTGATAAAGAGGATTACGCTTATTAAGTTTATACGTGTGGCAATGGTTATTTAGATAAAATGTATAACGGCTTAGTCGGATTTTGATATAAGAGAATCGGCCGGAAATTGTTTAGAAACAGCTAGTAGATGCAGAGTGCTTGTTTAGACGGTAATTAACGATTAAACTATAAAATATATTTGAATTTTAATTGTAATTCAGTGTCAGCGCGCATTTGTGCGGGCATAACTGCGATTTTGTGAATGTGAGTATAGTATATTATTTTTTTTTCATTTAAATTATTCAAATTCATTATTTTGGAAATTCTACGAAATATATTGATTATTAATATTATACATATATATGTGTGTGTGTGTGACGATTATAGATACATAATAGTTCGCACGGTGTAAGCTCTGTATTCTTTCATTTGTTATATGTGTGATAAATTACCTACCTTGTCTTTGAAATGTTCGATTACTTTCTTGTAACAACCTGAGTTATCTGGTTTTAATTTATTATTTATTTATTTTTTTTATCGCTTAAAGCCCGACACATATATTCGCTTCATAATAGAGGAGATAGTTTTCCATTTGTTTAGAATTAATTATTCCGTATCAGAATATTGGAGGCGGTTTTTGGATTTTTTTTCTTTTTTTTAGTTCAACAGCTGTTTGAGTGTTTTCAGTACTCCACACCTGACCCGTGTATGTGTAGGCTAAGGAGGATCAACTGTGCCGTACAGAGTTGTCTAAAAATATATAGACGTTGACTATTTTCCGTCGGAAAATGAGTTAATAAAAATAGGACAGTATTTTATCTATCTAAATTTTAAAAAATAAAAAAAAAAATCATTCGATTAATACCGGTTTATTAGAGGATCGCTGCAGCGTCAGCAGAAATCTTTCGAGATTGAATATTGTAATGACTTGCCGTCGGTGATTGTGCGATTTTAATTGTAGGGACTGCTTTACGCGACGTATTTACATCACCATTATGACTACATCGGCAAAGTTATTACTTTTATTTATAACTCTAGATGCGTGTACTGTGCGAAGTTATATTGACAACTTTATTATTAGTAGTAGTATAAAAGGATAGTTTTCGAGTATACAATTTTTTATATAAAATTACGCATTTGGGTTTAGTGAAATAATAATTCGAGAAAATGACTCGAGAAGGTGTTGGTATTGTTTTGTTGATTAGCGGAAAAGCGTCTGTTTAACCCATTTTTATTTTAATTTTTTCGTAAAAAACTAATTTAAATTATAAAATGAAAGTAACGGCCGTGTTTCCAGAAATATATTGTAATATGTTTCTTGTATAATTAACCCTGATAACGTTACTCCGAATAATTTAATATATATATGTATATATATATATATATATATATATATATATATATGTATGTCAGGAAATTCGTTTTTTTATGATTTTTATAGTACTGCGGTTATATTTTATAATGATTATACATATGAATGTGACGTACGAAAATAACGAGTAGCGACAGTAAGCCCGTAAGTATAAGTATAATAAACGACCACGTTATATAAGGCTGCTGGAGATATTAATAATATTAGTAATATTACTGTTAGACGTAGAGAACGAGATCGGAATTTAGAATGATAGAAAAAGAAAGAACACCCCGAGAAGATAATAGATCACAAACCGGTTAACGCATCATCACAGAAAACCAGATCTTCTTCCAGTAGAATAGCTGCATAACTGTTGGGTCATTCCATTACCATTTACCAATACACTAATAATAATAATAATAATAATAAGCATACACTGATACACTAAACCTGGAATGGAATGGGCCACCATAGTAGGCATCCGTATCCTTTTGATTCTGTTCCGTCCGTCGTAATAAGCAAATAAACAGTTCCTTACAAGTATACAATTACATTCTCATATGGGCTTTTGTGTTATTTATATATATATATATATATATATGTATGTATATAAATATTTTCGTGTTGTGCGTGTATACTGCATACGACGCCTAGACATTCATTTAGTCCGTAAAATACTTAACACTTACCAGAATGTGCGTAGACCTTTCTGCTAAGGAAACTAACTCGATCTCGCAAGACATATTCAAGGTCGTCTGGAAGTCTGTTTCTTCTATATTCTCCTTTGAAGTTGACGTAAGTCTTTTACCTCGTGTGTAAACGTATCTGTGAGATGGATGTATTGAATTCTACGTGTATAATCGGTTTGTGGAAATCAAATATATATATATATATATATATAATGTATATACTTATATAGCTCCAGCTTAGCACCTGAACATTTCACATGAACTGTTGTAGAAGCATGTGTAGCATTGTTGTCTAGACGTTAATAGGCATACAAAACGCCTCTTCGTCTTTTATAACCGTTGCAGAAGAAACCTTCTTTATATCTCGTTTATACGTTGAGGTTTATTAGTTATGAACGTTGTGTGATCGCCGAGAAAACGGATATAATTTATAAAGCAGAAAGCATTCAACAACACGCTTGATTAGATAGTTGTTGTTGCTGTCGATGATAATAACGACAATAATTTGAATAAATACAACACCTGTACGACTCTTTACAGTATATTAATCTTTTATAATCGATATTTACGATAATATTATTTAAAAAAAAGTAAAATAACTGATAACCTACATTTTTTTTTATTTTTTTTTTTTTTTGGAACAGATGATCGCCATTTAAATAATTACAACGGGATAGTGTGGGGTACTGTTTAGAATTTAAGAAATCGCTCTTCGAGATATCGTTCATTGCACCCGAGGTGTCAGATATCCCCGCGGTGGATTGGCAGATGTTCTTCGACGAGTCTAAATTTACTCTTTAGAACGGGTGTCCGAATAATATGATTTATTTTTATAAATTAGACTCGGACGAAAAACGACTTACTCGATAATGCGAATACGATTTTCTGAGCGAAACGAAATAAAAAAACAGTTTAAAAAATTCAGCGTCAACTCGCTCGACTCGAAAAAATTTAAAATCGACGAGGAAGTAAAAGCTTCGTTCTAATCATCCGAGTACTTTCGATCTGCCGTTAGACTTCAGTTCAATGCAGCTCTTAATTTCGTTCATTTTTCGATTGTGTCCATCAGCGTCTGTGTTGGTCTTCCTTTTGGCCTGCGCACGTATGTATCTTCTATAATATCTTTCAATCACGTCTTAACACGTGCTCTATAAATTTTATTCTTGTTTCTCTAATCGTTTTCAAGAGTCATCTTTACTCTTGTACTCGGTTAAAAACTTCTTCATTTGGAATTTTATTAACACGCGAAATTTTTACCTTTCGGATGCTTCGATTTTCTGTAAATTTCTTTCGTTTAAAGTCCACGTTTCCACGACGTACAACTGGCCGTATATTCGACTTGACAGTACGTTTTCGTAAGCATACTGCGTTATTACCCGTCTCTTTTCTTACGCCTCTTTAGCCATTGTAATTCTTCGTCGGATCTGCAACAACATACGTTTTTTCCTATCACGTGTTCCGAATATTTTTCCATCGATCGATATATTCATTTAGCTTCTCATTGACGCGCGTTACCTTTCGGTTTTTTGACGTTCCCTGCCATACTGTTTAATTTTTTTTGTGCGCCATTGTTAATCATCCTTTCTCGTTGTCCGCAATCAATATTCGATCGTCCGCGAACTTTATAATTTTTATACATGGTCCTCTTATTTTTACATTTTCTCGAATTTCTTTTAGCGCTTCGTTTATTACGAATTCGGAATAAATATTTAGTGGCGCCGGTGACACATCCTCGACGCAATCCGTGGAAATTTTTTCTGTTTTTTTTTTTTTTCTAAATAATTCATTTCTTAATTTTATCGCCGCCATTTGGTCCTCGTTTAACTTTTGTATTAATGCGATCGTATATATATCATCGTCAACGTACTGTTCATTACCAAAAATCGTGACTAACATAATGTATATATGATGTTACGAAGTGTGGACGACTGTGACTTCTTCCTGATAATTAACATTTCGATTCTGTAACTCTCGCTTATTTTCCTAAACCGAGTTTCTCCTTTTTATACCAGTATTCGCGTCTCTCATTTTTTCGTTACTTCTCTAAGTTTATTTGAAATTCTACACTCTCTTACCTACGATAAAACTTCCTCCCCCAGTTGTAATTGTATCACATATGGAATAACAGCTTCTTCTCTTCTTCGACATCACCATACTCCTACATTATTATAACCGCTTCCTTAATACCGGTTCCTATCCAGAAACCGGGTCACAATTTCTTGTAATTTCTGTTAATAAACCAAATTCATCTCAGGATAACAATTTGTATCTACCTGTATCCCTAGCTTCTTGTATTTGGAAAACATATGAAATAATGTTTCAAAAAAACGTGACAGAGTTTAATAATTTGCTCTCCCCATGGGTTTTCAGAATAATATTAGTTCATTAAATCGTTTCTCACATCTGGTTGCTAATATATAAACATATTATATATATATATATATATATATATATATATATATATATATATATATATATATATATATATACTCATTAGAAATTCCGCCTTCCTTTTTCTTTGCAGATGTAAATTATTCTGACAAAAAAGGATCCTTATTTTCAAACATTCGTCTATCACTAATCTTTCTTATCAGGATAATACCTTTTTTCGGGGGTTGATACTTCGGCTTCTTACAAATCTTTCATCCATAGTGCCATGGATGATGGTTGCTTTTCTGGTACAATTAACTTCAAAATACGTATCTACGTTTGATCTTGGGAGCGTCTTCGTCTATTTCCATATCAACTTCAGAGGTGGAGACAAAGAATCGTCCTTTGTCTGTGCGTCCGACTTATTTGACTAATAAATTCCTGATTAACTCTTTCCCAATTACCTCGTGTTCGTTATTTCTCTCGTTCAGTGAAATGTTTATAAACTTGGATAACTTTGAATTGTGTGGTCATAAAGAAGTCAGATAAATTTCGTTCTATTAGTATGTATCGCATACTAAGTACTAAATTTTTATTTTAAAAACTGAATTACCGTGCTGAAAGATTTAACCCATTCAGTCCCACATTATCAATTATTTGTACACAAAAAAAAACACCGATCTTTTCGTGTAAAATGGTTTAAAAAGTAAATAACTTCGTACCACACACAAGGACGTTGTGACTTGAAAATGAAAAATAAATTTATACCGCAGAGAATATTTCGATTTAATTTACCGAAATATTCACACATGCTCGAGTCCCGTACAGACTGAATTAATTAAAATTTATGCAGGTTTCTTTATCGGAATGAATTCTATTATTGTTCCTCTTTACTATTCTCAGGGAAATATTTGCTAACTGGTGAGGATAAAATTTAAACTTCGGCGTTCGTACCGCGATATTTTTTCGTCGGTTCTAAGTTAATGCCTCCAAGCTGCAGCTTATTTTCATCATTCTCTTTCAGTCGATAAGCAAACAACAAGAAAAACTAGTTAAAATCGTTATTTTTTAATTTTATATATATATATATATATATATATATATATATATATATATATATATATATATATATATATATATATGTTAAAAATTTTACAATAACATGTAATTATAAAACCGATTTTAAAATTAATTCTTCATCAAAATTAATCATATTATTTAATAAATTATTACTACTTCTATGTTTTATAATTTGTAGTTTTTCTAATAATTTTCTTTTTTTAAATTTATATTCTATGTGTAAAATTTTTATATTGTAATGTTTTCTATAAAATGTTTTTCTTCTCTACAGTGCTTACCATAAAGTGACTTATCATCATTTTCATTTTTATATGAATTAAAGTGTTCTCTTAGTCTATTATTTATTTGACGTCCTGTTTCACCTATATAAAACTTATTACATGTTGAGCAGTTTATTCTATATACTCCAGATTATATCTGGCTATTCAATGTATCGATATTTATAAGTTTTTTAATAATATCTTTGTTTATTTGTAATATATATATATATATATATATATATATATATATATATATATATATATATATATATAAAGATCAAAAAACCTTTCCGGGTATTAAACCATTATCGAGTGGACACAGAAAAAACCTGAAATATAAAAATATACACAATTTATTATAAAAATCATAAAATGAAAAAAAAATAAAAATAAACAATAAAACGCAAGAAAATACTTAATTAGACAAAAAATAGCGCAATGAAAATAATTTGATGGCGAAGAGCGGTAAACAACGTACTCAACAAATCGGCAATATAAGTAAAATTAATGAAATAAAGTAAAAACGCAGTTAATCACTATGAAATTGTTTATTTGCGCAAAACTTTTCGACAGTTACATCATCATCAAGTGAATGTGTTTTGATTTCATTTTATTCAGTCGTAAAATCACTACTCTCCGATATATCAACGTATATGTAAAATTTATACGTAAACAATTACACTAAATAGCCAGAAAAGAAAAACTTCTCGTTCGATATAAAAAATTGTTTAAATTTCTTTTTTTAAATCGCTACATTTCACGCTGTTCAAATTATTTTTATAAACGGTTTCAATTATAATCTTCTTAATTCCTCAATCTGTTAATAGATTGGTGGACAACCATGATTAAAAGTCTCTGGATAGAGCTGTTTTCTTCGTAATTCCATAGTTCTCTGGTTTTACATCTTTTTGTATTTGTTTTATGTATTTCTACCCCGGTCTTCCTCTTGGTCTTTTCCCATCCATGGTTCCTTCTATTATTTGTACTAGATGTTCATTGTTTCTGTATATATATATGTCCAATCCATTTTAGTCACTTTGCTTTAAGTATTCTTATTAGACTACTTTTTTCATCGACTCTTCCTAATATTTTATAATCTCTTATCATTTCCGTCCAAGACAGCCTTTCCATTACACCAGATTTCGAACACTTCCAGTTGCTTGGTAATTTTTTTATTGAAATTCAATCAGTGACTCCGTATGAATACTTTAATATTTTCTTCGTTTCCATTTGGACATTTTTCGATCCTAATAAGCTTCGTTTTTCATTAAACGCTAATTTTTGCATTGCAATTATTATCAAGCATAAACCTCTACGCTCGATAATGACGTAACTGTCGAAAAGCTTCGCGCGAATTTTATAGTGATTATCTGCGACTTTATTAATTTTACATATATTGCAGTTGTTTACCACTTTCCGCCATCGAATTATTTTTCACTTCCCTATTTCTTGTGTAATATCGAACATCTAAAGTATTTTCCGAATCATCATTATATTCTGCTCAATCCTAAGATTGGTTTGTCATTGATTTCCATCTCTGTCGATTCTGTGCCATCCGTTTCAGTTCTTCATACGAGCAATGCTGAATACGTATACTTGCAGCAGTCTTTTCCTAACGGCTAGATCTATGTTTCTCGATGTCAATAAGCTTTTCTTATTATCAAAACGCTGATTTAGCTTGGACAATTCTGCTTTTTATATTCCTTTTACTCCTACCATTTTATTTTCTGAATACGAGTAGATAAAATGCGCATTTATCTTTTCCGAAAAATAAAAAAAAAACTGCAGAAAATGTTTTTATCGTATATAAAAAGTTAGAAGAAAGAACTGGAGAATTTTAGTTTTAAAATAAAATGATAATTTTAATAAAACGAGAAAGAACATAGTGATTTTTTGGGGAGGGGTTTGTCTACGATACGCGTATTAGAAATTGATCTTCTTATTATTCGGGTAGATAGAGGTATTCTCGAAATATTAAAATTTCGAAATATATACGATCGCGTAAAATGGCGAATTTTTATTTAAAGGAAAAATGTTTAACGAGAATATAAATTTTTCTACTGTAATAGAAAATTTTCGTTTCATTCATAACCAGCATGAAGAAATTATTCCGATAGAAAAGAAAGTAAATGAATACGAAAAGTTCAAAACGGAGTACCGTCGTAAAAGAAAGACGTAATATTTTATTAGCTCGGAAAGTTTTATAGGAAATTGGAACAATATTAATTCGACTAAAACAACATCGAAATACGAAATCCAGTATAATAATTTGAAATTTATAAAACGAATAATAATAATCGTATAATAGAAAACTTAGAAGCACGTAGAGAAAAGCAATATTAGAGCTCGGGAGCAAAACGGATGTAGGAAAACTAGAACAGTCGGTTATCGATCAGACAAAGAACGGAAAATATAATATATCAATGCCCTACATTAAGAAGACGTAAATGTTACGCACACCATTGACTAATCGAAGTGCTGAAGTTTTACAAGACAGAGTATTGATTAAATTTTTAGAAAATTGTACGAGTAAATGAAAGACAGCATTATTGAAAACAAACGTGATGAAATCAAAATTGATCAGGTTAAAATACACGGAGGTATATTCTAAAGAGACTCGTTGAGCCTGTAAGATTCTGTTTGGATCAATTAAGTACATTGAAATAGGGTACTCACTAGGAGGTAGTAATAATAAGAACAAATAACATATACCACTTCGCGGCTATTATATATATATATATATATATATATATATATATATATATATATATATATATATATATATTTATATATATATATATATATATTTATATATATATATTTATATATATATATTTATATATATATATATTTATATATATATATATATTTATATATATATATTTATATATATATTTATATATATATATATTTATATATATATATATGTATATATATTCTTCTTCTTAATTCATCAATATGTTAATAGATTGGTGGACAACCATGATTAAAAGTTTTTGGATAGAGCAGTTTTCTTCATCCATAGTTCTCTGCTTGTACATCTCCTTGTGTATTTGTTTTATGTATTTCTGCCTCGATCTTCCTCTTGGTCTTTTCCCTTCCATGGTTTCTTCCATTAGGTACTCATTGTTTCTGTATACATATGTCTAATCCATTTAGGTCTTCTTGTTTTAAGTGTTCTTACTAGACTTATTTTTTCAACGACTCTTTCTAATATTTTATCATTTCTTATCACTTCCGTCCGAGACAGCCTTTCCATTGCACCAGATTTCGAACACTTCCAATTGTTTGATCATGATTTTATCAAAATTCCACATTTCTGAACCGATAGATCGGTATACTCCGTATGAATATTTTAATAAATGTTTTCTTCGTTTCCACTTGTTTATTTTTTTATGTTAATAATCTTCGTTTTTTTTTTATTAAACGCTAATTTGCAATTATAATTCTTTCCTTTATATCTTGTTTACTGCTTCCATCTTCTGTTAATAATAAATATTTTTGTTGTTTTATTTATTTTCCGTCTTTTTTTTATGTTTATCTCTTTTCTATCTTTTATTTTCTTACATACCATTACAGTTGTTTTCTTTTCATATTATACTTCTGAAATATTCTGTCCATCCGATTAAGGGAAGATTTTAATTCTTTTGTCATCTGCAAATATAAATATGCTTACCTACTGAGATTCTATTATCACATTTTTGTTTCCGCTCTGTAACCGCTTGTTCTATATATATATATGTTGAACAGCGTAGGTGATAAACTGTATCATTGTCTTACTCCTTCCTTTATTATTGTTTCAGTTTCTACTTGTTTTATTTTCATTATTGTTTTTCTTGTATAACGCTTTTATCACCATTCTGTCTCTATCGTCTATATTAATCGTTTCCAGTATTTCATTAAGCAGATTCCAGTCACATTTATCAAACTTTTTTTTTTTAGATCTATAAAAGCGATGTAAAGTGGCTGATTTATATTTATTTTTTTCTCTATTACTAGTGTTAATTATCGCTTCTCTAGTTCATCTACTCCTAAATCCATATTAGTCATCACTTAACTCTTGTTCATATTCTTAATTCTATCTAATATAATATTCGTTAGTATCTTAGACTTGTTTGTAATTCGGCTAATTATGCGATTACTTTCGTCAGTTTTTATTATTCCAGACGCATATTTCTCATATGTAGCCTGGTTATCCACTACTGTACGGGCAGTCGTATATTTCACACCGGAAGTCCCGCCATAAATTCGGCGCCGGTTGCCAGCCGGATCACTTAGTATATCCATTTCTTTATTTTGCGCTTTCATGGTCGCAGTCTTGGAAAATAATAATGAGGTAGTTTTCCTTTGCTTCCCTCATCGCAGTGTTAGAGCCACTTCTGCATTATGTGCACCGTGCTTACTACCTATCTGATCAATGACTGTACTCTGCTGTCCACTCATTGTCAGTACTGATAGTTCTGCTTCCACTACAAGGGGTTTTGCTAATGAGGAAAGCTGGTTATGACTTTTATGGCGGCCAAAACTCATCAAGATAGTCAATAGGTTTTTGCAGAGTTTTATCAAACCGTTCCTTAAGTTGTTTCTCTACACACTCGTATCCTCTTGCTTTGTCGGTACTGGAATCGTCTGCCTGAGACTTTCCGCCAGTAGCCACTCTTGGTCCGCGACTGCTTATTTGACTGTTGTCTTATTCACAACTAACCTACATATCTGTAGATCTTTCCACTATCCGCCACCTGTGGACGTGCCCGCCCGAAGGCACAATATATCCCGGGGGGGGATATATATATATTTGAATGATATAAAGATCTATGCAGTGCAGCTTGAAAAACTTATGCAACACGCTGCAGGATTTTCGAATGTGCACAAATTTAATTCCGGTTAGATAAATGTAGAATAGTAGATGTACAAAAGAGATGGGAAAAATCGGATCAGTTACATATTGCACAATTTGAAATAGATACGCTAGAGCCGATGCAATATTATAAGCACCTGTAGTATATAGCCCAACACACGAGGCAATTATTTCCGTAAGCGGAAGGGACATGTATACATCGTCTCCTCCGTGGAAAAGATCATACCTGAGTAGTCAGCCCAATTAGATAATATCGGTTACTTGCTGACTCAGCGACTCCAACTGCCCCCGACGTTCGATATTTCAAATATTTTACTATAATTTCACGGCTTTTTTATGCGAAAACTTATTGGTAATTTGTTTTAAAAACTGTCGTCTAATATATATGTTATTTTATCAGTATCATATTAGTCGGATCTATTCCGTTTTTATACTCTACTGCTGCTATCAGTCTATTCGGCTTCTTCCAGATTGCACGATTTCTTCGGCAGAAACAATTTCAGCCTAAATATATTTACGGAAACTGACGAAAAATATATAGTTAAGAAACTCGCCGTAGTTTCAACGTTAAGAATGAAGATGCCAAGGCAAGAAAGCAAATGCACGGGACAGCAAACTAAACTGTCATGCAGTACTACGTTTATCGTAGCTGAAATGGAATTGGGGCGGTCCTGATGACTGGTGCACGAAACGAAAAACGGAATCCGAGCACAAAATAGCAGAATGATATAAAAAATGAAATGGCCGATTGGCTATTACCTATGGTCTCGGGCACTGTGATTAACTTTTTATTTATTTATTTATTTATTTTTAATCCAATGAATATGCAGAATCTGATTATGCGCAAATTTCGTAGACCTCCCAATAATTTTGTGTATAAAATATATATATACATTATATATTTTATATATATATATATATATATATATATATATATATATATATATATATATATATACCAATTGCGGTGATATTTACCGTCTACGTGATTTATTACTTTTGCGACATTTGGAAACATCCCCTCGGAATGAAGGGTAGAAATTTGGAAACCAGCCATGACGGTATAAAAGTTATAGAAAGAAAAATCTTCCCCTTTGAAATAATTTTTTGATTTTTTTCTAACGAAACTGCTAAGCATTAAAAATAAAAATCGATTCGAAGTTTTTTCCGGATGTTCGGCTTATCATGTCGCCATCACCGCGCACGTATTGCAACGACGAAGTTTTCCTTTTTTTAATAAATTTTGTGACGTATGTATTTTGATATAAATTTTACATAAAGAAAATTGTCTCGATCTGTAAATGCGTTTTCGAAAATTTTTGGAACGTCCTCACGAGATTACGTTTGATTTTCCTATTCTCTAAATTTATTCTGGTTCTTCGTAGACGTTATCATTTTGCCGGAATTTTTTTCTAAGCACGTCAATCTTTATCTTAGTTATCCGGTACTTTAGCCCTTGAATTAATATATCACCGATTCTCTATCGTTGCCTATTTTAATCTGAGATTTCAAATGCTCTTAAAATATCCAGCGAATAGACGGATTCACTAAACGTTATATTAATTAATGATAATTTTACACACACATATATATATATATATATATATATAATATATATTACGACGATCGTCGTATGTTCACGTTATAATAAATCTAAATTTATTATATTGAAGGTGGAAAACTAATATTTAATTTAATTAATATAATAAAACAAAATATATATATAATTATTTATTTAATTAAAGTAAAATATATTGAAATCATTATAATATAACCAAACCGGATTTGTAGTAGATAAACTATTATTATAAAATAGTTAAAATTAATTTTAGTTAGTCAATGGAAAAAAAAACAGTAAATTAGTTTGACCAAATAAATTTAGTCAGTAAAAATAAATTACAGCCAGTAAATAATAAAGAAAAATGTATAAAAAGGGATGGTTGTTAATTTTCAAGAGAGTTCTAGTTTTTCAGTGACAAAGTTCAGTTGTTTGTTTCTTAATGAAGACGGTTAGAATGAAAATGAGAATGGATGGTTGAAAAACAATTACAAATCCGGTCAGGTTAGTTTTTTTATTATTTTCAAGTAAATTAAATTATTATTTTTTATAATTAATTCATAAATAAATATATAATAGTTTTTTAATATAAATAAAAAAAATTTTTTTATAAATATTTTATTTTTTTATAATAATAATAATAATAATAATGGTATATACGAGGTATCTTGTAATATATATATATATCATCATGTAGTCGTCAGAACTAAGACTGGTTTCCAACAATTGACGATTTGCTCCATTCCTCTTCATGACCGCCATAGCTGGTGCTACCAGTCTACTGTTGTATACATTGATTCCTTGCTATTCCGTTTCCTCGTTTTACATCTATTATATAATTATCTTTTCTTTTGTAAACTATCGTACCTTAAAATATAACCGACCATATTCATCATTCGTTTTATTGTTTTCTATGATGTTCTTTCTTCTCCAATTTTCTTTAGGCCTTCCTTATTAGTTAGTTTATCTGTCCGCCGTATTTTCCGTATTCTCCTGTTTACATTTCGAATGCTTTTAGCGATTGTTTTTCCACTTTATATGTGTACAGCGGCATATTCTAAACAAATAAGGTTAGACATTTCCCCTCCACCCCCGCATTTATATTATATATATTTATACAGCGGTAGCGTTAGAACACGCGACTGTTGACGCCACTGCTGAGGATTACATTCCAGCTAACAAAGATTTTCGTGCTCGAGTTATCTATAATTTTATTACGGCGAAGGAGTTGACATTCCGCTCCGTATAGTAACTACGTTGCATACAGTTAGCGACTTGAATGCTAGTTAAAATGACGTACAACCGATTTTTATTCGACAACGAGACGAGCAATTCTTGTATATATCGTAGAAGGTTTTAACGATTTGGATGGAAATTTGTACACATATATGCAATGCAGTAATTGAAAATGGCCGGCGTGATAATTACGAACTTCGAAATTTCCGGCACCGACCTCGAGTATACCGTTCTATAAAATTTTCCAAATTTCGATTTTCCCTCGACGTCTACTTTTTCTGCATAAAATATACGTTGACAATTTCAACTGGATCGCGTTAACATTTCGAATGTTACGAGCTTGAAAATTTGCTGTTTATCGCGTACGTGTTGGTAAATAAAATTAAAATTTCACATCTGTAACACCGTTTCGATTTAAGAAATCGGATCTTTCGAAAATATTTTTTCAATCTACGAAAGGAGAGAAAAAAACGTCGAAATTCGTTTCTAATAAAAACGTTAAGAGGATTCGTCGAAATTAATAATTTCGGACATAACTCCGGAAACTTAGGGAACAAAATTCCACGCGATTAAAATAATTATAGTCACGATTGGAACGGTTTTTAAAGGTATATGCGATTCGTATTTAAATATATTATATATACTTGAAATTACCCACGGCGTTGCCTGTGTAATTTTTTTTTAAAACACAATATCGCTGTCTCTCTCTTTTAACTATATATATATATATATATATATATATATATATATATATATATATATATATATATATATATATACATATATATCCGTTCGTTTATTTGATTTGTATTGCGGGTCGAACTGGAAAACGTGTTAAATTTGAACGATTTGACAGAGATATCGCTGTCTTCTATTGTTTAAAATTTTAAATTATTGTAATTTCTGCCGTTTGTGATATCAATGTGGAACAAAACTTAGAACGAATCCAATAATATAGGCTCTAAGCTGTATGAATTTCGTTATTATTGCTTTAATAGTTTTTGAGTTAAATCGGGACAGACAGACAAAAATTAAAAAAAATAGATTTCCCGTTTATGTGTGATAAAAATAGCCCAATGTAGTGATTATAGTGAAAATATACTACAATTTATATATATATATATATATATATATATATATATATATATATATATATATGCCTCAACAACATTTTATTTTAAAAATGGATTGATTCTTTTGTATTTTTTGTTGTTTTGAAAATACCATAATAATAATAAGAACAATTTACTATGCGCGTATCTATAAAAAATTAATTAAGGAGTTTTTTTTTACAAATCTATATTTACCACTGACATTTGACTATCCGTTCGTTAGTGCGTGCGGAGCTGAAAGAAATATACTCAAGTATCTATCGAGAGTGCAGATATCCACGAAAGCGTTATGCACATCGTGTATATTAATGTTACATTTATTTTGAAATTATAAAAATGGTCGAGAGTTTAAAGTTTCTCGCATTCGCACAAGGGATTCGAAGCCATTTTCCATTTATTCAATTTATAGACACATCTATCTTGTCTCGTTCGGAATCTATTTATTCTGCATCATTCCGGTCGTGATAGGTTCATTCCCGAATGTTCTATGCATCTTGTATTAGATCTGCGTTAATTTTCCATCTTTTTGCTTCTAGTTTGTTGCCGTGTTCTTCATATGTACTGTCGTTTTCCAGGATGGCTGTCTAGATTTCTATCTACACGCATAAAATTATCCTAAAGTTTTCGGAAAGCCTCATCACGTCTTAATTTTGTAAGTGTAACGTGAGCTAGAACAGGAAGCCAATCTTTTTTAATGTACCGCTAATTATTCGCATCGCAGCTTTCAACTGGACATCTATTTTCTCCGTATGCGCACTGTTTAGCCAAAGAGACAGGCAATCTGCTCCCCACCTTGTCCGGGCAAGTTTCTTTAAAAAGTTCAACCTTGTCTTTACTTTCCATGCCGGACTCTCAATATACGGCCTGTACGTTAGCGTTCTATCCGGTACATCCCAAAGATTGATCGATTTTATTATTTCCTAACGTAACGTTAAGTTCGGATTTCGATTCGACTACTAAATACAAATACGTCGAATCTTCGAGCTATCGTTCTGTAATTTTCGTTTTTATAGCAGGTTTTTTCTTTATTATTTTTTAGGATTAATTCTCGTATAGCCGATTACGTAATATATGAACGTTTTACTATCTATATAGAGAACTAAATGCGATGCTGCTTTACAGTCCTCCTTTGCTTCCGAAATTCGAGGCCGGTTTTAAGAGTGTATAAAGTCGCGGGTTTTTTTTGTTTAGGGTGTGTTATCTTCGTGTATTAAGGACTTTTTTACCTGTTAAAAGAACTCGGTTATTTCAAGAAAATGTATTTGCTAGTAAACACCTATAATCGCATTACACATCATTTTATTGCACGACACGTCGTTAATATACAAGTATCTATGTGTATAATTAGTCTTTTATTTTTTTGCAAATATGGTTACACACGCTTCTATATTTTTATATATATATATATATATATATATATATATATATATATAAATTTATGTATATTTAATTTTCTTTAAATTAATTTAATTTTTTTTACTAAAAATTGTCTTTATATAATGACACGGTGTAGATATACATTCGATTTGATTATTATTATTATTAACGTTATTTCTTCTTTGGTTTGACTACACTCCCTCGATATATAGAGCCGAATAGTTTCACACTTTGCGATGCTAGTACACGTTAATTAAGTACTCAAAGTATTATAGAATATATATGCGTTTTTTCTGTTTTTAAACGCAGTCGTTATTATAATTAAAATAATTTAATAATTATTAATTGAAATTTTTGCTTCGTTCTATGCGAATAAGAGAAAGAATTCTGGTCGTTTGATATAAAAGCCAGTCTGAAAAACGACTTTATCATCCGTATCGGTTGAGCGCAGCACATATACGATGTTATAGCTCCGAACACGGTTAGATAATATTGATTTATTACGTACGACTTAACGCTCTCTTAAAACACGTACCGGTTTAAATTCTGTTCTTTGTTTATACAATATATGTAAGCTGTTGCTGTTATTATTCTTAACCGATGTTCGCTATTCTACTATGATTAATATATATTGTGTCGCTTTATTCCATTCTATGTAAATTTCTATCCAACATGCAGCGTATATTCTTTTTTCCTTGTTGTACTTTTCGTAATAAAATAAATCATTCTATCGACTCGAACGACTTATTATTATGTCGAATTATTTGAAAAACTATTCAAATACGTCAGACATGAAACATGTTGAACAATCGTTCTAAACTCGTGTATATATATATATTTATGCTCGTACGTGCGTATAGCAGTCTTATAATATAGCATATCGAAAAAAAATTTCTCTTAAAAAAAAAAAAGTTACATTCTGAATAGGAGGAACTTTTAACGTTAACGAGCCTCTTGGTTGGTTTTTTCCATAACTCGCAACGCCGCAAGTTACGTTCATCTCGGCTGTGTACTTTATCGAACATCGCCTTAATTAAGCTTCTAGTTGGAAAATTGTGAAATATTTTCCGTCCGCTATTTATTGCTTCCTCGTGTAGCCGCCGGAACGTCGAAATAAGAACTTTCCCCCTAGATATGCCTCGATACCGAAACTTCGTTTGGAAAAATATCGCCTCCCGAGGTTAGGTATTGTTAAGATATATACATTTATATATAAACATACAAACGCGCGTACGTATCTATAGGTGTATTTGACGGTGGACCACTTCCAGAAATGTTAAAATACGTAGTCTGGTAGTAATAAAAGCACATCGCTATCCCTATTTCATCCGTAAGACGGGAAACACGACGCTTTCAGCGAATAAGCCTCTTAATACGCTATGTTCCAAATATATAATCAGAATAACGATGATTAGATTAATTTACCTAGTCGCAGGACACAAGTTGGATTTATATCTAGGTAATAATGAAATTACGCGATAATCGTTACAACCTTAATACAAACCTGTCGAGAGTACATTCGAATGTATACGGGGCATTTATAAATTATAAGTAATTGACTCGTTTGAAAAATGGGACAATATGTAGGAGTTAATACGCATTTTTATAATAAATACACCGTACAGCTTGAAAACTGATCTCTATAACCAATGTGTAACGTATACATTCGAAACATGGAGCTTTACAAATCATATAATGATGAAAAATCTAAAAAAACACAAACAGCTCCCGAAAAAATTATATACTTAAATGTCGAGGTTATAAGATAAAAAAATATATATATATATTTTTGACGAATGAAATTAACAAATCGCAAAAGCTGGTGGGCCGGACATGTTGCACGTAGAGACGGTGGCAGTTGGACAAAACATGTTGCTCGGTAGTGTCCATTACATTTCAAAAGGAAAATAGATAGATCAACAACACGGTGATGACATTATCAAAAATTACTGGGATCACCTGGATTCAATTGGAAATATCTGGGACATTACGCTCATTAGTTGCTTGATATAAACACAAATGTGTGTTTTATGCTGTATACAATTCCAGCGAATAAGTATTATATAGCACACAAACGCACACACACACATATATATATTATATGTATATGTGATGATTACCGTACTTTCGTGTCCTGTTTTCCTTTTTAGTTATAGTTTGGGATTATCACTCGTCCGTTTCCTATTATTATTATTGTTACTTCAAATAAATGTAC
Source organism: Coronaproctus castanopsis (assembly GCA_032883995.1). Taxonomy (NCBI): domain Eukaryota; kingdom Metazoa; phylum Arthropoda; class Insecta; order Hemiptera; family Monophlebidae; genus Coronaproctus; species Coronaproctus castanopsis. Next base: position 42,597,448 of record CM065052.1, read on the forward strand.
AAATTTAAATTAGCACTTAAGCTGTATACTATAAATATTTTAAGATTAAGAAAATAATTTTTTAATTAGTGTTCGACGACTCAAGGGTTTTTTCTAAATCTAACGCACTCCTTAAATTTTACTATCCGTTAAATGCGTTTCACGTGCATACACAAATACACTAGCTGTATACTTGATATATTTTTTTATCGATACTTTGTTATTGAAATTAATGTTTTACAGTTGTTTCATTGGCAGAGGTACAATACACTGCACCTCCGGTTTATAAATCAGTGTACTGCTCCCCTTTATTACAATACTTTATTATATATAATAACATGTACACTTTTTTTACGAGCTGCGCGTTAGTTTTACTTCCATACAAAAATGCGCTTATAACTGTAATACGAATATTTATACTATAATTTAGACGTATAAAGATGAGAATTTATACATGATATATATATATATATATATATATATATATATATATATATATATATATATATACAGATATACATCCTATATATACTAGTTGCACGTGTGAACAATTAAACACGCTTAAACATCATTGCGCAGAAAGTTCACACAAACATCGCGTACTAGTCAAAATCTCGAGTAATTTTTGAATTTCTTGCGTAATATATCAGAAGCGTATAGTTGAAATTGTTGGGCAGTTCGTCTTCTAGATTAAATTCATTTTTATTGTACACTCTTACACGGTCTGAAATTGGAAGTAGAAAGAGTACATGGTCAGCAGGTTCACACTTGTCATCCTTATTTAAATGAAAGCGAAATAGATAAGACAAAAATTTGTCATGGACCCTTAATAATCGGGTAGTGTAAAAATCGGGAGCAATTTTGATTTCGTGTCTGTATAATACATTCGGGATTAAGCTGTGGATGTGCATCCCCCTAGTATCGTTTCAGCGCCTACTCTAAATTCCTCGCGCTTACTCAGCGGCCGAATATGCTGCACCAGCATGGTTGAACAGCACTCACATAAGGAAGGTTGATATTAAAGACCGACCGAAGGTTCGGTTTCGGCTAGTTTCGGCCAAAAAATCGAGTTTCGGCCACAGTTTCGGTTTCGGCCAAATATTAGCCGAAACTTCGGCCGCGCCGAAACTTAGTGCAATTATGACTCATTAATTGTCGCACGTCGTTCGGCTAACTTCCGGTTATAACTTGTGTTTAATTACCAATATACTTATGGTAAAATTGATACTCCTTTATGTAATGAATGGAATGTTTTAACGAACCTCACATGTTTGAAATTTTTCTATGAGGCCACACTTGATTTATCATTTGATGGCGCATGCATATCAATAGTAATACCTTTGATATCATTATTAAAGCGCAAGCTACAAGTTCAACCCAAAAAGGAAGATGAGATGCTGACAAATATGAAAATTGAATACAAAATTTTCTTTTATAAAAAGGCACCCTTCATTGATGGCTGCGACAATGCTGGACCCAAGATTTAAATCAAAATATCTCTATTCCAATGAAGTGGATGCTGCAATGAGAGAAATAATATCATTTTTGACAGAGGATGACGACGACGTAGAGGATCCTATACTTTCTGGTGGTGGAGAAAATGTTCCCTCAGTTTCTACAGAATTGGTATTGCCATCTTCCAACATACAGCAAGAAATAGAAAGCCTTTGGTATATACACGATAATATTCCTAAACAGATGCAGGCAACCATATCTGAAGATCAAAAAACTGTTTTGGAAAAAATAATTCAATCTTATCTATCGGAGCCATTATTGCAACGCAATGCTGACATATATTGTTATTGGAACAGTAGTCCTTATCCTATCCTGAGAAAAACCGTTTTAAAGTATCTTTCTGCTCCACCTACTAGTGTTCCCAGCGAGCAGTTGTTTAGTGCCGCTGGACAAATATACGCAGATCGTCGGAGTAACCTGCTTGGCGAAAACGTAGAAAAATTATTTTTCTTAGCGTACAATATAAGATTTTTTAATTACGAATATTAAATCTAATTTCAATTTATTATTTAATATCAAATTGTGAATATAACATAAATAATAACTATCTTTGTTAAATATTGCAACTATTACTTTTTATTATATTTTACATGAGTTAATTGTCTGTATTTGTGTATAAAATACACAAGATTTTAATATACAATAGAAAGTTTAATATGTCTAAATAAGTTTCGGTTTCGGTTTCGGCTTCGGTTTCGGTTTCGGCCGAAACTAACACCGAGGCCGAAGATTCGGTTTCGGTTTCGGCTTCGGCCGAAAATCTTGTTTCGGTCGGACACTAGTTGATATAGAATTAAATGCAGCTCTTCGTATAAATCTTACTCCGGTGAAATGGTTACCTCTACTAGCGTACATTATGGCAGCTCATATTAGAAGGAAAATTGCAACGATTAAAAAATGACCGAAATGACACCAATTCAACAATACACCAAGGTCTGAAAGGACCAGAAAGACTGAAATCGAGGAAGCCTGTTCACAGATTAGCCATAAAACTCATAGAAGATGGTTTTGACGCAGTTGCATCCTGGAAAGAAGAATGGGACCATAACAACCCAGACCGATACGATACGATAGACACAACAAATTGCAAGCCACCAGCTTTTGACATAGAGCGGAAATGCCGGGGTACGTTTAAATCGTGTCAGAACAGACCACTGGCGCAGTGGTCATATACTAGCAAAATGGGTTTTTTAAAGACGATACATCCGGCGGATGGCAATTAGGAGATCAGACAATGGATCACACATCCTCAACGTATGCCCACGTAGAGCCCTCAAGGGCGGTTGGAAGCATATTCGAGCAGTATCAAACTACGAAACCTGCATGTGGACATCTAAGCCACCCAAAGACATACAATATCATTATATATATATATATATGAATATATTATAATATTGGTGTATATTATGTTTAGTATACAAAATTTCAGTTGGAACAATTTTATATACATAAATTCGAATTCATCTTATAAACAATATTCGTAAACATGCTAGTCTGACTTTGTATTACGTGGAATAATTTTAACTTTAACGAACAACGGGGTATACGAGAAATAAATCAAATTACGTTACGAGCACGATTAAATATGAGATTGACGTCGATAATGCAACCCGAGAAAGTCTCGAAGTAATTCTAATCGATATTTGGCCTGACGTAATTATTTCGACTTTTAAAGGCGTAGTTAATATTTGAACGGATTCTAAGAAGCATAGTCACACATATACACCGGTTCGTTTATATCCGGCTGTTATTTACGTATACGTGTATATATATATATATATATATATATATGTACAGAAATAGAGGCGAGCAGTTGTGAATGTTTTTAACGATGTTCATCGCTCGCGTTATGTATGTTGCACCGTTCTGGAAGAGGTGGGATCAGTTTACTTTATCACGAGTTATAATGAGTGTTTTCATTGTAGGCAAACGGAATGGATGAGATACCGTAGAGGTAACTAGTCACGTATTTTTTCTCTAACAACAGAGTCCGGTCGTGACTTACCAGTTCATGAACTATCGTGTGGTAAAGTCTTTAACCGCGTTACTAGAACTTGGGTACGGTATTTATTATCAAACAGAATAGATGGATAGATTTCTGAAGTTTTACAGAGTACCGTTCAAATGTATTAATATATATATATATATATATATATATATATATATATATATATATATATATATATATACATATATACACGAGGTGAATAAAGTTCATGCTCCAGCATCTGCTACTTCAGAAGAAAAATCATCATCAGATTAATTCCCGGTAAAATGTTATCAACGTTCTCGGTTAGTTGTCGCAGATGATAAAAATAATGAAGGCGACGCTCAGAGAAACGGCAATTACATCGGATAATAAATACACTCTGAATAATAAAACATAAATAAATTTTAATACAAAAATTTGTGAAATATTCAGAAAAGTAGATAGAAAATCAATAGACTTATTCTCCTACGACAATGCTGCTAAGGATTCTGCTAGAACTTATGAACATTAACATAGCATTTATCTTAGCCTCTCCTCCCACCTTCCACCAAATGTAACATGCATATTAACGTATATACATATATATATATATATATATATATATATATATATATATATATATATATATATATATATATATGATCACAGGGTATGAAGGTAAAATTTTGTGAAATAAATATTTTTTCAATATTTACTCTGAATTTATAACAAGTAAAGTATGAGATGGCGTTCAAGAAGATGTCAAAATTGGCGGGCGGTATATAAAAATCATAAAGTTCGCAGATGACCATGTCCTACTGACAATGGTACAAAGATTAAACTGCGTAACAGGAAAATATGTAATGGATCTCTAAATATCAAAAGAACAAAGGTAATGTGTATCAACAAAAAGCCAGTGGAAATGAACATATCAGTCAATGAAAAATATTAAGCGGATTTCTTCGAATATTTAGGACATATAATAACTGAAAATGTATATTACACCAAAAAATTCGAATAGATTTAATATAAATTAAGCGATTTGTGATCTTTTAAAGTAGACAATTATTTATATCTTACATATATATATATATATATATATATATATATATATATATATATATATATATGTGTGAACATATATATATATAACCGGTTTGCATGAGATATAAATAAAGGGACCTTCTGTAATATATGCCAGCAAACAAGAGATATGGCAACATTGGATTGTTTATCCCGTTCAGTCCTCTAAAAACTAGAACCTTTTATTGATTTCATTTTTTAAATGAAATAATTTTAAATATTAAAATTTATACTATAACAGAAATAAAGAATAAAAAACAGTTCAATATATAAAATATTATTCATCCGCTGTTATGACATGCGCGATTTCTTCTAATATTTGCCGTATTGATAATTTCAAAATATGATGCCGGAGGCGACTTGTTAGAGTTTAATGGGGAAATCTTTTTAAAGAGAACCTGGCATCACTCGTAGATTATCAGCGGAAGTCCTGATACGTGCCACGAAGTTTTTTACTACCAATATAAATGGTGTGCGATCAAAAAAGACGAAACGCCGACTTGATTAAGAGGCATAATGATTGCTGCAGCATTGATAACATTCTAAAGATGCATCCATGATGCCGAACATAACCCGGGATTGTAGGTGAAAAATCGTATAAAATAATCTATTACGCATCTTTGTTCGACTTTTACACGGTGTTACGTGAGCAAGCCGGAATAATATTAATCCAAAAATACGGAAATCTGGATAATTTAAAATTTCCACTGTAACTTTACTCCACGTAGGTCGGCGATCGACTTGGCTACAATCTCTTTCGACGTAGCAGCCTGGAGTAATTGGATAGGCGAACAGCCAAACCGGCGTCGTAGATTTACCATCCAGTGACCACCCACGGGGGGCTACCTGGCTTAATCCCCTCTCCGAGGGCTTAGAAAAATAAAGTACATATCAAGAAGGCGCGTAACTTGTAAGCTCCAAACAATTTCACAAACTAAAACGATATTTGAAACAGAATATTTGAAAGAGCTGCCGTTGTCACTAATAAAACCTCATTTTGAAGAGCTTGCAAAACAGCTTAGATTGCAAAAACTAGTATTAGAAAATATTCCTTACATGCTGTCTGTTAATGAAATTGAAAATCCAGCTGATTGTGCAACACAGAAGGAAAAAATGGCCGTTGGTTGGGCCGTTTATCGCTTGTTTCACTGTTGTTCGTAATCGTTTATAGTTTGTTTTGCCTATCGAATTTTCTTACACATTCGGCTGTGTATATTTTATTAATTTTCATGAAGATTTTTTTGTGTGAGGGGGGATATTTCTGTTCATACACATACAAATCCTGCGTCCGACCTTTCATCCATGAATTTTGTGAACGGTTCACTGATCTCTTACCGGTGATTTTGTCTTCTCTAATAATCCGCAATATTACATACTTAGGTCCTCTCAGAATGTGTCGTAAGTATCGCATCTATATATATATATATATATATATATATATATATATATATATATATATATATATATATATATATATATATATACACACTATTCTACCCCGTCATGAGTACCAAAGGAAGTGTAAATTAAACTTATATATATTTACGTATTTATATACATCGTATATAACTACGTAATTATACGCGTAGGGGCCTATTTCATTTTTTTAAAAAGTAGTGATTTTTGTTTGTTTTTTCAACTTGTCTCCATTTCCAGTTAGCGATTTATGACCAGCTTCGCGTGAGATGGAAAACCCTCGTTCGTCATCTTTTCATGAATAAAACTAACGAAGTCGTGACTTCCCAACTCGATGAAGGCATCATTTGACGTGGTTCATCGTCGTCTGTGGAAGTTTTTCCCTCTCGAATCATGTTCAAAATTTCGTCTGTATCTTTTAATGCGCACTCAGTTTTTAAGTTTTCATCAATTTGACTGAAGTCATCGGTACAAGCCCACCCGGATGATGGAAAAAGACACACGAGTTCACATTATCTTCTCCCTCTTGTCTGCTCCTGAAAAATCAGCCTTCACAAAGCAGAGTTGTCGTGGGGGAGATTTGTTCCCATAGTGTACAAGTATGAATTGTGAATGCAGAATCAGCTAATTTTTGGTCGGGCTTCACAACCTTCAATTGTTCATACACACACACACACACCTATTAATTTTTGCTGGGCTTTGAAAAATTTACGATCATTTTTAGTCGCGTGTTTGTCCGTTGAAAAACTATGGGAATCGAAACTACGATCCGCGTCCGTTTTAGAAATGTATTGTTGTTCACACTTTCTACAACGAACCCTGAAAAATGTGTCCGTTAAGTGAGGTGTTCGTTATAGTGTGGTATCCGTTATAGAGAGGTGTACGTTATAGAGGGGTGTCCGTTATAGAGTGGTGTCCTTTAAGAAGGGTTTCATTGTGTTATATGGCAACTTCGACTAATCTCAGCAATCCCTTGAAATGAACACGATTTTCGAATACACTTTATAAGATTATGTCATTGATATATATATATTAAAACAATTAGTTTTCCCGAGAATGATAATAGACAATTAGACGAGAAAACGAATTAAATTTATTCTATGAATATAATTGCGATGATATTCTTTTGGATGGACTTGCATTACGTTACCCTCAATTACGTTCCACGCAGTATTAACGATAAATAGTTAAACGAACCGCCATTGTAACGTGCGTAATAGAATAAAAGTAGCGGCTCTATTTATAAAAGTACCTTACACGACGTCATTAGTAATAATAACAATAATAATAATAATAATAACGATGGTGACTAGGTGCGGTAGATGAGCAGAAAAGTCATTGTACTCGTTGAGAGTTGGAAACTGGACAGCGATACATAATAGAAACCTGAAGATGACTGTGTACCGTGCGTAATAGGAAAAGTATACGAATGACCTTCACGGAGAGCAGAACCTTCGGAGGATTTTACGAGTACGCTACTATAAAACGAACGGAGGAGCATCTAAGGTAAAAAGAGATTCGGACGGAACCGATGATCTATATCCTCTGAGCGCTATTACCTACAATTCCCCATCTGTTGCTACAAGTTATCGCGTCTGCTCTAATAATAACAACACAGCGTCTTATCTCGACGTTTTATATACAACGATCCGGTTTGTCGGGGGGGGGGGCGTACAAGATGGAGTGAGAATACCCTGAAAGTTTACGAGAATACTTTTATATTTTTGTTGTATTCTTAGGCGATTTGATCACGACGCAACCAGTTAACAGGTTTGTTTCCTATCTATGTGTGTGTTTCCTTTGCATTCTTCTCAGCGACGGGCATTAATCATTATCCATCTCTGTTTCACTTATTAATCATTATCCATCTCTGTTTCACTTCCCACATATATATATAAACAAGTAAACGCATATTGTATACATTAATGTTGTTCGTATACGTTTATCTTCTTTTGCGTAGGTGATGACAGAGCTTAACCCGTACACCACAACTAGAAATTCTTTATTTATATTTATATATATATATACATATATATATATATATATATATATATACATATATATATATATATATATATATATATATATATATATATATATAATGTGAAAGAAGTAATGACCTATGAACGTGTACGTATATTTGGAAAAGAAATGACAATAAATACCAGAAATAAAAGATGCCTCGGGATAAAAATCGTTTCTTCACATCCCTGTAATTCACGTTCGATAATTTCTTATATTTAAAATTGCCGCGATCTTAGATAACAAAATAGGATCGAAAGGTGGTAATCAAAAGAAGACTGTACATTCGAGTGCAAAACTCCGATAGTGCTATCTCGAAGTAACGATCAAGCTGTTAAATGCGATTGAACGATTGAAAATTAACATGCGTTTGTGTATGAACGATAGAAGGTTGAAATCTTGAAGTCTGAATCAAAATGAGCTGATTCTGCATTCACAGTTAGTATACATTACGGGAACAAATCTATCTTTGGACAATTAGAAAATTTGTTTAATTAGCCGTATTGTTTTTCGTTCTGTCAACTGTATAACCTTTTGTTCGAGTTGTTTATTCAAATAATCAGTAATTTGAATTTTCCTTTTATACCAGTAATAGAGCGGATGAACTTACGATAAAATATATCAACACTGAACAGGATAAATCTTTTATAAAACTTCGATGCAAAATTATAAATTTTATACGAGGTGTTTATTTTACACAATAGCGCTTCTTAGAGACGAACTGTAGATAATTTTCAATGTATTTGTATAAATATTTACAAAATTGTACATTTCGCGTTAACTAAGAAATAAAAAAACTGTTTGTTAGCTTTAAAATTTCACCTACTATATAGTGGACATCGTGACTGCGCGAAGGATAATTTAAAAATTATTATACCGAGTACTATTCTGAAATAAAAAATCCTTAAAAACAAATAGATTGCCGAAGAACGGTACGTTATAGAAAATATAAAGAAAAAGACGTTCAAACGCAAAGGAATTAATGGTAACAGACCTAAATCTACATTCCAGCAAGATAGGGTTAAAAAAAAAACTCCAAAAAACAATAATAAGGACTAACACAGGAAAAACAATAACAAATAAATTCAGAGGAAATAGCACAGGTAGATAACTATATATATATTTACAACAAATAAAGAAATGGTGGCGAAAACGGAAATAGCCAAAAGAATATCTTTTCTCGTGTTGTGTTCGGGAAGTTAAGAGGAATACTTTGAAACAAGCAAATGCCAATTAATCTGAAAAGGAGATTATATAATCAAAGTGTACTGCCAGTCATTGTATATGCTGCAGAGACATGGCCATATACAAAAACAGACATACAGAAGATAAGAAAGACCCAAACTGCACATGAGAGAATGTTGCTCAACATCAGATTGTCGGATCGGAACAGAAACGCACAGATACGGGAACTAACGAAGTTGGATGATGGAATTGGGCTGGCCACGTAGCCCGAAGAGATGAAAACAGATGGTCAAAGCGAGTCATACAATGGTGGCCGATAAACAAAAGAAGAAACCAGGGTAGATCGAGGACACGTTGGCACGATAATATCTCGAAGGTAGCCGGGAAGCAATGGTTGCGAAAGGCACAGAACAGAAATGAATGAAAAAAATTGAGGAAAGCCTTTATCCAGGACTGGATAGATAATGGCATATCGTGATATACATATACATATATATATATATATATATATATATATATATATATATATATATATATATATATATATATATATATATATTACTTCAACAGTATCTAATCCAACAAAGCAGATAAATAAACACCTCTATAAAACTAGGAACAGACAACGATCAAATGGACAACATGTCTGGACCCTAAATATATATGTATATATATACATATACATATATATACATATATATATATATATATATATATATATATATATATATATATAAATCAATGGGTGTATTAGTTCTTGGACTGGTTCTCCTCTATCATCCAAATCCTTCATTTTCCGTTCTGTGTTGTTAGCCTTTTTTGCTTCAATGTAGCGTTTCGCTTCTTTCCTGATGTTGTCCAACATTAGTATTTTTCCTTGTATAATTTCTTGCAATGGGCTTTCATATATACAATATATATATATATATATATATATATATATATATATATATATATATATATATATATCATCATCATCATTAAGTGTCGTCTCCGTATCGGAGGTAGACGACTATTTATCTATAAATATTTTGTTGTACAGTGTAGATAGCGTGCAAGGCAATCATAATATGGTGTTTGCGTAGATAGCCACACACACACGTGGGAGAACTGGTTTTAATCGCTTTGTTGTCAGCCCCGCGTGTTTTTATAGTGTACTATATTATTACTAGCGCTCACATGGTGTTGTACGTGATGGTTTCCAATTGCCTTTCAAGATATATATGCATAAATATATATATATATATATATATATATATATATATATATATATGCATAAATATAAGTATATATAATTGGATCGTTTGAGTGCAAATTAGGAATGTTAGGGAGAAATAGAGATAATACTTACCCGATAACCATGAATATGTGCGAATATAAGATTATGTTCGTTAATGAAATCTAAACGATATCAACATAAAAAATTCAGTCTGCGCGCCAGTCCTGCATAGATACAATATATATATATATAAGAGTGTGCGAGTATACGTGATGTGAATTTTTTTCCACACGAATAAGCCGGTTAATTAAATAACCGGAAGTTTAACACTCGATTGATCAGTTAGAAAAACATTAAAACCGACAAGTAGACTGTATATACCGTGTGTATATACGTATTTATATTTAATGTGGGTATGTGTGTGGCTGCACACGTATTTTACTCTGTAAACATTATAATTTTCAATGGTCATTTAGTCCCCAGATACACATGAAGTTGCTTGCAATACTTTTCCCACGCTGGAAACTTATCTCTAAACCATTTCTCTCCCGTACAGTTTCGTATGTGTGAAGACAAATTCGACCGCGCGCATAAGTTGTGATTTATATTATTATTGGAACCCATCCTCCAATTGACCTTGAAGCTATTCGATGAATCACGTTAATGAATACGTAAATATATGAACGAGCTCCATATTATTAAATAAATTTTATAGTTCCCTGGGAAATATAAAGAGCAACGCTCATATTAACGCGATTCGAATAAAGTGATTTAAGGGGGTGTATAGTAAATCCTTTGATGGAAAAATTACGTGACTAAAAATTTCTATTAGCCTTTATTCGAGGTTCATCGTTAAGTTGTTTTGTTTGATTTTATATTATGCAAAAATATATATATATATACATTATATATATATATATATATATATGTACGTATGTGAATTGGCCGGAAAATACTTTCGTAGTGTTGTGTGTTTGTTTGTTTGGTTGTTAATTTTTATGTAAAATTGTTTGGAAGAAATTGTAACATCCGTTACGGTAAAAAAAAGTTAGATATTTCTTGTAATTTACGTGCGGTTTTTCAGTTATTTCTGTAATAATATTAGTGATACATCAAATAAATTTTTAGATATAGTCCGTGTTAACTAAACGACCATGAACTTATATATGCACCGTTGTACGATAAAGAATTTTGATAACTTTCCCGAAATTTTTAATACATAACTCGAAAATATGATTTAAAAAATTGTTATAAAAATTTAATAATTAGAAATATTTTAAATTATTAATCGAATCTATTGTTCATAGCAAGCATGTACGGTGACATCGTTTGACTTTGGACGATCCTTTCCATCTACATCGGCCTCCTGCTAGATGGAATGCATGCGGCATATTAAGCCCAGTTATCGCTTTCCGGGTATTTCTAACTGTGTAATATTTTTCTGTACCCACTTCTCGCTACATGCTGGAAATATCTTATGGTATTTTTCATCGATTTCTAAAACCGATGCGTTTTTGCTCCATGGTATCCGTAGCCTTTTTTTTAGTAGACCACTCTCGTTTCGAAGGAATTTATCCGTTTCTCGTCGGTTTTTTTAATCTTCAAAGTTTACGCTTAGGTCGCGACTGGGAAAATCAACGCTTTGGCCAATTTTAACTATGTGTTCCTTCAACAATTTGAAAATCCAGCTCTCGCATTTACGTGCGTCGATATCATAATGATTCATTCCGGCTACGCTTAAGTTATGAAATGAATAAAAATAATGTATTAAAATCCAACCCGGTATTGAGTACACTATCTTATTTATGTAGCTAGCGCGCACTAGTTCTGAAATCGTCGAAATTATATACGTTTTAAGTAAAAAATATTAATTAGCTACGATGTAATTCTATTAATATTTCACGAGAAAATATTTGAACATAGTTTAAAAAATAAAAAAATAATTTAAATTTATATAGATTCTTTACGTAGCTGAGGAATTAGCGAAGACTATAACTGATTAAGATAATCTACCACTCTGCGACGATGCCTATAAACTTATAGAATATCACAAAAAACAAAAAAAACACATTAAGACAAGGTGAATCACCGAAATATATTCAGGAAATTAAACCTGGGCTCTGTAGGTATAAGATGATGGAAAATATTTGAATCATCTAACATTTGCAAATGACGTAGCACTAATAAGCACTGACGCAAAAGAGCTTCAAATGATGCTAACCGAATTAAACGTACATTCAAATAAAATAGGACTAAAAATAAACTCGCACAAGACCGACGACAAATATTTGAGAATGCGTACGAATAGAAGTAAATGATACGGTAGTAATAGAAACAGTCTACGGGTAGGTGTATCTCGGACGACAAAAAATTGCTACTTATAAGAAAAAGATGATGCAGACAGAAGAGACTATCATTAATACGGTCAGCTTTCGGAGAACTAAGTTACGTATTTGGAAACGACGGAATACCAACATGTTTAAAGCGGAAAGTATATAATGAGTGTGTTCTGTCAGTACAGCTCACGAACATGGACAAATATTAATAAGGGCGCAGGAAAGATTAACATAAAATATAAGACAGTCCTCCGAACGGAAGTGAAATACTTGGATACGGAAAAAGATGGGAGCTTATAACGTGATGGAGCAGATGGTCAAATTGAAATAAGCCTTGGCAGAGCACATAGCCAGAGGGAAGAATAATAGATGAACAAAATTAGTGTTGGAGTGGTGGCAGTTTCGTAAGAGAAGAAACATTGGCAGACCGCGATGTAACTCAGGAAGCGGGGAAGAATTGAATTCAGAAAGCCCGGAATCGAGACGAATGGAACCGATTGGAGGGAACCTATAACAGTGGGCCGATATAGGAATATATATATATATATATATATATATATATATATATATATATATATATATACACATATATATATATATACACATATATATATACATATATATATATATATACACAATTAGGAAAATAAAATTAAAAAAAAAACTTAATTAAACGATACTTAATTGTTGTCAAACTTTCCGTTGGTACGTTGTTATACGACGATGTCATAAACTCCTCGAAGTACTCAACTGCTCGAGTGATGCGAACGGAACACAAAACCGAAGATCCTACCGCTTACAGCAGAGGCTCCCTGGTATACCACCAACAACAACAAAAAAACGTGGCATCAAGATCTGAGGACTTACCAGGTGATAACTTGGACGGTTCGATCAATTTTTTAACGTTATTGACCTAATAACAATAATAATATTAATGTATTAGAAAAAAATATTGAATATTTTAACCTAGATGATCATCATTGCTAAACGCACTCACTCCGTTTAAAATCTCGCGTTTTCGTTTAAAGTACATTCTCGTACATCGCTTTTTTGCTTTCCACGTCTGTCTCAGTCCTTTACATGTTCGAAATACATCCATTTCTTTCGTTCGATTAGAATTTCTCTTCTTGTACCGATTTTATTCAGCACCATTTTTCACGTTCGTAATGTTTTCACGCTTCTTCCACATAGTCACGTTTCAGACGACTCGAAATGTTGAAGTTTCTTTTTTAAACCTTGCACGCGTACGACAAGATGGAATAAAATGTTTTCTCATCCATATATTTCATCGGGTGGTCATATCTTAAGTTGATTTAACCGACCGAGGTTAGTGTGTCTAGTTTGAGCTGTTCAATCCTCGACAGTACTTAGAGAGAAAGCTAAACGTTTTTTTCCCGATTTTCTTAATCTGTCTAATGAGTAGCAGTTGCTGAGAGTAAATAAATAAGCTATATCGATTACCACCTATTGGTGATAAATCTTTGTGAAATATACGATAAGTTAATTATAAAAGTTTAAATATTTACCATCTATTTTGTAATTTAATTTGGTTAAGTCTTTCGAGGCGTTTAAAGTAAATTAACGACTAGCGAATTATCATGTTTTTAAAGCTTTTCACTTAGACTTGCTATCGTTTGCTTTGTCGTTGATACATGCAGATCACAATGTCATCGTTACGTATATACCAGGGCGTAGAGAAAATGCTTCGCAACACCTTGTTTTGAAATCGCTGAATGATAGCGTTGAATTACTTGCAGTGCCCCACATGTCAATAAGTCCACACCGGTTTCAATAACACATTGTAGAGTAAGACTTTGTTTTTCAATGAGAGATCCGAGTGTTTTTGCCTATTAGTCAATTCGTGGATCGAAGTTTTAACGGAAGTTTTTTTCGACAACGTGGTCTTTCCATGTGAGTCGTTGATTCAATCTTGAATATCATAGCCTCGGTACAAAACTGGTATTTCATAATTGTTCCTTTTCATAGTGCTGTCTCATTTTCGAGTTTAAAAAAATTATTCGTCCGTCAGTAAATATTTCATCCTTTTGTAAATTCGTCTCGCTTAATACAAGAAAAAAAATCGTTTTATTCTGCGTTCAATCGAAAATATACCTCGATGCCATCTCTACATTCGTAACGAAGTAATTAATTTCGTATTTTTAAACCTGGCTATAATAAATTCGTAGAACATTTCTATCCAGCGCAATATACTGTTCGTGAATCCAGTCGGGGTTATAACTGAGTTCGTGAAAGTTATTTACGGTAAACGAGAGAAAATTCTCCACTGTAAAGGTAGTAGCGGATTTTGGGAAATATCACCGCTGAAAGAAAGTGAAGGCAAGTTTTCATCCTTTTATTATACCGAGAGATTTCAAACGTTTTAACACGCGTCGTACAAATGCGAGAGTATACGTTGAAATGTAGTCCGTATAGGAACGGAACACACATATAAATTCCAAAGAAGGTACGTGTGTTCTTCGTATTTTGGAGGATTTTGGAAGGGATTCAGCGTTGACTGTAAAATGGAAACGAAGCAGGAAGCGAAAGGTGAGTTTCCATTGGTCGTTTACTTATAAATGGATTTACTAAGGAGCACGCATGTGTTGCTGTCGTTGTTACTTATATATAAATATATATATATATATTTATATATATATATAATATATATACATATATGCATTTGTTGCTTACGTGTATTAAACTCGGTTTTTTATGTACCAGGAAGCTTCGTCGTTTGCCGGCGTTCGTTTATTTTTCATCGTCATCATCATCATCTCATAAATTCGAAGGGGAAAAAGTCTCATTCCCCACGTACATAATCATCGCGTTAGAAACTACAGTTAAAAGTGTAAAGGGGGAATGCGCGCTATACCGGACGGCGAACTTTCAAAAGGGGTAGTAGAATAATATCAGAATGCTGGGCGACGTTTCAGTTCAGAGCCCTTGTACACATTTTAGAGGTCAAATTTTGAAGGTCGTACTTTCGAATCAATTCCTGGAAGGCGACAGGAACGACGGTTACTTTACGAAGGGTTCGTTGAAGGTTCTCGGTGGTTTGGTTGCTGCTTTTCAGTCTCTTTCCCTTCGTCGTCGTAGAATTGAAACGTAGGACGTGTACTCGTCGTCGAACCGAGAATCGATTTAAAACTTTTCAGTCGCCGATAGGAGTTGTCTACGTAACAGGGGTAAAGGGACTATCTGAATAAATCCCTTCTTGCATCGAAGACTGACGTGCCGGTTGAGAAAGGTATTACCGTACTATTACTAGGACATTTCACGTAGAAGTGGATAAGGAAAATATTCATCTAGAACGGATATTACGCGTGTACCGTACCGCGGATAAGTGGAAATCCTGAACTATCATATCGCGTAAAATACTCTTTAATTAACATTCGGCTTAACCTTCACGCGAAAGCATAAATACGTTATCGATAACTGCAATATAAATTTGGTTAAATAAATAAACAAAAATAAAAAAAATTATTAAATAAATTTAAAATATATATATATTTCGTACATATACATAAATGTATAAAAAACATACACTCACTTTTTATAATCCTGAATAATAGTAATAGTAATAAAACAAGTAACAATTTTGGCCGCGCGTTCGGTGTAATAAATTATTCGGGGCATTTATAAGAAACGAAAATGTCACGGATAACTGTTTTTGAAATATCGTGTCCCGTATATCAGATTTTAAATTCGACATTGTTTAATTATATTAATAATGATGATGATCCGTATACTGCTACGAGGCCAGAGGCACGGACACGGAAGCTATAGTTATTGAAACAGGCCGGTTGCACGTAGGATTGCCACTGTTGGACCGGCTGTATTTGGTTGCAAAAATCGTTGTAATGTTGATAGAAGACTATATCGAATACGTTCAAACTTTGTACTTTTGGCAGTGTAGCAGGAGGTGTTCTATTGTTAATTTAACGAATAAATCGGAATATTTTACTTTTATATAGAGAAGCGTTTTCGAATTTTTTCAATATTACTTTACAAATCCTTTATTTTCCGAGTTCGGTAGTTGAAGAATATATTATTTATTTACGAAAATGCGGTAGTTCCAATAATTTAAACCATGCCGTTGGAAAACTTAGACTGCGGAATGAAACTGACGATACCCGATACAAAATTTAAAACATCATCATAGATTTACCTGGAAATCGATACAGTACCGGACTGATTATTTCATAATCTCAAGACGATGAAAATCTCGTTACGAGAATATTATTCCTACACCCGGAGCACAATCCGGTTCAGATCGTAAATTAGTAATAATGAAATTTTAGAGAAAACTGAAGGATCTAAAAAAATTATCGTACAAGGCAAAAAATGAAAATCAATGATGATGCCTTTGTAGTCGCATTACAGAAAAGTGTAGAAATTAGAATTTACCTGTATAATGGACCGAATAAAAAACATTAGGAGACATGTATCGGAACGCAGGAACTGAATTAACGGCCACTCGAGAGAAATGTCTGTAGAAATGATAGAACTCGTTAGAAATCGAAGAAAAGTGAAAGAGAAAGCGCCAGTGTAACGCGGATACGATTATATTCATAAATCGGCTGATTTCGAAAAGTTTTAAAAAGTATGAAAACCCGTACATCAACATGTGTAAAGAAATCTAGTCCGATACGAAGAAAGAGACGGTAAAAATGCTGGCACAGGAATTTCAAATCAGAAACTTTATAATAGCAGATGAACGAGTCGTTACTATAACAGATCGGACGGAGGTTACTGAAATGTTGAGAAACTATCGAAGAAGCTGTTAATTATTTTTAAAACAGTAAAGCTGCGGGCGTAGACGAAATACCGGCAGAAATTCTAAAAATCACCGGTGGAGAAGATATACAAACGTTTTACTCTATAATGAAAACTATAGATTAATGATTTTAATTAGTTTTTTTAATTGTTTTTTAAAGATAGATAAATGGCCTAATTTTTTTAATGAAGGCCAGTAGGAAACTTAAAATAAAAATAAACAAAATGCGACGCCTAAAAATATGTTGCCAATGGTCGTTTAATATATATAAATATAAATATAAATATATATTAACGTGCCGTGTAGCTAAGGCTAGAGATACAAAGGAAAGGAAGTTAAATTAAGGAGTAGAGAAGAGACATGCGTAAGAACATGTTAAGTTAGATAGATGTATTCATCTTTGAAAAGTAATGGAAGTGAGGAGGAAGGTTGAGAGACAATCTGAGTGGGGAGGATTACAAATGACAGTCAACGAGGTTATGGCAGAAGGAGCCGCATGATCAAGTATGAATTGGTGACTCCTTTATGACTCAGATATATATATATATATAAAATTATAGACCAATTAGCCTACTAAATGTGATGTATAAAATATTTATAAAAATAAATAATGGAATAAAACGTGCATTAGAAGAAGCACAATAGAACAGGCAGGGTTCAGAAGAGGATTTAGCACACTCGACCACATACATGTCATTAGAGAAATAATCAGCAAAAACAAAGAATATGAACAACCACTGGCGCTAGCTTTCATAGACTACGGAAAAGTATATTCCATATACACGAGCGAGATAATTAAAGCATTAAAAAAACAAGGAGTAGATGAAACATACTTAGAACTATTGACGAACATCTATGCAAATACAAAATCAGCAGTAAGATTACAAGAAATGACACCAGAATTTAAAGTAACAAGAGGAGTGAGACAAGGCGATAGTCTCTCGCCGCTGTTATTCATATCATATCTGCTTTACAAAGAGTGTTTCAATAGTTTAAACTCGCATTCGTATCCACCGTACTATTGAGGAACCTTTCAATTGCGTGTACCCTTTCAAAATCCTACTTACCAACGTAATAAGAAAGAAATAAAAAAAAGATTTATTGTTACATAACCAACCAATTAGTAATTATTTATACGTACAAATCTATGTACCGTTGAACCGAACTTACCGGAGTAACTTAATGTAACTACGTAGATACTTAAACATACACAACAAAGAAATTGAGTAGTTATTTAAAAAAACGGTAACATTTCTAGCTGAGCATTTATTACCGAGACATAGTTAAGCCGTCATTGGTGCCTTTCTTAGTCAAAATAATGTCTATATATAGACACTAGTTCAGCCCTTATTCAGAAATTCCACATTTCAATTACCTTGCGACATTAACAGCTTGAATTTAAACATTGATATGTCTCTATTTAAATATACCAAAGATAGGTAATACCTTCAGGTACAGTTAAAGTCTAGTTTCATAATTTTGGTGTCTTTGTATTCAGGTCGACGAGTACAAAATCATTCCCTAAGAATAGTGTTGAACAAACCAGGATACACGCCCATTAAAACAATGCACGACATTTTAAACTATCTCTATATACAGGAAATAATAAAAAACAGGACCTTAAAATTTTTTAACGCATGCCGCATGTGTGCTGACCAAAATGTCAATGAAATTGGAAACTACGATTATCAGTGTCTGCGGCACTGGTATAAAAAATATAAATGTAGACGAATTAAACATATTTTACTAGAGTTGGGTTTAAAATTCGATGATATTGTAGATAAATTTTATTTTATTTATTTTTGTATTCTTTTCTCTTTTAAATTTTATAAATTATTGAACTATTGTGTTTAAAATTTACTTATGAATTACATGTTGCAGGTTTTTTGCGGAATTTTTCCTGTAAATTTCATTAAGCAATAAATGTTTATAACTATCTCTTATGTATACTTAAAAAAAAAAAAATATTATTAATTTTATCGGTTAAGGAATTTATTATATTTCGGAACGATAGAACGGTATATTATAAGTTATTCTTTTCTTGTAAAATTTAATTAAACAAAATAGACTTCTTTTCTTTCTTTCTTGTATTCAGGTATATATATATTATATATATATATATATAGATGGTGTCAGAGTCTTAAAGGCCCCTTTGATGTTACAGCGGTTTTTAATACTGACGTAATAAAGAAATTTAACTTACCACCTTTATATTCAATTTTTCTTCTTGAGCTTTGTTAATAAGGCATTGGAGGTCATCTTCAATGCAGACCTGATAAAAAAATTGTAATATGTTTCGACAGTTTAAGTGCATTGAAGAGTCGTAATAGTAGTAATTTTGATTGTAAATAACACACCTCGGTTAATGAAATTTAATACAAACGCGTTAAGATTTCCGGTAAACATACACAACTAATATTTTACTCAGCGATGAAAGATGTAGGTTTGGAAGATGAGTTATATTTGTTCCTCCCGCTCTAGATCTTCTATCGTAGATTAAATCTAATGGCCGTGTCGAATGGAATAATTTCTTCGACGTTCGAAATTAAAGCAAATATTACCGTATGATCTTAGGTGAATTTATTTAGGTCCCTTTAGTACTTCTTGATTCCTACTCATGTTTGCCAACGTCTCATTCGTACTTATGCGGTTACGATTTATACCGATTACGAATGGGCCACACCTGCGGTGATCTAAAGAACCGAATTATACAATACTTTGCAACAAATATCATCAATCACCTATTTATCTGCAATAAATACCTTCTTTGAACAGTTGATATCTCTTGAGATCTTCCTTACCTACACTGTCTGTAAACGGCTTTATATCAACGATCGGATAATTTTCCTTCACGATGAAACCATCACGAATCCACAAAATAAACAACCTACTCTGCAATGCTCAAACGGAAAAGAGAACAATATTGAAGACAGTTTAAAAAAAAGGAAAATAAGTATTTTAGTCGTCTACCGCGATGAAAAAGTCGGAAAAAATTTTTCTCCTACAGAAAACAGTGAGGAAAAACGCGGTAGGAGATTATTTATTACGGATGAATAACGTCACAACAATGAACATGCTTGGAAGCTGATTGAGTTCAGGTAGCCCGGGGAAAATGAGTTGTTCCGCCATCATCAATCATCTACGTACAGAATTGTGTATGTCACCGTAAAGAAAATGAAAGGAAACAATATGGAAGCCACGTTAAAAAAGTAAAATGAATACCTATTACGTGAATACGTATATATAAATTATATATAACAAGGGAAATCCCATCGGAACCGGTAAGAGGAAGGCGAAGGCTGATCACTTCGAACATGCCGCCTCGTGACTTGGCTATAATTATAAGAAAAGCCGGAGATCGGGACATATGAAAGATAGTATGATGTATGCAAACTGCTGAACAGAAGATGCGACTAATACGATGACGATGTATACATAAATAGATGTATATAAAGCGTTCCTAAAAATGAACTTTATATTTTCGATCGATCTATTACTATTACTATTACTATTAATTATTCTACATGCACTTCTGATGATGAAATCAACAAATAAAGACGAAAAGTTAACAAATTTTTGTGGTTTTCTTTTGTAATTCAAACTGAAAATTAAGAGTCGAATCAGCACGGGGTAAGTTTTCGTTTGAATATTTATTTATTTCAAACGCATTTGAATGAACAAATGCTTTCATAGTTTACATTAAAATCACACACGAATAATGCGCGTATTAGCGCTTATACAGTTACATCTGCGGCTCTATATAGATACGTACATACATACAATACACATATATACATATATATATATATATATATATATATATATATATATATATATATATATATGGGGAGAATCATTCTAATGAAAATGCGAAATATATATATTAAAAAAAAAAACCTTCAAACGAACTCTTCTGGTTTTTGTATTTTCGGAAGGGATCGTTCACTGAACTTTTCATAATATACTTTCTTACGCTCTTTACGTATTTACCGTCATGCGTAGGGGTGCCGAGCTTCTACAACCGTGTAACACCCCCAATACCTGCTCTTCTCGCCAGTTATATAATAGAGTAGAATCGAAATCGAGATGAGGCCAATCGTCGCCATCTTTCTCTGGTTTTATAGTTATATATACATCGCAACATTTCTATATTTTCGTTTTAAACTTGGAAGTATCACGGTCCATCCCTCCTAATCGGGAACAACTACATGTACAATTCGGTTCCAAGTCGACTACTACAATTTCATCTGCTACTAGACTAGTTCTAGTACTATTACTAACTACCACGCTGACAAAGGTATTTTCGCTAGTTGCAAATCTCCAGCTATAACATTTTTCTCTTTCTCTTCATTATCAACAGCTTCTTCTTCGTCTTCATCTTTTAGCTCGCGCTTAGTTTAAAACGGTACCGCTAGCGGAAGCGTTCGTAATGTCCCAACAGGTTGAACGAACTTGACACGATTACGAGGGGTAGAAATTGGAAGGGAGGTTATTTCTCGTAGCAGTAGTAGTAGTAGTAGTAGTAGTAGTAGTACGGTCGGTCTTATTCCAGTAATAGGGGTAGCAAAGTCGCTAGGATAGCTTTTATAAACCGAACAGTGGACGAGTTTGTTTAAAAACCGAAAGGGGAAATTACGAAAAGAAATTCTTACGGTAACATAGAGCCAATGTGACATCATCATCATCATTATTATTATTACCATTCTGATGTGTAGAAGGGTCAGGAATGTTTTTTTCAGCGACGGAGGCAATTCTATGTAAGAAAAAGTTCATTTAAAACTATCACCTCCGAAGTATAATGTATATGTGTATGTACATGTGTGTTGTATATACGTGATATACTATACTTACATATGTCACATGATCTGTATCTTCAGAGTTTTTTACATAATTATATGTTTACATCCTCATATACGTTAAATCATTTTTACTCTTATATATAAAATCGTCTCGTGCTTTAGCGTTCCGCTCTTTATGACCTAAGTTCGAATCCAGTCCGTATAAAAGTATTTAATGGCGGAAAAACCCTCGGGACTTTAGCCCGTAAATTAGCAATGATCGAAAAAGGGGAATAAATTATAGAGAATCATACAACGACACTAAGAAACAGAAGAGCGGGTGTAAGTTTCCGAAAGGAAAATCTTGTACTGAGCTAATTTTGAATCTTAATTGCCAAACTAGACAAAATTAAAAATCAGAATCGCAATAGTTAACGATTTTAAGAAAAAAAAAAGTTTAGACGAAGTACTTTTTCCCCTCAGGGTGTGGGGGAAGTTGGAGTGGATGAAAAATTATTAAATTTTGAAATAAGGTCTCGAACCAATTTAAGATTGATCGAAGAGTAAAAGTATTAATTTTTGTCAGAATCGAATGTACAAAAAATAATTAAGTCTCATATCGAAACAACACACCCGGTATTTAAAATGGTAATGCGGAATTATTTCACGAAGCGAATAGAACGACATTGCTGAAAATTCACCATAGCGACTTTTGAAAAACCTTCTATCTTAGCCAAACGAACTTCAGTGCATCGCGATTAGGATAGCGTTGGATGTTACTTCAGACGAATACGCTGGTATTCTGTACGAATGACCGTTTAAAGGCGAAACCTCCCTCGTATTATGTCGGACCTCTTTCATCGAACAAATTCATTTAGTTCGGTCGAAATGACATATCGACTTTTTACGAAATAGCTGTCATTTTCACAGACGTTCGAGAAGTAAATGACAGCGAGATCATCAGATCTACCCTATCGCATTATTTCTGTATTTCGTCTACGAAATTAACCGCGTTGAATTACAGCAACCTACGGACATTAAATATCGAACGTCGTTAAACTAACAGCGATACAAAGCATCGACTATAAACATCATACCGTTAAATTCTCGTTACCGTCTACAGATCCAACTTGAACATATCTCTTTGCTCGATTCAGAGCCCTTACAACAACTTAACTGACGAAGCAATGGAAAAGAAAATAACAACGCTCTCAATAGATGCACCCATTGGACATGCACCTACATTGAAAACATGCTTCATCGTGCTGCTACTGCGTCGAAAAATCGGCAACTGTTATCCACGTTCTCTACAAGTATCCGATCATTTAGTTTTATTACACAAAACCGGTTTTCATTTTTATACCGTCTCTAAAAAGCTTTAAATTCTTTCCTCTAGTATAATTACTATAAAAACAGTACAGGACATCGTAAAAATGTGTAAAAACTCTAGGAGAAGGTAATTATATTATTCGCATTTTAGAGGAACTAATATAGAAATGGAGGAAGCATATAGAATCGGAAGGGAATAATTCGAAGAAAATGTCGCGGGTTCTAGGGAGAATGAAGAAAATTGGAAATTAAGAAGTAATAAGGAAGTGCATGAAACGATAGAAAAGATCGGGGACGCAATTAGGAAAAGAAGTGTAACATTTTCAGATTCAAAGAATGAATAGCCTTACTAAAAAAATTATCGACATCTAAGCAATCACGGATAGTAGAAGTGGTCAAACATACCGTGAAAAACGCGAAGAAAAAATTAAAGATAGAAACAATTGTAAGCACAGTACTCAAACTTTTTACGTGAATACAACAAGGAAAATAGGACGAACATGAACCGAAGGAGGGAAAGGATGAATGATTACTAAGCAAAGAAGAAAAGAGAACATTGAGAAATGTTTTGTAGTCGATATACGAATGCCATTCCCATTGTCTGTAGATGACCAAAGCCGGTAAAAAAAACCCAAAGATAATAATTTATAATAATAATAAAATATCACTATCACTACTGAAAACAGCTCGGTATCTAGATCCTGTTTTCTATTCATTTTTAAAAACCCGAACTACTTTTTAAATTTAGAAATACTATACACACACACACACACACACACACACATATATATATATATATATATATATATATATACAGTTTCAGTAGGCTATTGAATTAATGTAAATAAAGGATCAGATATCGAATAGGTAAAGAGGCAAAAACAGAACATTATACAGATGACGACACTATGTTGCGCATGTTTTCCATCAGTAAGATTGAATCGTTTATGTATATAGTAGGAGATAAATGTAAACTTATTTTCCATGCAATCGACGTAAACAAACAAAATTAAAAAAAAGAAAAAACTTTCTAATCTTTACGCATGCAACGCTTACATATGTGACACATGTATATGTATATATATATATATATATATATATATATATATATATATATATATATATATATATATATATATAAAATATATACGATTTACAACTTCACACCCTTTCAAGATTTTGTATTTCCGTAAGTAAACAACTTTGAATTATTAATTTAAACTATCCGCGCGCGTTATTCATACAATAACGGCGTCATTAATATTATAATAACTGATGTAACCAATTTCTTATTTCGATCCACTGCTGGATGCATGCTTTCTCACAATTCTTCCGTACAATCCGGTCGTTAATCTCGTTCAGAAACTCGATGCCAGCTATTTTACGTACATAGTCTTCTCAACTAACACAGGACCTACTCCAATACTTATCAGCTCATCTCTGAGTGCCCACTCCATAATCCGTTTGGTCCATCAATCAATCTGTTCTTCTAAGTTATATATCCTGTCCAGTTCAACTTATTCGTACTATAACATCTATTACTTTTGTCTGTTGACAAATCCGTATGTTTTGTTTTCGATCCATTAGTTTCAGGTCAAACATCAATCGTTCCTGTGCACGCTGCGTTACGATAAGTCTTTCGAGTATGGTCCTAATGATGATCCACGTTTCCGTACCACACGTGTCAGCACAGGTACATTGGTCGTATACTTTCCGTATTAAGGAATTATGGATCTGTTTATTCCTTACGAGATTTGCTTAAGTTTCCAATTACAATTCGTAAGAAATATATTCATCTCTTTAATTCTGTCCGCGTGGCGTTTTTATCCACGTTAATTACTTAACCTAAAAATATATGCTACTTTGTCTAATTCCTGACCAATCTAATAATATACTAATTCGTTGTGGACTATTACACTCATAAGCTGGATCTTCTTAATATTTATAGTCAGACCTAGTGCTGAGAGTACGGCAATGAATAGAATTAAACTCGTTAAGACGTTAAAAGAAAAATTATTAGAACAACGTGAAATGACTGAAAATACAAAAAGGATAGATTAGGAAAAATAATCATACGCTCATTAGTGGTAGGGGAAAGAAGTAGAATCTATATATATATATATATTTGACTGATTATATTCAGAGCATAACGAGGTTATAACTATTATCGGGGCTTTTCGCCGTTCAATTCTTATTGATAGGCCACTAAAAGTATGGAATCTACTTCATTCCCCCCTGAGCTCGTTAGTTATGCCGTGTAGTTTAATATGGCCGAAATAATTCTTTTTGTCCTACATAAGATTAGTAACCGGGGCACATTCTGTATTTAACTCTTGCAATATAGATTCCAAATTGTTCTTTTTGCCATTCAAAGGGATTTGTAATATTACATTTCGAAGGATTGATCATGTACTGGTAATATTAGGTAAAAGCAAACACGAATATTTATTATTATGTAATAATTGATATAGACTTTATTTTCAAGGTTGTGCACTTATGCACGATTCACATATGTACTTTTATCGAATCGCGGATCGCTGTTTAATAAAAAAAGCACATTGCGCTTTATTAGATCTCGGATTACCGTCTAAGGGAACAGTCCAGTTATCGCGCTTTACTAGATATCGGATTATTGTCTAAGTCAAGATTCCAGTCATTGCTCTCTATTGGATCACGGATTACTGTCTAAGGCAAGAGTCTAGTTATTGCTCTTTATTGAATCACAGATTTTTGTTTAAGTCAAAACTGTAGTTATTGCTCTTCACTAGGTTCACACGATACAAATTTATTATTACTATTCATCATTATTATTACATTATAAAATGCCACATTTATTTTACTTAATGAAACACAAGCGAGAAAGTTTAATAACTTATGTTTTATATATAAATAATAATTATATTTGTATGTGTTAAATAGAGAGATAAGCTAAGCGTTTGAATTACATTATTATTATTATTATTATCGGATTTCGGATTGTTGCGTTAGACAGGGGTGCAGTTTTTGATCTTCATTAAGTTCATATAATTTCTTATTATTATTATTACTTAACTAAGTGTCATATTCGTTGTACTGAATGAAACACAAATGTTAAAGTTTAGCTTGTAATACACATTTTACTTTGCCACTTGTATATATATATATATATATATATATATATATATATATATATATATATATGTGTGTGTGTGAAAGATAGGAAAACTGATATGAAAATTCTAATTCACGCACGCGTGAATGTGTTTATAAGTATAAGCGGGAAAGAAGAAATAAGAGCATTTTAAACAATTTTCGCACTCGATTCACGTAGCTGCAAATAAAAACAATTTTTTAAAAGAACAAAATTTACATTTAGAAAATGTAATAGAAAAAAAAACGAAGAAAAATTTTTAATTAAGATCCGGGAATGACGGATAACTTTAAAAATCTGCTCGTATTTTTCTTTTTTTTTTACAACGAGGAAAAAAAACACATCCGTCCGGATCGCCCGATCGACTTTTGCTAAAGCTCTCATTCTCGCACTTTGGTTACCAGAAACATCAAAGAAATATACATATATACATATATACATATATATATATATATATATATATACGTATGTGTGTGTATACTCGTTCACGCGCGGTGATTAACGAGAGATATCTGGAGAAATGAGTTGTTAATATTCATGAGAACGAGAAAAATCATACGAAATAGTAGAAGGATTTTATTTGTCTAAAATGAAACAGAGGAAAAACAGGACGAACGCGAAAACGTCAAAAGCCCAAGTCGCGAAGGGCACTCTTTATAAAATAGAAAAAAGAGGTGTAAGTTGAAGGACGTAATGTATGCGTAAGAATCGAGAACAATCGCGTACAGTGGTGGAAAAGAAAAGAACGCTGGAAAGATGACGTGGGAGGGAGAAAGGAATATATATATATATATATATATATATATATATATATATATATATATATATATATTTCACCAAAGGGGAGTTAAGTTGTTTCTGGTACTTAAGTTTTATATAAAAGCTGGAATAGTTTACAATTCCCCGGTACACCTTTGGCAATACAGGACGGCGATATAGCGATTTTATTTTGTTTTATTTTATTTCTTTTTCCGCGAAGAAATTTTTCACTACATCTTAAAGCGTACCATCTAGTAGTCGATGATTTTGTTTACACACACGCGCGCACACACACATACAACGTTATTTAATGCGCTTGTTTACACGTTTCGAATAGTTAGAAGCGTTTTACTCTTTTTCTCGAAAAAATAAAGGCAATATTAGTCTTGTCCGTCGTTCGTGAACTAGTCACTCGGTAGTGTGAATGAGAATTTTCTTTTTTTTACCGACTCAATACAAATCCGTCCTCATCTCCGCTTCGACTTAAGTGATAAATTATTAACGAGATATTTTACGGTGGCCGTTAGTGTCGGTCGACGGTTTCTCGCTGTGAGAAATAATTGAACGCGGATATAAAGGCGTTTAGGAGTAATGTTAAAAATTCCTTTAAAGTAATTTTACTTCAAATTTTTAGTTTGGGCATCTTTTTTTCGTTTTTTCCCCCCTATTTAAAATTCTCCTACTATATGTTGTGTCAATAAAGGGGAGAAATTTCGTACGTCGTGATAAGAAAAAGTGTACGATGAAACGGAACGGATTTATTTAACGAATTTCGCTTATCCAATGTCGTCAATTTTGAAATTTGTCGACTATTTGAATTTTAAATACTTAAAACTCGTTTAAATACAAAAAAAATTTTACCATCTCATTTAGTTCTATAAAATGTGATGTAAAAATTTTACCACAATATTAACTACTACCGATTCATTCTTTACTCGTTAATATTTATGTACTATTTATTATTTATTTATTTATTTCTTTCTTGTTTCTTATTTATTTATTAATTAATTACTTATTTATTTACTTATTTATTACTTATTTATTATTTATTTATTTATTTATTTATTTACTTATTATTTATTGATTTATTTATTTACTTATTATTTATTAATTGATTACTTATTTATTTATTTATTACTTATTTATTTATTTATTTCTTATTTATTTACTTATTATTTACTTATTTATTTACTTATTATTTACTTATTTATTTATTTATTTGTTTATTTAGTTATTTATTATTTTTTTATTTATTTATTATTTATTATTTATTTGTTTATTATTAATTTATTTATTATTTCTTTATTGATTGATTTATCATTCGTTGTTCTAGAACTTTAACGTTCTTTATTATAACATTTTATTCAAAGCCAACGGTTATCATTTCGAATACATCTTTACAACCGTACGTCATTGTATAAAATTACATACAAAATTTTACCACGATAACAATTACTATCGAATTTCTTTTATTTGTTCTGTACTCTTTGTTAACTGTTCGCATATTTATTTATTTATTTATGATTAATTTTTTTTTTTTTTTGTTTTTAGGTACCATATTGCTACAGTTAGGGACCACCCAATAGTAATTATTAGGTGTTGTATGGAGTTGATCATATCTATATTTCGGAGAAATTGAAAAACTGCTTGTACTGCAATGAGGTCATCGGATAAAACTTCTCGTAATGGATTGCGATTGCATTTTCGAGGTCGACATATGGAGTATTATTGTGGACATTCGAGAAATTTACGTCGGAGTGCGAAGTGTGTTTGGACGCATCGCACAACGGTGGCTCTGTTTTATTTATAGTGTAGCCACAAGTCGATGCAATGAATGCGGGGAGACGAGATAGGCCTGTTCCTTTCTACGGTGTAAACAAAACTTTATTGCACACGTAACTCAACTTTGTACGAGACACAGGAATAATAAGGATTTTTTTTTCCGCTCCAAATGATGTGTGGGACAATCTTCTCGGAAACTGTAACTAATAAGTTGTTTTTGTGTTCTTTTCATTTCAGTTCGTTATCCTAGATTAAACCGAGGTACTTCACGACTGAGTTCGTTTTTAGAAGTTGATTATTAATTGTTATCTGCAGTTTCTTTTGATACTTTGGCACAAATGAACGGCCACAGTTTGTCACTCAGAGAATAGAAGAACATTTTCTTTCGTCCCGTTTGTTATTATGCGTGTTACAGTTTCCTGTGAAATTTTTTCACCCACTGGAACGTGTTTGATATGGTAAAAAATTATTATATCATTTGCCAATGCACTAAAAAGTACAGGTTTTTGAACTATTATTAGTCAGAATGTTTAAAAATGCAGGGATAAGCGTGGAGCCATGTGGAGGATTGTAGAAAAACCAATCACAATCTTGGGAATATAAACTTACGGCCTATAAAAGAAACTTACACTGAGGCTTGTTCTGATGATGAGTGGTGTAAGCCCCTTGGAAACATTAAAATTTATTAAAAAATGAAAATTTTTAAATATATGTATGATGTGTATGTATAAGGAAAACTACGTGTTATTTTAGTATTGGATTTAAAGAACATATTGCACTATTGAAAAGTAGTAGTCAATGAATACATAAAACAGACTATTTTCGGAAGTCCTCAAGACGACTTTGATATATTTTTTTTTTAATTCAGGTTTTTTTTAATATATCATTTAAAATGACAAATTTTTTAGATGGGGCGAACAAGTATTTATATTGTTTAAACAATATGTAAGCGTTCGAACAATATGAATGTGTAAAAAAAAAATTTTTGCCGTATTTTTAATTCTTATTGTTATCGTAAATAGTTAAAAATTATGACAATATTCTGAAAAATATTTTAAACAATTATTTACAGGTTTTTTTATATAACAATAACAGAACAGTAATATATGTAACGAAATCAGAAATTCCTTTATTAACTAATTTATTTATTTTTTTATTCGGTATTTAAATTATTAACTGTGGAAAATATCTTACTCTGTACTTGACGTTGAAAAAATATGAATGTAAATTAATTAAATTCGATGACTAGTTATTGCTTTACGCACATGTACATAAAAAAAAAAAAAAATTATAATTTTCATTCATATTTTATGTATCGCAGATTTCTTCTTCCAGTTGCGGGTGGTTATCGCAGTCACTTCTACAGCAACAATGCAGGCAGGTGAACAATGAAAGCCACTTTTCCGGAACCCATACGCTGAACCGCATTCTGTTTTGCAATAGCAAAATATGATTTTTAAAACGTTTTCTGGTGCTGCTGGTTGCGTCATTTCGACTGGTTTTAAATAATTTTCCCTTTTCCAACCCTATTCTTCAGATGGTATAGCAGAATTATTTTTCCATTGCTGGACTTGTAGGTAGACTCTTTTGTTATATTGTTTTGCCGTATCCTTCGTTCGAGGCGGTAAATGAATACACTTTTATCCTTTGAAACTAATGCTATAATAAAACCTTTGTATCAGAGTTCAGGTTTTTTGCAATTTTAGCATCATACATTGTGAGCATACAAGCTTCATTAAAAAGTACACTTCATCCGTTTGTTGTTCAACTAAAAATGTTACAGTTGCCGCACGTAATTTCTGATCATGATTAAAAATTTGTTATAATAGGCCGATATAATATCGCATTCAGGTGAATAAATAAAAGATGCTCTTTTTTAGAACTTACAATCATTTGTGGAACACAATATCGTTCAAATACGCGCCATTTGCTACAATACGTTCATTCAGTCTTTGCAACATTTTCGAAGACTTTTTCGAGCATGAGTCGATGAATTCTTGAAATTATTCAAAAATCCGAGTTGTCAGGTCTTCCAGATCTCGCGAACACGATATCCTTACGACAAAAAAAAAAAAAAAAAAAAAAACTAACTTTGAATTTGTCCATACTATGATAACTGAAACTGAACAAAAACGAATCTCCCGTGTGTACACTGAACGCGAAGAACGCGGTTTGCGTTGTATCAGTGTTACCAACTGCGCTATTCAAAAAACAAAACCGTCCGTCTTCTCTGGGTCACATTATATAACATTATATGGAAATTCTACTAGAAGGAAAAAAGAGACGATGCGAGTGAAAAATGGATATCTTTATATCGATAAAATAGAGAAAGTTGCGATATTTTGACCAATACCTTAGGAAGCGTGACTTCCTAGTGGTAGGAGAAAACGGTATCTATTTTGGATAACTTATTTCTGCCGATTACCTAATCCTAGTTTCGCCGTAATTTAAAACAACCGAATGTACCCAGTTACAGCGCTAGTTTCGACAGTTGAACATGACGTTTTAAATGAGTAAATTTTTCGCTAAAAGCCTTAACTGCCCGATTAATTACATTCGGATGAAAACAAAAAAGTTCGCTTCGGAAAAATTCGACGATTGGGTGGCGGAAAAGTTTACCAACCGTCGTCTACGTTTATTTACGAGAGCGCGCGGTGTATGTGTCAAAAAAACCTCTTACCCCGGTCAACAGGTTTCTTGCGCCCTTTTTCGAAAAACCAACTACTACGGTTTATATCAACAGCGCTTGTTGTGTAACTTTCGATTATTAAAGTTCAAAAGTTCGATAAAAGAGGGCAACAGGCATCGCGCACAGTCAGGCCGATTATTTTCAACCAAACCAACCGGCCCGTTCGTTTAATCTCGCTATCATTTCAAGGTATCCTTCGACTACATCCTTAGTTAACGCCTATAGGAGCCTTGGAACGTCGTCGTAAAAAAACAAGGTCATCTCACATACCGACGAAAAACTACTTACGAGAATACGAAATAAAATATAACGAAGATGTGCATGCGCACTTGTGTATATATGAAATTTTTCATTTCGCTACAGAGTCGATAACCCCCTTTATGAACGATTCAGAATGCCCCGCTAAAAAAATGTATCACATAAATATTTAACTTAAAAAAAAAAGAAATTATTCGGTTTCTTGATTTTCCGTTTAAAATAGAAAACTAATCAAAAAGTAATTTTTGGGGATTTCCTTTTAATAACCTCTCGTTTGTTTAGTCTCTCGCATTATTTACACTATCATTCAAAATCACCTTTTCTTCATCCGCGAACAAAATTTCACGGATATATTTCGTGTTGGCGAAATACTAGCCAAATAACCAAAACAAAAAACAAAAAAGTTATTAAAAAAAAATTATTATTTTCTCTATTCTAGTCTATTTTTTGTCCATGTGACGTACGTACATATACCATTTTCCTTCCTACACATGTACTCACACTCACACACACACACACATATATATATATATATATAGATATATATAATAGTTCGTAGGTGACAGGTTTTGCTGGGTATTTTTTTCTTTTTTTGTAAAACCGTGTTTTTTCGGAAAATATATTTAGATAATAATCGCGCACTGTTGAAAACCGTTACACGTATAAAACTATTTAATCGTGTAGAATTGCGCTTCACAAATTTCCGGAGTTCCAACCAAAAATGCCACTTCTGAAAAATATCAGTTTATTATTTTTAAATTTTTCGATTTGGATTTTTTCCTTAAAATAATTCATCGCAGATTAAAAAATATTTCCGAAAGATCCAATACTTTAAATCGAAACGGTACCCGATACGTAAAATTTTAATTACGCATTTACTAACGCGTACGCGATTAAAATTTTTAAACTTATCGAACGAGGTGAAATTTTTTACTTAGAAAAGGAACCGAAATTTCCAAAAAAAATTTTGAATTGTACTCGTGGTCGTCGGAATTTCAAAATTCGTAATTTCCATGCACCATTTTTAACTAGATAATATGTATGAAATTTTATCCAAATCGTCGGAACCTTTTCGAGATAGTAAGCAATATATCTGGGGCTATATTTCCCGACGTCGCTTGTAAAAATCTTCTAATATGTTCCAATTTGTCTCTCTTTCATCGTGCTATAGAAATCTCAAATTTCTCACACGGTGGTAACCTTACACGTAATATAATTTTATTACAGATCCTAAATCACACGCCTTACAGTTTACCGCTATTATTTTTTCCTTAGAGATCTTTTTTTACGTACTAGAAAGAAACAGGTAGTTCTACCTCGTCATCGTATTGGTCACACTGCACTGACAATTGGCTACATTATAAATGAATCAGATCCACCATTGAGCCCGATGATCACTTCCACACTTATTTCTTAAATGTCCACCTCCGTATACCAACCTCAAAAATTTAGTTGCATTCGCTTTAAGAGGTTTTATCCCATGACCCAATTGCAGTACAACTAGTCCTTCGATTTTTCCGAAATACGGCTATGATCAACTTCATGTAACACCCAATAATTCCTTTCGAGTGCTCCTGGCCCCAGCTGCGGTACATGATATACGACAAGAAATAAAAAAAAAATTGCTGGTAAAATATTTACTGTAATTAGGTAAATTTATAAACATAGTTATGTTCAATATTTCTAACTTCGTTATTTTTCCCTTCCAGGATATTGGATGCATCCTCTTGTAGCACCACATTTCAAAGGCAGCGATTTTCCTTTTGTCGACTTCCGATAATGTCCAGTCTCATTGTTGACCACGCAAACCAGAGAAGAATTTTCACCTTTAGTTGAAGTTTTAATTTCCTAAGGGAGACAATATTGTAGTGAAAAAGAAATGGTAGCTTTGTAAAATGTAAAATAGACACAAGTGTTAAATGTTGAAGAAAACCTGCATTAAATAAGCAATTTAATAGGATCTTAAAAAAAAAAAGAAAATGTTTATATATATATATATATATATATATATATATATATATATATATATATTATATCTTCTCGATTGTCCTTCAAATTATTCTGTACTGGCGGTATCGATATCAGTTTATCTGATCGATAGATTCGACCGTGATGTCGCGTGTCGTGCTAGTAACAAATGTGTAATTATCGACTAGTTGCCGTCGGGTATAATAATAATAATAATAATAATAATAATAATAATAATAATAATAATAATAATAATAATAATAATAATAATAATAATTATTATTATTATTATTATTATTATTATTATTATTATTATTACTATTAACCTTCTACAGTCAATTCAGTATCTTTCTGTTTTGTCGCAGCTATCCTTCTCGATGGCCTAACAACGTTATGATAGAAAACCGACCTGGCAAATAATTTACGCGAGCGATTTTCACGGGAAATTAGTTTCGTGTCGTGTTACAGATTGTGGAGTAGACTCGGTCGATGGAAACGCTATTTTTCGTCAAGGTCTTCGACAGTCTTATTGAGATCGCGCCGTATATCCATCCGGAGTGATGGATTTCTAGCACGGTCCACTTGTCCTCATATTTTCTACGAATACCGTAAACCACGATCTTTTTGCGATCTTATTTTATGAATTTCGTTTTAAAAACGTCTGCAATCTCCAACATGGATTCGTTTTTATCATACACACTCTCTCTCTCTCTCTCTCTCTCTCTCTCTCTCTATATATATATATATATATATATATATATATATATATATATATATATATATAATGTATACATCAGACGATAGGCAATAACAAACCACCTCATGGAGGATTCTACAGGAGCATTTTTTTATCATTTTTTATTCGATAAGGATCACTTTAGCGACGTCCTCTAGAGTAATTTTCCAGTTTGCCACACTTTTATTTATCAAGTTATTTATTTACGTATTATAGGTACATGTCGTTTTAAATTTAGAATACCAAACGGTAAGGCGATATCGAAATCGATTTATCGGTTATTTTAAATACATAATAATTAATCGTGATAAACGTTAAGAGTAAGATTAATTTATTCGAGTTAACGGGAGTAATAAGTTAATTTTAAAAACGTTATTCGACTCTTTACTGTACCATTTAATTATATACTTTCCAGAACGGGAAATCGACAATCGAAGCAAAACCAAAAACCGTAAAATCAAAATTCTTATCATATCATAGCAAACCAAAAACCGGAAAATCAAAATTCTTATCATATCATAGCAAACCAAAAACCGGAAAAGGAATGTCGTTTTTTTTATAGAATTATACAATTTTTTAGACTAATATTCCTCGTCTATTTATATTATTTAACTTATCCCGATTAATCTTACCATTCTTAATTGATATGAAACTACCGGGGGTGATTTATCACCGACTCATAAAGCATTTTGCATGGAATACAAATGGAAGGTGTCAGATACGCTGATTTTATTCATCCCGTTAGAGCTTAATCATCCGGAATGCTTGGGTATATTTGTGTCTTTCTTATGGGTACCGGAACATCGAGACAATCTCAACAATGAAATTTGTAGACTCATTAGCTAAAGCCGGTTCTAGTAATGGTGCGGTATTTTCTTTACGTCCTGTACACGACATCATACGTTTCGTACAGTCGGAGCATAAGAAACTTTGAGAACTGGCATACGCGCGGAGACTATACAGTAGTCATCCCCCACTCGGTACTATCAATTACAACCGTCTAGACCTAAATTTCCACGGTTCTACTTTTTTTAAAAAACATTAAACGTAAAGCAATTATCAGCAGATTGCAATTCGCACAATTATTAGTTACCGAACTATGCCAACTCGGAGAATCTCCTTAACGCCCTCTCCACACTGGACGTTGCTCTTTTCAATGCTGATTACGTGTTCTTCGACGTTCTGAACTACAGCTTAAATTACTGCGCTCATCGTGTAGCGGCATATAATGTATTGTCGCTTTTTCATCTTGAAAATTTACTACTGTTTCCAAACGTGTCGATATTATTAAAGAAGTTGTCCGAGAAATATGATTTATTCGTATGTACAGCATCACGTTGGTTAAGTTCGTTGGTTAGGACATTCGGAATTAGAGAAGATCTGTCGCTTTTACAGAAAACATGCGAATCATTAATGACCGCAATAGAAATTCGAAATTTCGCATCGCAACGAGAAACAAACACAAAAAATAAAACCAGACTAAGAAGCAAACGATGAAGTGTATTATGTAAAGGACATCGGGAATAGGGAATATAAAATTCCGGACAGGAAGTAACTGAAGAAAAAACACTAGAACGGTTTTAACTAGAAATAGTTTCATTTCTAACGTTCGCGAAATTGGCGTGGCCGAGAAAATAAAGGTTCCATATGCACATGTACATACATACATATATATATATATATACACACGCACAAATATATATATAATATGAAATATATTAGGGATGGGTTTAACCGGCTGAATTATTTTCAATCGATGAATTAAGGAAAAATCCGATCGAAAATTTTTTAAAATTCATTTCTAAAATTAAACGCTCTGATATTTGTCAAAATTGAACATTTCCGGTTATAACTCGGGAAATTTATGAAACAAAATTCTACACGAATAACATTATAATTATATATGCGATGGTTTGAATAGATTATAAATCGTACCTAAACATATTTCTCCAAAAAATATGATTTTCCAAAAAAAAGAAAAAATACCGAGCAAAATTCGATCGTCCGTGTACTGTATTTAAATGTACGTTATTTGTACATATCTACATACGTAGATATATATATATATATATATCAAAATATTTTTTGTTCCCTTTAATACGAAGGTTGGTAGGTAAATATATATACATATCACTGCTGATGTATTGGAGAGTAGTGATTTTATGAATTAACAAAACAAAATAAAAACAAAGTTAATCACTATCAAAGTTAAAGCTTTTCGACATTAACGTCATTTTTGTATATGCTTGAAAATGACGTTAATGTCGAAAAGCTTTGCATTAATAAAGTAACTTTTATAGTGATTAAATTTGTTTTTTATTTTGTTTCGTTAATTATATATATATATATATATATATATATATATATATATATATATATATATATATATCACGATACGCTAATATCAATCCATTGCTGGATGTAGACGTTCTCCCTTTTCTTCCATCATTTTTTTGTGGCCATCGGCCTCTTACATCCACTTTATACCGACTGAGCTATTTATATCATCCCGCCATCTTTT
Organism: Coronaproctus castanopsis; assembly: GCA_032883995.1. Classification (NCBI taxonomy): domain Eukaryota; kingdom Metazoa; phylum Arthropoda; class Insecta; order Hemiptera; family Monophlebidae; genus Coronaproctus; species Coronaproctus castanopsis. The sequence continues at coordinate 42,634,899 of CM065052.1, forward strand.
GTTCGACCGGCCGCAACTTCTATACTTTCCCGTTGGTAGCCATTCTGTCCACCTGCCATCATTTCTTCTTTTGGCCTGTCTGTACTTCTACTGCGCTGCACGTTCTACTGCATCCGATAGTTTAATCTGCTGTCTTATCCATGTATTTTCTTTTCTGTTTTACATCTTAATTCCGAATATTACTCTTTCCAAACTATTAATCTATGCTTGAAAAACATATGTGTACCTGTGTGATTTATACATACACAATTTTGTCAACAGCAATCTTCTTTTCTACGTACATTCTTAATGTCGCTCTGCTATTAAATAATCTCCCATTTTATATTAGTACTTGAGTGGCCGGAAGGCGTGCCAGTCGTAGTTGCCTAGTTCTAGGTGCAACCTCAGTTATATTATCCCACTAATGTATATATATATATATATATATTACTTGAATGAAAAACAAAAACGGGTACTTGTCGAGTTACCTGAAACTAAGAGTGTAAGAATAATCGTTTAGGGGACGAATGTGTTAATTTATGAAATAAATTCAAATAGGTATAATGGAATGTTTAGTGCTTCGAATTTGCGTTCTGTAAATTATTTAAACCGTGTCGTAAGTTTTAACATTTCAATTGGTCGATAATTCTAAAATCTCTATATATTTACCTAACTTAACCTAACCTAACCTAACCTAACCTCTGTATTTACTTTGTCAAATCACCGAACTGAGTTTCAACGTGATTACACGAACTTTGAACGCTGACAAAATTATCTGTTTTCATCATTTACGTACGTTGGTCGTTTATCCTGTGTTTAATTTTTATTAATATAACTTAGTTTTATCTTGTTTGTGTAACTATATCATTCATATCGTCCGATACCGTGTATCGAATGGTATTTCCCTCCCCTACCCGTCCGCTCGGACCGAGTACTACTCGTGTCGTAGCGGGTGGAACAAACGCTTTGCAATCGCAACCGTCAGCTGATAAAATGATTATCTCTCGCGATAACCGTAACCCCGCACCACCAACCTCGGTAACACGCTATTCGTCTGAAAAAAGATGATAGTACGTCCGACTCATCCGATAATCATGATTGCGCTACTACCGCAACGACTTAATTCTACAACGGCAAAAGTACGCTGAAGAAACGAAGCTACAACGCTAAATCATAATAACCGTTTTACACACCTTCAACCAGATGACGAAAACGACAGCTCTATTCTTCGTATTCACACAGAAAAGCTTTCTCCAATCACCATTATCAACCAGGACAACAAGGTTAAAAATTTAATTACTAGTCTTAAGCAATACGTTAAATCAACTTTTAAGATTAGAAATTATAATCGTCATAAAACTTCATTGTTTGTTGGTACGTGTGACGATTTCGATCTCATTACCGCAAACTTGAAAAATGCTAATATCCCGTTTTTCACGCATGTTCCTCTTAACCGCAAACCTGTCCGGATGATTCTTAAGGGTTTACCCTCATCGTTTACTGTTTCCGAGGTAGAAAACGAGCTCAAACCCTTCATCGATATTTCCTCTGTCTCTCAATTTTATAAAAAATGCTCACATTCAGATTCCATTCCTCTTCCTGTTTACTCAGTTCTATTTCCACCCAGTACACAATTGCGTCATGTTTATCACATAGGTACACTTTTCTCCTGTGTCATTACATGGGAAAAATATGAAAGGTATAGTCCCCTTACTTCAATGTTTTCGTTGTCAGCGCTTCGGACACGTGTCTCAAAACTGTAATCTCCCAGAACGTTGTCTTAAATGTAGCAAATGCCACACTTCCGCTTCTTGTCCCTAAAAAAGAGACCATCCTGCTAACTGCTAATTTCGACCAGTGTACCGTCATTCCAAAAATCGTTAATGCTAAAACAATTAGATCCAACACTCTACTTCGTACCTCAGTGCCAAAACAATCAACTTTGACTTCTAATAATTCTTCTGTTCCTAACCCGATTGTAAATGTTACAAATAATGAACAAAGATCTTATGATTCCGCACTTCGTTCTCCCCGTATTGTAACCCCTGATCCTAGCACAAACTGTGAATTTTCTCTTGCAAGTATTCTGGGCTTGCTTCGCGAAGTTAATTTAAGTCATATTTTTAATGTAATTAAAACTATATTTAATAATCTTAAATCACTTAAAAATAAGGATGTTTTAAGTATGCTACACGTAATAAATGAAACTATTATTAATACGTATTAGTTGTCGTCCACCCCTGGAATTAAACTAGCTGCTTGGAATTGTAACTCTTTAATCGAGAAATATGACGAGCTCTATCATTTTATCTGCATCAACCGTATTGATGTTGCAGCACTATCTGAAACCAAGCTGGACAGCAAACACAATATCCAGTTTCCGGGTTAAAATATATTTAGAGCTGACGTAAGTTGTAGAGGGGGGTGGTGTTGCTCTTCTCATAAAAAAACACTTCCAAGTAGAACTACTTCCATTACCTTACAACGTAAATGATCAACGGGACACGATAAAAATTCGACTTGAAGAAGCGCATCCCTATAACTAAAGCAATCATTACGTAGTAGAAATATAACAAAAATTATATTTTAAAATAAGATTTAATAAAATATTATACATTCTCGGTATTGTTATAATTATTTATTTATTTAACGTGCCTTATACCGCTTCTAAGGCCAGAGGCACGGAAGAATAGTTAGATTAAGGGAAGAAGATTGGATAAAGTAAGGAAAATTATAAGTTTAGTTTCAGCAGATTGTGAATACTGTAAGATTTCGGAAGGACATGATAGGAGAATGTGAGGAAGAGTAAGGGGTATGTTACATGACGAGCATAACACTCTGGCCTAGAAAGAAATGTTTGTGTGTAAGAAGTGTGTGTAGCCACAGCGTATGCGGAACAGACCGATTTCATATTTTCTATCGGAATATTCCGATCCGGTTGCCTTGATCCGTAGTGAACTGCGGTAGACATTAGAATCTTACCACTGTTTGACACTGCAGTTGACCGCATACCCGATCCGTGAAGTATTTTGCTGGAATTTGTAGGTTTGGAGCTGGTGCTAGGATAGCCGATTCTTTAAATGCTTTATCGATCATTGTGTTCAGTCCGACTTCCATGTGACCCGGTATATTATTATACAGTTCTGTAAGCTGGGTAATCACAAAAGCTAGGGAATAATAATAAGTAGACGCCTTTGAAATAGAATACTTCACATAAAGTGGACAGATAAAGTATGCAACGTGGAAGTACTGCAACGTATGAATAAATGGCAGGAAGTTGTAAAGAAATCGAGTATCGTAAACCGAAGTATTTTAGTCTTTAGTCATACGACACCCAGAACGATACAGTCTGTTAATGCGGAAGGAAACAAAATTATACGGAGAAGAAAAAGGGACGTGTACCCGGTAAAATCTGTCGGATCGGTACAATTTACTACCAATGATAAGTTCGTTCCGAGCAATTTTCGACCGACGTAGGACCGCCAACATGCTAGCCAACGTTCGATAACGGACACAGCACTCTATAATGATATAATGATGATATATGGCGCTATCTTTTTATATTCTCCTTTTTTTTTAATGACGTGTAGAAAAATAGTAATGTACCCCGCCCACAGGGTTACATTTCTACATTTTCTAACCAGGTGTCTTTTAAACACTAGCCGATTAATGTAGCAATAAATAACCGTCGTCTATTTGTAAAGTTCAATTAAAGGGGTGCGGTCGCGAATAGACAGTACCGATATAATAAGTAGCGAGAAAGAGTCCAAATGCCGGTTCATTTAGTTGAAAATTGAATTGTAGCAGAGTAAAAACAATAGGTGGTTCAAATTAAATTTTTTGTAATACACGTATCACGAAAGTATCTACAAATCGTTGAAACAACAGACTAGTCTACCCGCGTCAGTGTTAGCATTCGATACAACAAAATTCATAATAATAGTAATAATAACTAATAATAATAATAATAATATTATTCGTTATTACTTGTAGACAATTAGGGGGTACACACGCACGTGACATATTAGAAAAGAATGTCGGTAACTGGAACCCGTATAATACAGTTGCTGTTATTAAAACTATTTATTATTATTATTATTATTAGAATTATTATTATTAGAATTAATAATTCGAACTTACATAGGTGAAAAAGTAACCCCCCTTCGACGGATTATTACAAGCAGCTGGCATCATTCAGGTAGGAAAAATTCGGAGCTATATGAAATATTACGTTTTTCACGAATACACAGAACATATGCCTATTATACATATACATACGTATATATATATATATATATGTGTGTGTGTGTGTGTATGTATATACATATGTGTGTGTTTAAACCAATGCTTTGTACGGCTATCTCATTATTATCATTTCATAACGTGTATGTTAGGTCAATAAATTAACAAATACAACGATGGCATAGACTCTCCTAGATGAGTTTTCAAGAGCGAAAACTTAAAAACGGCCATTAAAATGACCGGTATATAAATTTTATAGAGCGAAGCGAAGAGACCTGGGACATAAAAATGAAACAACTCAAAAAGCTAAAATTTAAGATATTACTGAAGTAAATCTTTCGTATGAAGTGGAAAGATCTTGTATCCAACGAGAAAGTGCTAAAAAGGGTTAACTCTTTTGTATAGCGAAATCTTTGTTCTAATCCGTAAAAAGCAATATCCGAGAGAATATTATCTACTAAAAAATTCTTCTTAGAATCATCTACCGTAGGATTAAACGGAATCGAAGAAGCATTGGCGGCATTAAGAATTATTCTACGCGCGTCTAGAGAGATTTAATACGTCTTGTTTCATTGATTAACGCGTTCGAAAGAACGACAAACTGATGGTAATCCTAAGAAATATAGGAGTTAATAACGGCGATTTGGAAATGATGAGATATTTATATTGGAACTAAAAATCTGAGTCAGTGCTTGGTAAAAATAAATGTTAAACGTGGTGTACGGCTGGGTTGCGTATACTGACCCCGTTGTTACTACCAACTTGTACGCCGAGCAGATTGTCAAGCAAGCCATAATGAAGCAGCCGTATAGAATTAGAATCCAAAATCATTAATAACATCTAATACGCGAACTCTCGTACCAGCAGACAGCCGTCAAGACCTTAAAGCGACGTTGCAAAGATTTGACAACGTTGGAAAAATCTACGGTCTGTATACTAAGGATAACGTTGTTCAACAAATTAATAGCGCTGCAATGACCGTAGATAATATGAAAATATTAAAAAGACATTCTGTTGCTATGTTACTAACAATCTCGATAGACTGCGGTTAAAGCACGACGTAATTACGCGCGAACAGCCTTCAATAATATGGAACAATTTACTACGCGATCGATCACTTAGTCGTAAGATAAGTCCGATGTTACAGCTAATTTTTTTATACGGCATTGAAACTAAGTCTCCTAATCTAAATAAAAAACATTCGAACTGATACGAGGCTACGAAAATTCGAACGATGCTGAAACTTGGACGGCGAAGATGTCCAATAAAGATGTCTTAAAGGAAACTGATACAGACTATGTGCCGTAACTTTGTCATATCGTAAGAGTACGAAATTTTACACGTTATAAAATAAATCGGTCAAGAAGGAGGACAAACTGGTTGAAAAATATTTAAAATTAATACATCTTCGCTACAACAATTAATGGCGGATGCGAGACAACGAACTAACGGTAAGATTGTTTTATTAATACTGTTTTTAATTTTGAGCAGTTTTTGTGAATTGTAATTTTAAATTAATATTTTTTTTTACTTTATAATTTCTATCTAATATTCACTTGATAAAATGGCTTAACAGCCGAAAGGCTTTGTGTTTTATCGTAAAGATTTAGCGATTCGAACTTCTTTTATGTTAGATCGACAAAAATCTATAATTACTTTCTGTTCTTAACCTATTTCTACATGGAAGGATAAGTTTACTACTTTGTAATATTTTACATCTAAATTAAGTATATTTCCTTACATTTTATTTAATATTTTTATAAATTATACATCTTTTGGAGTTTTATATATATATATATATATCCACTTGATAATAGCTTAATAGTCGAAAAATGTTGTGGTCTTTTTATATATAAATATTTAGTGATTTCAACCAGAATTTTTTTGTTGTTTATAAATTTAAATCGACATTATAATGATTTATACAGCGTACGTCATCTAAGTAACGAATTAGCCATATTAAAAAAAAATAATAATAATAATAATAAATAAATAAATAACTGACGTGTATAAAACGTCTTCTCGCTGTATTACTATTTAAAATATATTTGAAAGTATACGCGATAAAACTAATAGAACAAGAATATCGATGAAAAGATATAATCGAACCGTTTTATTTAAATACGACTTAAAATTAAACGTTTCTTTCGAAATATTTAGAAAGTTCATACATTAACGTAAATTATTAAGTTTTTTTTTTTAATTATTATTATTTATTTATTTAATCGTATATCTAGGGTATGCACATTTTAAAATTTTAACTATACTTTATTATAGGCATATTTATAACATCGAGCTTTTGCACAGCTAATCCACTGCTTAGTTCAGCTTGCTGATTTCTTCCCAACCGTCTTTCAGAGCTCGCTTCTGGCATCTCGTCAGGATTTCCCCGCAGTCACAGGCTGATTCGTCCCCGAGTCCATATGTCTTCATGCTCTTTTGTTCTGTTCGGAAGCGATTCAATTTTGTCCAGATATTTCTCGGCAGCTCGAATCCAAGCGGTCTGTCATCTATCCGGATTATTCTGACACCATTTCTTTCTCCATTTTTTAATTCCGTTAAAATCTTCGTCTATCAATTTCGTTATAGTCTTATATACTGGTTTTCTCGACTTTAAACGATTTGTTCCTTCTGCGTCCTGATCTAACTGGTAATTATGCATTTTGTTTTATATTTCGCCCATTCTTTAATCGCCGCTTCTTTTCGTCGGTATTCTGGCGGCACAATATTGCTTAACGCCGCAAGCCATGCTACTGGTGCGGATTTCGATGTACCTGTTATCTCAGTGCCGAATTCAATTCTTTGTCATAATTAGATGACAATAGACGGGGCAAATGGATACAATTAGTGGAACAACTGGGCTTTAAGAAAACAAGCCCCGGTAAGCGTGGAATCTTCTACGAAAATTAAATGGAGAAAAAACCACGATGAACCAGAAAGCTGAAATAAGCCCCCCCCCCACAAAATCGCCAGCCGAATTATAAAAATATCAAAAATTCAGCTAATATAGATAAAACCTTCAGTAAAAAAGTAAGTGAAAAAAGGAACTCTCTCAAAAAGAAGGCGAAATATAAATCAGTATAAACATAGAAGAAATAACAGACATTAGTAGCCTAAGAATGGCAAAAGCAGCTGGGAAAGATGAAATATATACTGAATTTGTAAAACACTTTGGTAGAAACATGAAAATGTGGATACTTCGCCTTTATAATAACATCCTCGAAACTGGTAAACTTCCGCCGTTTTTTAAAAACGGCTAAAATAATTGCTATTCCTAAAAGAATAGGAAAGCTTTAGGTAGCTAAGTATACATAGGCTGTTGTAATAAAAATTTTGATTACACGTGTAATTCTTCTTTTGTTGATGCAATTCGATCTCCGATCGTATCTGTTAGTATTCCCTTCCAGTCTTTTATATTCTGCATCCACGGTCTCTCACGACTTTGCTATTTTCCCTTGCAGTATACAGCAACCGGTATTTGTCTCAAGACAAGATATCGAACTTTACGGTTTTTTTTTATCATTGTTTAATTCGCATTCCTTTCGCAAACGCTCTAGTATATTTTCGTTGCTTATTTTCTCCGTCCAGCTTAAGCAAACGCCTATACACCCGCATTTCGTGATTTTCTTTAGTACTATAAAATTACCGATTTAAGATTTAACGAATCCAAAATTATCTACGGGGAAGCTGTTATATTAAATATAGTTAGTCGTTCTATTCCCGGTGGTGCTTTACCGGGTATTTAATCTAAAGATGGCATCGATCTGTATTCTATGTATACCGTTCCTTATTGTTCTTCACCGATTACAATAAAATCAGTCTGCTTAATCCAGTGCGTCGCAGCGCTCCGCGATTTTTTTTATCTTATCCGTCCCTTTTTTATTATATTCGCCTGTATCTGCACATTTCAAACGCTTGTAGCTTTTTCTCTTCGAGAATATACACGTTAAGACCGTACGTAACGTGAAAGCAAGATTATAAATAAAATAATGCAAGTCGATATCGCAGACGATTCACTACAAAATTTTATTAGAACATTTATTAGAAAATTTTCAAAATTAAATATATTCGTCGAGACGTTATTAAAAAGTAACAGATTGGCGTATAATAAAAGAAAATATACGAAAACAGAAATTAAGGTTGGAATGCGATATTGCTAAAATAGTCGGTAATAAATTTCGTCATAAAGAGTAGCAAGCGGTAACGAACCTGTTTTGGAAGTAGGAAAATCGGTCGCCAGAGTTAATAATAATCGGGTCTTTATCACGAATTTATCGTTTAATATAAAGTAGATTAGAATTATTAAAAACCGATGCGGTTAATATAATCAAAATTATTAATATTTTTTATCGCGATACATGACGACGCTACTTTCTAGGCCTAATTAAGAAATATTTTGCAAAATAATCTAGAAATAACTCCGCAATATTCACCAGTTCGCTAGTATAGTGGCGATATCCACTCGAAGAAGAAATAGATACGTACATGTGAAAATACAACCCATCCGCTGAAATATACATATCGATATGGTAAATAATGTAATACATCTATATAGTGTTGCGCTTATATCCGAAATATTTTTCAACTGTGTGTGTGTGTAAGTACTAAATATATCAGAATTGTTGTCGTATAACCCTACCTTATGCACTCGGAGCACAGTACTGCACTATATATATATATATATATATATATATATATATATATATATATGTATATGTGTATATGTGTATATTAAAAGCGCGTCAGTGTATGGTAGAAACGCGCGAATAATCAGCGAAAATTAATTAGTCCCTGGTGCTATAATTCAAGAGCTTCTCGTTTCTCCAAGTAGTCTACGTTTGTAAATTTTACACTAGTAGCTTAGTTCTGACTGAAAAATGTCAACTAATTAAACCGAGACATATATATATATATACATATATATATTCTCGAAGCCATGAGAGCAAACGTCAGTTGAAAACTTTCTGACGTTATGAAATTTTACGGGGACGTAAGTGTCTCTTGTATCAAAGGCTGACGTCGCATTAAATGGATTACGTCGAGTTTCGGCGAACTTTTACGATGATAAAATTAATAATGAAACTCTTATTACTTCATAAAACGAGTTACTACAGGAACGCCGGGTAACTACTGTTTACGAGAATTTGACCGAAGTCTCGTAAATTTAATTCGTCGGACTGGATAAGAAGTTAAATCGATCGAACGATTTAGATTTATTACATCGGCAGATTAAAACGCTGTATAGGCTGGATTCTGGAAGAACGATCGATATTAGAAGTAAACTCAACTTTCAGAAAGTAAGAAAGCTATCAAAATTATATATTCCAATAAAAAAATATGATACACCTATTTTTGAATGTACGCGGTCATTTGTCCACTCGCTATATATGCGGAACGATTCACTATTGATACATCCTGAAGTGACTAAGTAGCACGAATCTTCTCGCTGCATTTAAAGGAGATTGCCGATGTTTGCCGTTTTTTCCCTTTCAGCTTTGACTGGGGATTTTTGATCCGAACGCTGTAGGCCGTTCGTAACTGCGCATTACCATTCTTTTCCAACTGTGGCTAGCTTCTCCAAATTCTCGGGATCCATTTAATTTAATATTCTACCTAAGAAATCTTTATACCGCTCGAAACAACGTTTTTTCATTCCGCAGTTAGCCTTATACGAATCCTGTCTTCACTCATACTAACTAACGACGTACCCGGATCATCTTAGACAATTTCCGTAAAGTAATCACTTTTATCTGCGTAAAATGTCGCGTTTTGTCACGTGATCTTTCAACGACACGTACAGTTCCACGCATTATTATACGCTAGCGAATGGTTTCTTATAGTGAACCCGAGTTTCCAATTCGTAGAGTAGGATTAGTAATATTTCGGTTCGTTGAAAGCTAAATATGTTTATTCCTGAATACTTTATTTAGATTATTTACAACAGCTAAAGCGTATTCTGCCGTTTACCTCGTTATTAGCACACTTCCAACGTACTCGAAGCTTTTCGCATGTTCTATCGCAATCTAGCGTATTTAAAGCGCAAGTTTCCTTTCTTTCTCTTCTATATTTCCAACTGTTCGATGTAGTAGTAAGTTGGCTTTCTTCTCGATCACATTTATTATGTACCATCTCAAATGTCTGCAATATATTCTGCAGTTCTTTCGAGTTAGACAAACAGGAATATGTTACGGTATAACACTATCGTAGGTAGCCATTGGAAAACTAAACAGCGTGTGCTGAAACGAAGAAATACCGATATGTTTGAAAAGGAAATTATATAATCAGTGTGTTTTACCAAGTGTTATATATGGTTCGCAAATATGGACGCTTAAAAAAAAAAATTAAAAAAGTACAAGTAGCTCAAGGAAGACAAAGCTATCAGACCGCAAGTCAAATAAATGTATAAGAAAGAATACTGGACTGACTCTATTATGCTGTGGAGCAAACGGCGAAAATAAAGTGGAGGTGGACAGGACACACAGCCCGAAGAATAGATAACGGATGAATAAAATGGCGCTGGAATAGCAGCCAATTAACAAGAAGGGGAACAGGGGGTAGTAAATAGCTAAACCGTGTGTGTGACGACTTAAAACGGGTTGCGGGGAAAAGTTGAATAAGAATAATAGTCTGAAGATAAAGATTATATATATATATATATATATATATATATATATATATATATATATATATATATATATAAAATGTCGCGGTGGCATAGTTACCTAGAGTGCCCGACTAAAAACTCGACGGTCGGGGGTTCGAAACCAACACGTGACATAGAATGTTTTCATCATTATTTCATTCTTAATTATCACAGAGAAGGCAGTGGAACCCCACTCAGTATAATATCATATGCGCGATGCTAGCTCATTTTATACGTAAAAAATAAACGTACAATGGCTAGTCACAACGTTCGGCAAAGAACAATAAAGCAATGATGTTGATGATATATATATAGAGAGAGAGAAAGAGAGAAATGAGTGAGAATAATAAATAGATGATTAGATTTGATAAATGAATATATAAACAAGTTGAATATAGATGATCGATAAATAAATAGATATTAAATAAATGGATGGATAGATATTAAAAAATATATCCGTAGTTTTTCCTTAGTTATACATGTTGACCAAAAATAAATATAAGACATCTTCTGTATAGATTCACATTGCACAGCATCGTCATGACTAAGTAATGAACCGCAAAAAAGTATTCGTTTGTTAACCAGCTGGACGGGAGAATTTTGAGAAAATTTGAGTAATAACGTTAAAACTCCTTCTAAAAAATTACACGATTAGAAAAATTAAAACGACGCAACATAGAATACAACAGTTAAGTACTAAATAAAATTAAAACTGTTCATCGTTATAAAAGTTATATTTCCAATTCGAATATTTTTAGCGTAAAATAATCTGAAGAATGTGCTCATTGTAAAATCCTTACTGAAAGTTAATAATAATGTTTTATTAAAACATCACGGTCTTTTTACAAAATACAGTGTAAACATTATTTAATAACATGTAAGAAAGTTTCCGTATTCTGAGAATAAACAAACATTGCATGTTATGTTTTGCTTTGCACGCACACGATCCATTTAACAACATTTTTATTAACAGCTACAGTAAAATAAAAATTTTAAATTATTTTAAAGAAGTAAAATAAAACAAATAAATGATTTATATACTAATGTATATATATATATATATAAATAAATCGCGGTAGCATAGTTGCCAGAATACTCGACTGCCAACTCGACGATTGAGAGCAACTCTCGACATAAACAAATTATAAAATTTTCCATTCAATATTTCATTACAGCGAAGGTAGTGGCACCCCACCCCGCATAACATCTTATGAGAGTGCATTCGCGTTACATATAATGAAGTGCCTTGAATGATAATCCATTTTGTACTTAAAAATAAAACGTACAATGACTAGTCACGAGGTTCGACAACGAACAATACGACTACGATGAGGATAATGTATATAATTTACATTTAGATGTATGTTTACATATTTTAAAATAAGTTACAATTGTCTCGCTTATAACGTAGCATACATAAAATAGTACCAGCATAAAATATGAAAAAGTTATAGATAAATATCAGAATCTCATTTGCATTTGCGTATAAATGTCAACCGTACCGATGTAAAAATTTACGATCAACGTAAAAAATTGACGGCTCTAAACATAAAAATATTAATTTCGTACCGTCATCGATAATAAATTCTGTCACGTACGAAAAAATATGAATTTTATAATAAATTTAAAATTTATTTAACACGAATTAATGTAATACAAATATATATATATATATATATATATATATATATGAAAAAGTAAGTAATCCTACAATGATGCGGTGCTAGAGCATGAGTAGAAACCAGTTTGCATTATAATAGGTAAGTGTTAAAATGAAGAAAATTCCAAAGGACCCTTGAGGGAATTCTCTGTCGTTTAAAATTCAAAAGGTGCTAATACATTATTTGCTCTCGAGCTATAAGATGTTTATAGGCTTACAATAAGGTCTCCGTATAAGACCTTTTGAATAAATTATAGTTAGAAAAAACGAAATTACAGTCTCAAAGGTAAAAATTATAGTTATAAAAGTATACACGTAGTAATGTATTGAAATTTTGTAAAACATTTATGAAAACATTATTTAGACGATACGAATTTATTTATTTACGAAGATCTCATTATAATTTGGGTGGCACCTTTGTAAAAATAAAAGGAATAGCATAAATTGCAGCTTATATTTATAAACTAGGTAAATCATTTATTTAGCATATTTACAAAAATAATAAAATTAAATCGAATAAAAACAACGTGCAAATCGAAAACAAATGCATACCGCTGCGTGGAGTTCATCGCGAACGAGTAAATTAATGTGCACTCGAACGCTGCGACTATATATCAAAAATCTGTACATACTACGCATACATACGTCTACACACACACGACTATAACAAAGTAAAAAAGTAATTTCAGAATTTTAAAACAGTGTTAAAACATTATGCATTACAATTCTCATTAACTCGAAAGTCGGTAGTAAATGCCGTTTGAACATACGAGCCGAACGACCATTTTTTACCAAGCCAATATGAAATAGTGCGCCATTACCTTCCACGGTATCTTTACTTCCTCAACAGGCTATGATACTGGTTTACATGTTGCAGCGTGTTTTTCACTGAACATCAGGCAAATTTGGGAAATCAGATAAGAACGAAGTAAAAAGAAAGGGATCCCAAAATATTACCTCGAAGAAAAACCCCGCTGAACATACGTATTCCTCATTGATGATAACGTAAAATAATATGTTCGCTAAATAGCAGCATTTACATAACGAGGAAATTGGCATTGTATCATTTCGTAAATAATACCTTTCCGCTAAGTTATATCGAAAGTTTTCGCTACATCGAGCGGAACCGTGCCAGTCAGTAATTAGTGCTACTTGTTGGGTGGTAGAATATCCCGGACGGACGAAAACCAAACCGTGTGTTAGGAATAATTTTTTGGTTATCCGCACCAAGTCTTAAACGGGATAGAAATTTATAAATTTATATCAGTAAATAATATCTATACGTAAATCGGAGCTACATTTGTAGTCACATCGCAATTGAGTCGTACATAGATAAGTAAATAATTCAATATATCTCTCTCATATATATATATATATATATATATATATACTTATATATATACTTATATATATATATATATACTTATATATATACGAGCACAAGTGACAGTGTGTTGTGTGTTAGGAACTTAAAAATCGAAATGAATTTTATTTTACCTAAAGTCCACCTCGCCTGTATGAACCTAATTATGCAAACTGCGTTTCTCTCGTGTACCGAGATGGTTAGTTTCTGATAATCGAATTCAGTGTGTGTGTGTGTGTGAGTGTGTCCGTGAATAACGTTATATTAATTTATTTAATAAACACGCTTGTATTGTTTTTGATTTTTCGCGGTTTTTGTTTGTTTACTGATATATTTATAATATTTCATATATCGCATTTTTGCGATTATATTCTATTAGATTAAGATTATTTACATATAACAAACTAATTACTTGTACCTATATGGTTATATATATTTTTATACGTTCTATATATTGACACTGGTGTAGTTATACTTTTACGTATGTACATGGACTGAACCCCGAATTACTTTATCGCGCTATTTTCATTTATATATTTAATTATTTATATTATTTATCACTGAGAATATTGGCATAATTTTAGATGACGGTGTATGTCGCATTAGAATAAAAGCTTGTATGTATTTATTTCGATGAAGCGATTATAAATTTTGGTTCCTTTATTATATCGTCGCGTTAACGGGTTTTTGTTTATTACGTCAATTTCACGATGTAAAAATTAGAATTTTGAAATAAATTCAAAAATCGAAAATTGAAAACTGAATATTAACGTTTATTTTCGTTTTCACTTATCACGTTATTTGTGTAACATAGTTTTCTGTCGTAGATGATTATGACGAGTATCCTGGATGAAAGATTTCCGTATTTTCTGACTTCTCCTTGTACTATAGTCCTATTGCCAGATACGACGATAAATACGACTTTTCCGCTTTTTTCAATAGCGTCGTATGTTTATGGATATTATTATTATTATTATTATTATTATTATTATTATTAACATGAAGCAATTTCGTTTTGAACAGTACTATCTTATGTTTCAACCTTTAGCTTAATTGAAGTTTCAATGTGTGTAAATAATTTTTAAATACCCAAGAAGCCAAATGAGAGTGGATGGGAATGTTTGAATGTTTATCGGCAAATGTGTATATAATTTGAGTGATAAAACTTATTATTAATCTATTTAATGTAGACAGTCGCTTATTATACAATATCTTTGTGGACCTGGTACACGTGCAGAATTATAACCGGGTTATATGTTTACATAAATATAGTCTAATATATTAAGTTCTCTATTACATATAAGGTTCGTTTAAATATAAGTTCACATTTTTATTTATTTTTAAATTTTTTGTTTTACTTCTTTGAAGAATGTCATTAAGTTTCGAACTGGTTTCTTTAATAGTATATTTTATGTTTGTATACATATTCAAATGTATTGAACAAAAATCAAATAAATTGAATTGAAATTAAAATTGTGTAGAGTATTACGCCATTATTACTATTATTATTATTAGTAGTAGTAGTAGTACTTTAATTATTTTCTCAATATTTATTTATCCGGGGTTTTTTTATTTTATTTTATTTATTTATTCGTTTTTATTTATTTTATATTTCTTCTATTTTAAAATGTACTGGTGTATTGTACTGAAATTAAATGAAATTTAATTTAATTTAATTAGATTTGATTTTTTTTTTTTAACCCATTCCGGATAACCAGCGGGGCAAGTTTATTAATCTTTTCTGTGTACATATTGTAAACTTATAGAATAACGAAGAAATTACATACCTAAATTGGTTACATTATAAAGTAACGGTGATGATAATTCATAGTCACCATTACCATTTACTATAACATAATAATGAAACAAGTACATATTTACATTAGTAAAATAAATATTATTAATAACAAGACTAATATTTATATCGTAACTACTATTCAAACATTAGTTGCAAAATATCGAATACACAATGTAATTCTTAAAAGTAACTCATGAATTCAAAGTAAATATATATATATATATATATATATATATATATATATATATATATATATTTTAATCATTACCTTAACTTATAAAGATTTGATTTGATTATTATCATTATTGTTAAAGCCTATGTGGACTTCTAATAAATTAAGTAAGTTCGTATGAATATTTCGATTGTTATATTATAATAATAATTCGGCCGCTACTGCCGCTGCTCGCGCAGTGTTATAGGCGGTTTTATTGGCTTTATTTTAATTTCATATACACTATCAAAGATGAAATGTGTACACGATATCATCTGAGCGTTATGCCGTTATTTTATTATTAGTACTTTAAAATTATTTTCTCAATATTTGTTTATACATTTTTTTATTTTACTTCAATTGTTTATTCGTTTATAATTTGTAATTAATTTTTACTCCATATTTCTTCTATTTTAAAATGTACTGATGTTATTGCTTTAAAATTAAAACAAATTTCATTTGATTTTATTATCATTTTTATTATTATGAAATGTCATAATAAATTGAATTGAATTGATAATTTGAATTTTCTAACAATTTCCGTTAACGGTTAAAGGTAGTAATTTATTGTCGACGTTCGTACAAGATTATCTTTCGCAGTGAAATAACCTTATAACGACGATAAAAAATTTTCTTCGCGAAATGAAAAATAAAAATAAAAAATTGACGCGCGT